>CM040457.1:25082960-25149790 GCA_022758105.1 Pangasianodon gigas | reverse complement strand
GGAGGAACTCTGTAAAAAATGGCTGTAATTCCTAAATGGTTAATGCAATATTTTTGTTAAACCCCTTGAATTAAAGCTGAAAGTCTACGCTTCAGTCACATCTTGACTGCTTCATTTCAAATCCACTGTGGTGGTGTACAGAGGCAAAATTACCAAAACTGTGTCACTGTCCCAATATTTATGGACCTGACTGTAAATACATACTATTAATACCTTCAGTATAATACATAATATTATATTATAATATTAAATACTTAATAATTGGTTTTGAATAACATGTTCTAAACAGATAAGATTAGGAGATGCACTATTAATTTTTTTTAATCGTATTAGTAGTATTGTATTTTTTCTATTGTCAGTTGTTTGCTGTAGTAACCAACCTAAACATTGCCTTACTGAGTTCCAAATTAAAACCATATTTCTATGCAAACTGGCCTGAAATTTAGAAAAGAAGTGCATTTATTTGTAGAGCCACTTCTCCATAAAGCCAGTGCAGACCACATATCTCTGCTGGGGTCTCCAAAAATAAACATTTCATTTAAAATATGAACTTGTACATTCATTGTATGTCTTAGTTGTTTCTAAGTGAACATTCTCCATCCATTATTAAAATAAAATCTTCCTGGAAAACAATCCAGGCATTATAAGGAAAGGAACCCATTTAGCAGCAGCACTGCGTCCCAACTTGGTAGTTGATTCTGATAGCATGTCCAGTGAAATTTTTTGGACTTTCTGGAGTGTAACAAACCCAAAAGCAAAATTAAATCTGCTAAAATATTATTAGTTGGGTATTGTTGTCAACTATAATCAACAGATTTGGGAAAGATCTTGTTTTGAAAGACAGTTCTCTATCTTACTCAGTCATTTTATATAGAAAGCTTGCCAGAAAGGTCCAGAGGCCATCTAGTTGAGACTAATTATGAACTCGAGTGATGTACAGTAGCTGAGGAACTTAGGTAGCTAAAGGAAGTTATTTTCCGCAAGTTGCTGTTTGTTATATTTTGAGAATTGAAAAATTACTTTTATTTACAGCCGCTTTGGGGTTTCTTTTTCAGTGTTTTGCAGGGTTTCACATTTGAAAACAACAACAGCAACAACAACAAAAATACCCTTCTTCTATAGACCACGCCCACTTCCAGTTCCGAATACAGATACAGATATTTGAAGCACTAAACACATACAGATACAAATAGTGGAACTGTGTTACACCCTTAGAACACACTGATAGAGTGCTGAGTTATTGATTTGTAAGAATGGATAGTACAGTTCCGGATGCTAACAACTGTGATTATTTTCTCTTCCATCTTCCTCATCATTGGCATGAATGACTAAAGTCTCACCCAGACCATCTTCTACTGGCTGATAAGTGGCCTCATCACATCAGCCTGGTGGAGCGCAAGATACATAAATTTTTCATAAAATAATTCTCTGCCTACGAACATACCTACAAGATGTACTGATACATTTTCTAATGGATGCTGGGGAGCTTTTAAAACGTATAACGAAGTATAATTTTTACACATTGACATGCATTGGTGTGTGTTGTCAGTCACATGTTGTAAATTAGACTGCAGGTCTTCTGACATTTTACTGTATGTGTCCTCTATACTATTGTGACAACTGAACCTGCATGAGAAAAATAACAATACAGCTATTTCCATATTGAAGTTATGCATTTTTCATTAAGGTGAATCACTTTGGAAAACAATATCATAAAAGATGATCTGGATTTGTTCTTGTGTCAGTGCACGTACATTATTGCACTGTTGTAGAACATCGGTCTAACATTCTGAGTTGGCAAGAGGCAGCTGTGGCCTAAAAGAAGTCTGGGCATGAATGATTGAAGAAGCGCATTACATTAGTCAGAACACAGTGTTGTAGACATATAACACGCTCCAAGTTGCTCAAGATTTACAGGCATATCATGTTATGTGCGTTCAGTGCCCTTTTACTTCATATCCAGTAAAGCACTATTCTTGAACTTCTCAACACACATAGAAAATAGTTAAGCCTCATCTTTCTTTGACAGGAATTCACATCATCTTTCTTTTTAATGATGTGAAAAATGATTTGTGCATCCCACACCTATAGAGATCTTGCAAGCCACCCACCTTGTGCTTATTTTAAGTAAACCTCATTTAAGTCAACCTCATTCATCCAGTCGCCCCATTTCAGTTCAGTGCAGCTCCCAGTGCATTTACAACCTGTAGCATGGTACATAGCTATGCTGCACATAATAGACCATTATAAAATGCATGCATCACCCTAATGGCTGGTAATGTAAAATCTTAAAATGAGTTCATTCTTCTAGAGATATGTAAAACCTATGGTAGAAAAAGATGCTGCATATTTGTGAAGTCTCTTTTTTCATGGTGGACAGCATAAGCCCTTTAAAGAATGCTATAAAAAGTATGCATATAAATTAGATTGTAAAGAGATGGCATTATGAAAATAATCAATATAATTATGATCAAACAAAATTTGTGTGACTATGTCTAAATGCAAAATTATGCCAACAGTTTACAGTTTGGGAGCAGTTTTTAGAAAAAGATGAGGTTTTACGTTTCTGGATCTGCTTTGACAGATGGGAAACTGTGTTTTACTTGGACTTATTCTCTGTTATGAGGTTGTGGAGGCTAAGGCCTTTAGAGCTCTTCTTGGTCTTGTTAAAAGGACACACCAGAGTGCAATAAGGAGCAAGCTGATTGCATGGCACTTCCAACAGCATGGACATGGTTTATGGTTCAGTGTATACGGTTACTATCACAGGGAACATGTGCAATAATTTAGGTTTGGACTCGATGATTTGAGGTTTCAGTAACAGAAAATGCTTGATACAGGAAGAAATATTGTACTTCAATTAATCCTCATATTCAGTGCATGTCAAAATTTAATATTTCATATTTCCATCGTTAAACTGTTTTTAACAATCATATTTAGGTTACAAAGTTTCTATTCAGGTCCAATTAACCAATTGATATAAAAACTGATTTGAGTCATATGATCTGTATTCTCCATCTCATAGGTAGGTTTGCTTCCGTAACTATTAGCTACTTTGCTAATAATTAAGAGGGAGATATATTGGATACTGTACTATATATTCTAAAAGTGTAGGGTTAAGTATCTAACCTCACTGTAGTTGGACTCTCAGTGTAATGGCATTACCACAGTATAGTTCATAAATACAGAAGATGCTGTATGTTTAATTTTCATTTAATGGCTTATGTTTTATAATCCACTAAAAGGATTGGTGTCTTCACCAATGAACAAAGATATTCTTACCACTCAAAGAAAGCAAAATGAGTGACAGGTCATGAACCATGGCAAAGTCAAATGGAGGACAGTATGGCAATGAGCAACACTGCATATATATGTAGTGTAACACACAGTTCAAGTCAGAAATCATTTTAAGTCTGGCTTAAAATGATTTCTGTCTCTGCAAAACTTTTTGCACCATTTTGCAAGGAAGAGACCTGCCAGATTTTCTTTAGCATTCAGAAAGCACCTCAGATAACTCAAACTGTCTGCCAATCCAGTCATCTGATTAATGGAGAAAAATTCCTTCACCTTGTCAGAGAAAAGGCATCACATTTTGGTGAACACCAGGAAATAAGTTTCATGTCAGTCTCATCATGGCCAGGGACTGAAAATCCAAGCCTCAGATCTCTCCAGCTCAGAATTATCTCTGATTTTATGGTTAACATTCCAGGAAATCATTCTCTATGATGCAGGAAGGAATATATCAGCGTTTGGGAATTGTCTGACCTTGGATTGATCATCCACTGGTCCAGTTGTCTGAATAGAAGAGAGAAAAATCCTTGAAGTTGTAATTTACATAAATTGTTACTTGCCCAAACTTCTGTGTACTAATGTAAATACATTTCATGATCATTTCATTTCCTGACAGAAAAATCTATCTAGGAGTGGTGATCTTCCTGACATAGATTTTTTTATGACTTACATTCTGATTAGTGCAGCAAAGGAACTTCTTGATCTGATGCAGATTAGATCTACAATGGTGTTTAAGAAGCACCAGGCAAAATTTTGTCCAATTGAGGCAGGAAATGGCCTAATCACAGCTCTGGCAGCCACCAGCTTCTCCAGATAGCTCATAATTCTACAGCTCGCAGCTTCCCATTCCCCTGACCAATCTGTGATTAATGCCTTCTCCACAGGGAGCAGAACAACTCCTGCAGCTCCAAACTCAAACTCCAATTTGAGACAAAAAAGACATATAGAGGCCAGCGGCTACGTCTCTCATCCTGCTGCACATAGCATATAAGTCTTTCCAATCTGCCCATGAAGAAAATAAAAAGTCTTGTTAATATAAATTATATCACAACACTGATCAGTCAGAAGCAAAAAGAAACTATGAGGAAGGCCAACAGCCTCCATTTTCATATCCATAATCAGTTTCATCTCACTAAGATCTAAACACACCTGATGAGCTTTTATTTTTATTCAGCACACAGCGCTATTTGTTGATGACGGACTGGAAACCACCTCAGAGTTTCATCCACTCCTGATTTTTCATGGTAAAACAGACAGCATTGGTGATGATAATTACGTTTTATCTCTATTTAGATGCAAAGCAGTTCATTACAGGTATAATGAACTTGAGAATCCCATTTGCCTCAGATGAAAAAGCATATGACCAAATTATAATAGGTAATTCAAATTGGAAAGCCTGATATGTTTATCAAGTTGCAGCATGATGTGATATAACTTTATGCTGTTCTGGGTTTCATTTGAATAGTTTGCATACATCTCACTGATATCCTGAAGATAATTATCCAGATAAATCGCGACTTTTCCTGCATGCATAATAAAGTCAGCATCATGAAGTCAGATCACTGAGGTGAAAGGTGTACAGTATGTGAATAAATGTGTAACAAATATTACAGAGTTATTTTTTGTGTGTTTTTGAAGTGTTTTTTGGAGTGGCCATTTTTGCAACTCTAAAAAGAGGACCAACTCTTTATGAAAAAAGTGGCACATTTATAATAAAACAGTTTTTTTCCCCATCACGCTACATATCAATGGCATTATTTGGCATTCCAGAGCATCTATAGTTGCCCTCTCTGAGTTTTTTTCATACCACTGATAGTGCTTCCTGCTATTACACTACTGTCTGCTCCTCCAAAGTGCTATGTTCAGATAGAATTGTTTCCTATGGCTGGATTACAGTTTCTTGGCATTCCTTTTGTATCTTTTGTTCAGGGTTTCAAAGTCTTATTTCTGTATTTTGTGTTGCAGCATATCAGGGAGACAGTAGTTACGAATAATATGTGATTTTAAAAAAAGGATGCATTTTTCAATAAATGAAAAATAAGAAAATGGCTAATAACATTCTACATTCAGCCTGTTTTCTTTGCCCTTTTGTGCTAGTCTGTAAAAAGGGTAGGTTAATTGCTGCTGTGTATTGGCCACTGACCCCTTCATTATAGAGGTGTAATTCTGTACTGACCCTCACATCAGCAAGGGAGAGTGGGCCTTGCTTTTCTACAGGGTTGGTTTGAACACTGGGCAACTATTCAGATATCAGGATGCAGGTGTGCACTGCGTTTGTATAATGAGCAGCACTATGTGAGTCTTTGGAGAGAAAGAGAATTTTGTCTTCAGGGCAGTAGTGCTAAAACATCCAGAGCTCATTTACAGATGTCCTTTACTCCCGTATTTGGAGCCCTGCAATGCAAAGCCCATGTCTGGCATCTAATTGAACATAATTAGACTGCTGCAGCTCTTATTTCTCCTCCTGTTTATGGTCATTTGGAATACTCATTTGCTGCAGTGAATGAGGATAGGCAGTGTGTGTGATTGAAAATAGCCTTTTACTGGTAACATTTTGAAAGAGCTCAATTGTTCATGAATTTGAACACAAAGTTGTAACCGCCAGAAAAAGAGGTGGATAGGCAGAGCACATTCCCTAAGTGTGCCATGAATACTAATGAGCCTTCTTCAGCAGCAGGACAACCTGGAAAGAGAGATAAAGGGGAGTGGAGGGCAGGATAAGAAAGAGAGGACAAGTCACTAAGGAGAAGAGAAGTAAGAGATGAGATCTATCAGCCAGAGCAGCAAAAGGAAAAACACAGACCACATCAAGTCAAAAACACAAACAGAGAGACAGAGACAGGCGTGCTTTCATGGCTGGGTTTCCTTTCTAGGCATAGTAGACAGCCAGGTCTGGGCTCTACTGAACACGATGGAATTTGTTTCATTAGGTAACATTTCTATACAGTGGACTGATTTATAGCGATATACTATACTTCTGTACATTTTAACATTAGCACTTCCAACTGCGTTTTATGCAAATTATGCAATAAACCTCATAGTGAGACACTGATGAATGAGACATTGTCACTTGTTAGATAATATAGTTTCCTAATAACATATACAGTTTGTATGTATTTAAATGATGAGAGTAATTTGCATATGTGTGAGAGATGACAGTTCAATGATGATAAAGCAAGTAAGGGTATAAAATGGAACAAAAAGTGTCAAAGATAATTATTAGAAAGTTGATTCTGATGAAGGTCACATTGATGTGTCTGAGACAGACTGAGAGAGAGAGAGAGAGAGAGAGAGAGAGAGCACAGCTGGTCATGGATGAGTAGAGCAGTGGGTAAACTGAGCTCAAACGACTCTCTGAGCCAAACCCAATGTTATCCAACACTGATTCAGTGTTATTGGTGGGAGCCTATGGGCTTGCCGTCTTACATGGGATCATTGCACATTATAATTGCCTGGGACAGCAGGGTGCTCAGCAGAACCCAAGCTATATGTCCAATAGCCTGAAGAAGTCCCCAGGAGCTCGCCCATTTCTCACTGTCCACATCTGCACAAGTGTCTTTATTTCAGTCATTTCCAAGGACTGCCAGTGTCAGCTCAACCACTTCTCGAAGTTAAAATGGGCATTAGGATAATTTGAATTTGATGTTGTCCCTGAAGTGTGGTGTTTCATGCTTGTTCAGCATTTTCAGGCGAGCAAATAGGACTGGTGTCTGTGTTCCACAGCTATCGTTATTACACTTCATCCAGGGAACAATGATCCTTCACATCGTATTGTCTATATTTGCCATCGGAAGCCCAGAAAAGGGACACAAACCGAGAAATGATATACTGATTACTGTTTTCTACAACATTCTCACTCAGCCTCCACACCTTTTGAGCCAATGACCGTGCATTTCCTTGAGATGTTCAGGTTGTTATCTGAAATGTCATTTCTCCTATACCCATGTTTCACTGCCAATTACTCAGTATCAAAGCTCTTATGATTCACTTGTAACATCAGCTAATTCCTACTGGTTATTTTCACTAATCAATGTTCAGTGTTTCATGTCCAGAATGCCTAGTTTTGTTACATTGTGGACAGGTTGTGATAATATGATTTGTGTCCTTGTTTGTTTTTTTCAGATGAGTTTAAGGCCTTTCTGAAGAAGCTGCCCACCGATCGCTTTTTGAACACATCATCTATCCTGAAGTTCTGGAGTTTGGACACAGCCTTGCAGAGACGCCACACTCAGCTGGAGACCGGCACTAAACTGATCTTTGGCAAAGCCAACAAAATTGTGCGGAAACTCTTCACCCTCAGCAAGCGCTGTCCCAAACAGCCAAAGATCAGCCTGCCCAGAGAAAGGTAAAGTGCCTTTTCCATCATATAGATCATATATTCCTAACATATAGATAAGATAAGATAAGATAAGAGTTCTTTAAGAAGGCATAAAAAGACTAAACGGGCATTAGTTACCCTTAGCAGGATTTGGGATGGGGTTGGTGTCGGGGTAAATGCGCTTACAGCTCCTGGGAACATACTGTTGTGCAGTCTGTTCTTGTGTGAATATTCCTGTAACACTTTCCAAAAGGTAGAGGAATAAAGAGATGCACTGGATGGGTTATGCCTCCTGCACTGCTACTAGTCTTCCTGTACAGGTGGTCAGCGTAGCTGTCATCCAGGTTTGGCAGCTTTGTTCCGATATCCTCCTGGGTGGTTTTCATCACTCTGTACAAGTCTCTTTGGTTGGCAGCAGTGCAGTCCGCCATAGGAAGAGCAGTCTCTTTTGTGCCTTTTGCACTAGGTGAAAACCACAATGTAACAGATCCTCTGTGATGTAGACCCACAGGAACATGGAACATTCTACTCTTTCCACGTCCTCTACCTATACGTAAAGGCAGGAGTGCTCCTCGACTTCCTCAACTCAACAGTGATCTCCCTCTGGTTTTTTTTGGTGTTGTTTTCTAGACACAACTCTGCCTGGTTTTGCCCTGTAGGCTGTCTTGTTGTTTTTGATATCCTCCCACTATGGTGATGTCCTCTGCGAATTTGACTATGCTGTTAGAAGAGTGGATCAGGATGCACTCACGTGTGAACAGAATGTAGAGAAGGGTGTTGAAGACACAGCCCTGCAGTGCTTGTGTTCAAGTGTCCCATCTGTCACAGATTGGATATTCTCGGATCTGTTGGTTAAGAAATCCAGGGTCCAAGTGCAGAGTGAGGTTCCAGGCATAAGTTGAATAAGCTGAATTTTTTAGCAAGTGATTTGTAGTAGTAAGACCTGAAATTAAATTCCAAAAATCATCACAATTGCCAGGTTTCCACTATAAATAAATAGAGAATTTATTCTTAATAACTTATCTTGTTAAAATAAAGATTAAATAAATTAAAGATTCTCACATGTTTTGATGCTCCAGATATGTCAGGCTGTGTGAAGTGCAGACAAGTCCACGTCATCTGTGTATCTGCTTGCTCAGAGAGGGTGATGGCTTTAATACAGTATCTGTCTTAATATCAGACTTTCGAAGAACTTGTACAGCTGGATGACAGACGTTTCATTGTTGAATTTTTGCCACAAGGAATGGTTGTGGATTTCAGGCAAGTGGGGAATACAAATTGCTATATATGTTGGTAAACATCTCAAATGCAATGCTGGACTAGCTGTTTGTTGAAGCTAATCGCATACAGAGTGGACTGTACTTCATGGCATTGCAAGGCAAGTGTTTGCTAGCCCTTCAGCACACTAATTGTGCCAGCCCTTCCAATTTGGTTGTCTAAGCAGACAGTGAACATCAGGGAGGTAAATATCATTATTAGGATTGAGTGTGGTCTTCTGTAGTCCATTATGGCTTTGCATCCCAGATGCTCTTTGTTATGTGGGCGGCCTTAAAAGCCATGTCACTTGACCTGAGCAAAAACTGTATTTGGGTGTTCAACCATAGTTTCCAAGGGTGAAATATTTTGATAGTCTTTTATGCAAATGTTCATATATGATAGGACAGACAAAGTGTGTTCCTCTAGCTCTGCTCATATTCTTGTAGAATTTAGTTAGGAGTGTCTTAAGGTTTGTGTAATCCCCTGCTACTCTTACAACAACTTCTAGGTGTGCAGTCAACTGATCGTGTGGATTATCCAAAGCTAACTTGACATTAGTTTGTGGAGGCACATATACAGCTGTGATAATGATGGTTGTAAATTCCCTTGGTAGGAATTAAAATCTCCAAATCTGGAGAACTGTGCTTTTAAACTGTGTCTGTAGATGTTCACCAACTTTTGTCAATGTAAATACAGAAAAGCAGATCAGGATGTTTAATATGAGGTGTAATTTTGCTCTATTATTAATACATTATTTTAATCATTTTCAGTGATTAAAATAATATATTAATATTAATTAAGTCAGGAACAGTCATAAAGGTATTTTATGGCAACGTTATTAATATGGAAAGATTGTTCGATGGTAGATTGTCCTACTGCTGTCTGACATCCACCTGAAATCCATGAGCATGTCACACTTACCAGTTTAATTGTACAGATCAGGATAACAACTGTGATTTTTATTTCGTATATTTCCCCGTCTCACAATGTGCTTCTGAATCATTTTTAGATGCGAGTGTGACTTACATCAAGAGCAGCACACAGGCTTTGATTTTGCCCTGTGTTTCAGACCGCAGTCAAGCCAGCCATGGTAGAAACCAGACTGCAAGTACATAAAGCAGTTTAAAGTTTGCTACCATTAAGTTGGAGGAAAAAAATGACTACCGCTCATCAGTTTTATTTAAACACAGTGAGATGTAAGCTTGCGCACACTGCACTCCAAAAACTGACATCATACCAAGTGCAAATATCTTGAATATAGTCAAATCTATTTAGTATTTCCTATTACAAGATTAC
Source organism: Pangasianodon gigas (assembly GCA_022758105.1). NCBI lineage: Eukaryota > Metazoa > Chordata > Actinopteri > Siluriformes > Pangasiidae > Pangasianodon > Pangasianodon gigas. The sequence continues at coordinate 25,139,628 of CM040457.1, read as the reverse complement.
AATAAATCAAATATAAGATTATTAAACCTATTCCAAGACATTTTTATTCATTTCAAGCTTGAAATAGTCTTGTTCTATTGGAAGATAATTTTGCTTCTTTATAGAAATAAATACTTAAAAGGAGCAAAATGATCAGCCAATAGAACAAGACTATTTCAACCTTGAAGTGAGTAAAAATGTCTAGAAATAGATTTAATAATCTTATATTTGGTTTATGGTAATCTTGTAATAGGAAATAATAGATACATTTGACTATATTCAAGATATTTTCACTTGCTAAAATGTCTTTGCTTGCTAAAAGTTCACGCAGGCCAAATGAAACCCACGGGCCTTGGCCCATGGGCCTTGTGTTTGACACGTGGTCTAAAACATTTAAGCAGAAAACATGAAAAGATACATGCCATTTATGTTGTGAGCCTTAGCAAACTCGTGTGTAATATTCAGCATGACTAAAAATAAATTGAAATAAATTAGCGATAATTTAATTACAGCATTTTGAATGTTGATAATTTACTGAATTCTGTCCCTCAAGTGTAAATATTGAAACTTCAGCCTCAGTTAACAACTGCGAACAACCATTAATTAAGATGTTAGTGCATGTCGGTCATTGTGGCATTCATTTTGCTCATAGATGGTATGAACATTGGTTGATGTGGGTGTTGATTATTTGGCTTATTTGGCTTATTATAGAAAAAAGATCAGTTAATACAATGTTAAATTATGGTGTATTAATGCTGAAGTTCACAGTTTGTTCATGTTAACTAATACATAAAATAATTCCAGTTAACCCTTATCAATAGCATTACCAAAACAGCTAAACTGGACCTTGGACAAATTTATTTTACTGCACGTAATATGTTTCATATTGACCATGTATTAGAAGCATCAGGACTCTAATTCAGAAGCATGTTCACATGATTGACAACTAATGTTTAAAGAATTTTATTAGTTATTTGATGCTGTGTGGGCAGCGACGTGGGCAGTAATAGTATGGAGCTGGAGCTGAAATCACAGAGAACACAGAAAAGAGGGACTGAGAATAGCTAGACAGAGATGTGAGATACGTGAGACGGCAAAGAAGATGTAAGAGACAGAGCTGTTTAGCTTCTCTAAGCCAGACTGAGAAGACCTTTGTGCAGTGTGGTTAGTGTGTGTGTGTGCACTGTAATGAAGTGCTCGAAGAGAGTGGCAGGTCGTAGTTAACGTACTCTATTGTGAAGACTTTCACTCTGCTCTGACAAGCCACATGCCATTTTGTGCCACCACTCTAATAAAATGCAGCTCCCATGGACACAAACAGCGAAAAGACCTTGGCATGTGTCCCTCTGAATTCTACTCAAAATGTGTTTGGAGAGAATATGTATAAATCAGTTTAGTCAGCTTTGGATCTGAGGCAGCTCAAATAAATGACATATCACTTAGCCAAATGTTCCCTTCAACTGATTTCATTATATATAAACATACTTAGACAGGAAGCTTTTGTCTGCCTTTGTCACTCATTTGTTATATTAAAAGGCAGTATATTCAGCACAGGACATGGAGAAGGAATATGTCCAGTTCTCCTGGTTGAGTGTGCTTCAAATTTGAGCACCTAGTTGCTATTTTAAAATATCTAATTGTTTAAAATGCCATCACAGTTATGCAGTGTGTTACATTAGAAGGCATGTACGACTAATGTAAGGCACTCAGCAATCCAGACGACGAGAACCACCTTAGGAAAAGGAGCCACTAGAGGATAGAGAGGGTTTTAATTTATGAGTGTGAGGAACGTGGTGTTCCTCAATTTTTGTGATGTAAGTAGGATGGTAATGGATGAATCTGCCGAGTCAAATGCATTTATCATACTGACATGACCCTCGCTAAATAGGATGAAGAAAAAGGAAACTAAAACACAGTCTATTGCTTGCCTTTTACTTTTTCTCTTGGTTTAGTATTAGGGCAGTTCCCGGGCACTTGTTTAATAATCCTACCAATCAATGGACATGAGAAGTGATTACCTCATTTAGTGGAATGAAAATACAGCCAGTGTTAATCCTCTATAAACTTTCAGGCAGTTTACCAAACATTATTTTCATGCCATCACAGAGCTTATGTAATTTTCTTGCATTAAGCAACGCAGTCAATTGTGCATTTCTAATTATTTTCAGATTGTTTCTATGCTAATGGTTGTCCTCTCTCCTGCAGGACATTGGGTTTCTGGTTGAACAGAGTTCAGTCTCTCCTGTACTGCAACGAACATGGAATCCTGGGCTCCTTCTCAGAGGAAGTGCATTACTGCTTGTGTCCTACAGAACAGGGCAGCTCCTGCCAGGGCACAGTTCCTTGTGAGGTGGGTGAGGGCACACTGTGTTCCTTGTGTGCCCCGGACAATGTCACCCGATGTGGCACATGCATGCCTGGTAGCTTCCTGCAGCTGGGCTCATGCCGGCCAGCCGTGGCCATCTCACTGGACCACTATGTGAACTTTGACTTGGACATGGTGGATGCAGAGGCACACCACTTGCTGCAGCGTCTTGACGGGCGCCTGGAGGTGCGTGCAATCTACATCAGCAACGATGTGCGCTTGGGAAGCTGGTTCAACCCAGCGTGGCGCAAGCGCATGCTGCTTACACTCAAGAGCAACAAGAACAAGTCAAACCTGGTGCATATGCTCATGGGAATCTCTTTCCAGATCTGCACCACACAAAACAGCACGCTGGAGCCTGTGCCTGCCATCTACGTCAACCCGTTTGGGGGAAGCCATTCAGAGAGCTGGTTCATGCCCGTCAAGCAGAACAACTTCCCTGACTGGCAGCGAACTAAACTGGACTCGGCACTGCCATGCCACAATTGGACGCTGGTCATGGGCACCAAATGGAAGTCCTTCTTCGAGACAGTGCATGTCTACTTGCGCAGCCGTATCCTCACAGATGACCCGGGTGTCAACGAGACGCTCTTCTATGAGCCTTTGGAAATGGACTCTGCTAACCTGGGGTATATGAAGATCAACAGCCTGAGGGTGTTCGGTTATAGCATGCACTTCGACGCCGATGGTGTCAAGGAGCTGATCTCACAGTTGGACTACCCGTACACACAGGGCACGCAGGACACTGCCTTTCTGGCACTGATGGAGATCCGCGACCGTGTAAATCGGCTCTCGCCACCCACTGAGCGCCCACTCGACCTCTTCTCCTGCCTACTTCGCCACCGGCTCAAGCTCTCAGCCAGTGAGGTGGCACGTGTCCGCGACTCGCTTCAAAGCTTCAGTGCCAAGTTGCCCAGCTCCTCCAAACCTGAACTTTCCCAGCTGTGCAGCTAGCTCAGATAATTCTCTCCTGCCTGGGTGTGTGTGTGTGCGTGTGTGTGTGAATTGCAAATGAGAAAGAGGAAGAATTCAGCCAGCTGTGCAAGCTAGCTCACATAATTTTCTCCTGCACTTTCCTCTACTATTTTATCTGACTTCTGAAATCTTGTATTGAAAGATGTATATACTGTATTTAACAATGGACTGAGATGCCCTTAATGGAATCTTTGTATTCAGAAATGTGCTTGACTGGAACATCAAGGCATGGATGGTAAGTTTGTTTATACGTCTTTTTGAAGCTAGGTTGGATAATACTCTCCAGCCTGGGTTTGTGTGAATATGAATGAGCAAGAGAGAAAAGAACACGGCCAGCTATGCAGCTAGCTTGTGTGATACTCTCTTGCTTAGGCATGTTTGTTTTTGTCAGAATGTGAATGAGAAAGGCAGGGAGAGAGGTAAAAACATTATTTTGGAAATGAGTGTCCATGTTCTTGTGGGTTTGCTTTTCTAAGCCTGCCACCTCTGAGCAGCAAAATTGAACCAACTGTAAGTTGTGATTGACATGGGAGTAGCGAGTGCGCATACATCTGAATGTTAAGCAAATTTAACACAGACTGAATCAAGTTGTGCTTCTGAGCAAAGCTTGAAGAGAGACAGAACTGCATCCTAGCCTTTCCTGTGGAACAATGTAAAAACATGACATGTCTGCTCTTTTTCTATGTGTTCGGAGATGTTTAGTATTATTTGGTGACTCTATTTGAAAAAGGGCATAGCTGATGAGGATTACATTCTTATAAATTTATGGTGAAAATTGGTTATACAGTAATAGCGATCAAGACACAGGTTTACTTTACTTTTCTATTTTTATCTGATGTCCTAAATCATGTATTGCGAGATGTTTCTCTGTATTTATTACTGGATTGAGATGCCCTTAACAGACGCTTCATATTGAGAAATATGACAAAAAACAGAACAAAACAAAAAAACCAAAAGGTTAACATCAAGGCAAACAAAATGGCAAACTGTCTTATTTAAATGTTCCAGTCTTTCAGATGTTGATCTTATAATAACATTACATTGTTTTGCAAAGGTTTGTGGGCAGCTTTGTAAATATCGCTCTGTCATTAATACTCATTCAGGATGTGAAAGCTGCACATTGCTCTATTAAATATAAATGGCTCATCACTCTTATGAATTGAATGAATTTGTACTTTTTGGAACAGGCAAAGACCAAAAACATTTCTTACTCGACAAAAACACGTATCTATTGCCTTATGAAGTGGAGTTTGTGTTCGGATATTAAAGCACACTTGGTCAGCTGTGTCGTTATTTCAAAAATGTGTTGCTCCTTTTGCCTAAGTTCTTGCTCTTTTCTTCTTTATTCTTTTTCAGCTCTGATTTTAATTACAGTAACTAATAATCTGTAAAAAAAAAAAAAAAAAAAAAATCCAATTTGTAATTGACATACTCTGTGAGAAATATATGTATCTGCTCTGTACAAAACCATAAATCTCTGTTTAAAAACCTCCTTTAATACTCGTCATAACATTTCCGCATTTTCTCATACGCTAATTAACTACACTCAATGACATACATTTGAATTCCTTCAAGCATCTGTGAAACTAAAAGCAATCAAGCATGAGGCTATTTAATATTTTTATGGTCATTTTGCATTAAAATTCATATCCCATCTCATCCAGAACACAAATATATGGCATAATAGAGCACTGAGTGTTTGTGTGGACAAATGTTCATTTTGCGAGACCATGTCCTGAGATCCATCTGTAAATTATCTATAACTCATGTCATTTATCAACACATTGTTTTGATTTTGCCCTTAGCTGTAGAAACCCTGTCAGCATATATTGTACATCAATGCCTGAAATTACCAGCTTGTCATATAAATAGCAGCATTTATTAGGTGAGGAAGCAATTTGCTAGATTGTCACAAAGGCCGGCAAAAATCTCTGTCTGTCTCAACATCTCAACAACAAGTCACTGAGCCTGAGCCTGAGTAGAAAAGAAGTGTACTGTATGTGTAGGATGGAGTTTGCAGCAATAGACTGTTCATCTTTATTATCTAGCTCTTGCTCTTTGGCTAATCATTGAGGTGAGGGAGAGCGGCGATTAATCATGAAGGTCTTGCCTAAACTATTGTTGCTCTCTAAAGGAGAAATAAACGTGGTGAGTATTCCAGTGATTGGTTATTTATGATGGTTGTATTGCCTTGAGCATGAGGTCGCTTATGCATTGGATTTATGAAATATAGAACTGTGCAAGATTTAGATCCTGGATTTACTTTCCCTCCTGAGAAACATGTCCCATCTAATTATGCCAGCTGCATACATAGCAGCCAGAATTACCTGTATAAGATCCCTAAGTGCTTTACTCAAGATTCATATCAGAAAACCGTGTCCCAAGTTCAAGAGCTCTGATGTGGAACGCTGTTTTAGAATTGGTTATTAAAAAATGTTTTAATCTAAATTCATTTAAGTGCCAAGTAGCAGGATTTTTTTTCCCCGTTCTCTAATGGCATCCAAGATTTTCTTTGCTATGTGGTCGGTGTTTATTTTTATGGCTATTCATAGACACCCAAGACCCTGTTTGTTTGTTTGTTTGTTTGTTTTGCTTTTTATTGTTTGTTCATGTTTCATTTAATGAATGTTTTACTTGGTTGTTTGAGTAGACATTTATTATCTTGTTTGTTCATTTTTATTGGTTGTTCGTCCATTTATTTATTTACTTATGAACTACAATCAAGCTATCAGTCCATGCCAAGTTCAAGCATCTCTTAACTGCAAATGTTTCATTTCTGCATGTGTTCAGAAAGTCCAGATGCCAGTTTCCATAACCATACTGAACAAATGATTTAGGAGAGAGCAGTATTTAACATGTTCCACAGCTCTTGCAATAAGAAATTACATTCACTATTGCCTAACAGAAGTTTATCCATCAATACTGCTCTCAAGTTTGGCCTAGTTCTTAACGGCACAGGCTGTCAACTCCAAAGTATATCACATGTCCTTATTTTAACAGAGGTTGTCATCATCCTGGATTTCTGCGAAGTAACTCCCCTTCAACAGGCTTCACTTAAGTACTATTAGCAGGAATAGGGTTTAGGCCTCACAGTTTTCAATTGGTGATATTACAATTATTACAATTAAACAGACATGAATTGCTTTGTTGAATTTAAAGGTAGAATTTAGGCAGTAAGGTTGAGATTATTATTCATTTTCAACCTAGAAGTCTAGCAATTGTTCCCCTACTAGTCAAACAGCCTTCCCCACAGTTTTTCTTCCAGGTGGCGTGTACTATATAGCTCGATCCACACAGCAGAGTTTGGAAAAGTTTTGAAACTTTAAGCCTTCCTTGATTTGTCCCTCTGGGAAAAACCTTAAAAATTCTATGTAGAACCCTACAACAGAGTGTTTCCATATCAGGTAGAGTGCAAAAGTTTGGGAAGCTAAGTACCTTTAACTATTCAGAGTACATGGGATAAAATAGACAAAATGCTCTCTTTTTATATTTCTTTCTTATTGAGATGAAAATTGCAAATTTACTACTGCTATTATTATTTTGTTTTACTGTAGATGAAAGTCTTAAAAATGAAATATGAAAGCCTCAGTAAGGTGCTGCTGGAGAAGCTGGAGAATTTAGTGCAATCCCTGACGTGATTAGTCCATACATGTGGATTTATTACTGTGCTTTGAAAAGTGCAATCATTTGACACAGAGCAGGAGTCATCAACTGGCAGGCTGCAGTCTGGATGCAGACCCAACAAAGTACTTCAGCAGATTCAACTGGGCAGAAAATACTATAGCAGAATTGATCAACTTATGAAAAAACTGGCCGTAGTTCAGCAACTCTAGTTTTGTAAACATGAACCATCGCTGCTTCAGTTGTAGCTTATTGCGGTGAATTACACACATCGATGTTAATTATTTAGCTGAAGGCAGCTTATCAAGTTTTCACAGATTTTCATAATTAAAAAAAAATATATTTAATCGCTCTGGTCTGCTGATTAGTGAACATAGCTATTTAAAAAAATTAAAAACAACGTTTAAAGACAACTGGACAGAGAAATATGTGTTTATTCTCCAGTTCAAGTTCAAAACTGATGTCTGTTCAGAGTCTGTGGTGCTAGTCAGAAGTGTTAATGTAAAGTGCCAGTGCAAAACAAAACATAACCACTTCAAATTGATGTGTCTTATTTATAGCCACGAACTATCACTAAAAGCTAACTGATGTCACCATTCAGTCATGTTAGTTTCCTTTCCAGAACTTTAAAAGGAATTTTATGTAGCTGGACCTTCACAAACTTTAGGATTGTGGTGATTGGTCAGAAACGACCCTCGTACTGCAGCACTTCCTGACTGGGCCTTTATGTGACTGTAGGTTGGTCTTCATTAAATCAAGGTAATTTTCCATATCCTCACATTCCATAATTTATATCCTGCATATCTTTTCATGGCAACACACAAATCACAACCTATACTTAACTTTAGGATGTCTTATTATGGTTTCAAAATGCCTTCAACCTCTATGGATTGTCATGCTGGGATTTAATACATTGCCGCTTACAAATAGGTGTCAGTGTCCAGAACCAAAGTACTGAATGTAAATACTCACTGTTTAAGTCCATTCATTCAATATCCAGATACAATATAGCTCGATTAAGAGCATGAGTTATCAGCATGCAATCCAGCACACAGGATTCTTTTTTGCTGATATGAGTTTGGTTTGTTCATTTTCACATGTATAATGTACTAGATGCAGATACCTGATCCAGACAGACTGGCCGTGAAATGAAACACTGAACTTTGTACTCTTACTGTTCGATCAAAGTTTCTCTCAGTGTTTTAACAGGATGTAAATGTTCTTATATTAAATAATAAAAAGTGATGGAACTCTTTTACCCTGCAATGTCTGTAATAAATATACTGTTATTGATATGTGTGAAACATTTTTATACTGTCATAAGACATAAGAAAAAACATTTTTGTACTGTCATACAATGTCTTACATTTTATTTGAAGTCGAATGGTATGTAATAATCTAACGTTCTACAGAATGTCTTACTCAGTGCTGTGCAGGGTTCTCTGCGTCAAAACCAGGAACATATTTTACCAACTATTTTAGTTCCTCTTTACATTCTAGTGGCTTTTTGTTATAACACTTTTTTTTTTTTTTTGAAAATCGCAGAATGAATAGCCATTCAAGTTGTCTTCAGAGGCATGAAGATAACATTTCACAGCCTTGTTCTATACACGGGGGTGCTGTATCATCAAGATCCAATTCTGTAATATTAGTTTCCAGTCTACTTTGAAGACACGACACTTCTGAAGAAAAACAAAACCTCATCATGTTGAGAAAACTTCACAGTTACGGAGCACACAGTCGATAAGCAATCTGGAAGATTAGCTTCAAAATATAGAGGACACTTTTTTCACAAAGTGGCATAAAAGATAAATGGTTATGGCTATTAAATGTGGTAGTGCATACTCAAAATCAAAAATCTCAGTGGAAATCAAATAAAAAAAAATTCCCACTCTGTTGGAATCACAGAGGAGGATAAATAAGCACTGTTAGAAATTACTCTGTAGCTTACTTACACTATATGGTCAAAAGTATATGGACACCTAACCATCACATTCATATGTGCTTATTGAACATCCCATTCCAGATTTGGTCACCCTTTGTTACTATAATGACCTCCACTCTTCAGTGAAGGCTTTATGCTATATTTTGGAGCATGGCTGTGGGAATTTGTGATCATTCTGCCACAATAGCATTCGTGAAGTCAGGTATTGATGTTGGTTGAGGAGGTCTGGGGCTCAGTTATATAATATATATATATATACATATAAACATGTTTATATAAACATGTATGCTTCCAACAGTTTGGGGAAGAACCACATGTGGGTGTGATGGTCAGGTGTCCACATTCTTTTGGCCCTACAGTGTAGTTTTCAGATAGCTAGTGTTTTAATATGCATTTACATGCTACTTAGCTAACTAGATAACCCAACATTGCCGTACCATTGCCACGTAACACTTATAGAAGTCCTCTAGTATTGAATTAGTTTCTTACAATGGCTTTTCTTATGATATATAAATAATAAGTCTGGGAAAACTGCTAGGCTGAATTCTGGGGGAAAAATAAATGATATATATATTTATTATTGATTATTATCAAATATATGATTTATTATATATTAATATATTTAAATATATATTTTACCAAAATTACATGGCAATGTTTTTATTTAGGTTATTTCTAACCTTCCTTTTGGCTCTGCTTGCAAAAAATCATGTGTAAGGAGCCACTTTAACAAATACAGTGGTAAATGTAGTCAGTCTGCCTAAAGAGATCTAAAACCTTGCTAGCTTGCTGTGATTTGATTGTTATGCCATAGTGAAATAGACATAAGCCTGATCAATTTGTTTGTGATCAAATGCCAGCTGTCAAAATGTCTGTGATGCTCCTGTACCATCATATCATCATCAAAACAGAGAAGAAAGTTTACACATTCTGTATAGACTTCAGCAAAGTTTTAAAATGTTTAAATGACCTAATAAAAAGACATTAATAACAAAAAACTGACTCAACAGAGGTGATTGAATTAATTTGCAATTATTTCTTTCAATTATTTCAATGATTTAATTATTTAAATTATTCAAAAAAAGTGAAGAGCCGGTGATATTATAGTATACGGTAATATATATATATATATATATATATATATATATATATATATATATATATATATGTGTGTATGTTTGTGCGTGCATGAGTGTCACCATGCCTTCATAATGCATTGTGCATAGCCCAAGATAAATAGAGGGAGATCTTAAAAAGCACATTTTCAGAGTTGATTCGCTGTCATGGACTGTATACAGAAAAGACAAAAACAGAAAAGTTGCACACAAAAGCCAAATGTAGTAATTATTAACCAAATAATAATTACTGCTTTAGGAAGAATAAGAAAAGAGTACAATAAATTGTTGTATTCAAACTGTTTCTTGTATTCAGAAAAGCAAATCTCCCTCTAGTGTAAATGCTAAATAATGCAGAAGAATGAATGATGGTTGACAGAAGCATAGCCCAAAAAAATTATGAAACTGACTAAATGCACTGCGTTAGTTTATGTATTCCTTTAAAAGCATTTTTATTATATAAAAAATATCAACTGATGGAAAATGCAAGAGGAATTGGCATATGAGCATCCTTGGATGCAACAGAGACGTGTGAATCAATAAGCTGACAGTGGAATGACAGAATGACAGATGAGTCCTGGCAAGCTGAAGGACATCAGTGAAGGAAGGCGAGGAGAAGAGCAGTGACTGATCATCTGACCACTAGCTTTAATGAGCTGTAATTATTTCACACAAGGAAGCTGTTTCATTGGGTTGAATGGGGGGAAAAAAGCAGTCAACAAATCAGTTTCTCACTTGAGAAAATAAGATGTGATGGGCGCTGATGTCCCTAATCAATAAGCACCATCTGAATCTTTGATTTCAACTGATCTACAGCTGAACCTATTGGAGAGTGAACCATTTTTTCATTGATCATTGGCACCCTCAATTGAACTGATTAAAATGGACTGAGTCATGGTTTATGTTCGCTTCAAAAGGACTTTCCCTATTTCATTCTCAATGAACCAAAGAAATTATGTTCATGTATTTCAGAAAGCCTTAGCTCTACAGATGAAGGCCCAGTAAGCGATAATGAAAGGTGCAGTATAAGTGATGTGAGTTAGTGTGAGAAACATATGCGGAGCCCATCTGAAAATAATGAAAAAAAATGAAAAAAACCATCCTTGATATCCTCGTCTTTTGCCCCAGGCTACGAAGACATGAAGACAAACTCTCTATAATAGCTGTGGTCCATTTGAAGCTTAAAGAAGAAGATGGTAAAATTCCCTCTGTGTATGTGGCATTGAAATGCTTCATTTTGTAGGATCCCTGGTGTTCGATTCTGCATAAGAACACCAACGTAATTATTTTGTTGGTCTCACTGAGATGTGAGAATAAACTGGGTCTAGGAATTCATAATTTCTAAGGCAGGCAGTCTGGTGTACAACTGGCAAAAGCAATTGAGGCAAGCCATTTTTAGAAGCAGAGAAAAGATCTGTGATGCACTATAAATCCATATCTTTATTTTATTTACCCTGTCTTCCGGTATAAATTGAAGTGTAAAAGGATAAAAAGATAAATAAAAAATAGTAAGCCCACTACTACCATTGGTCAGTAGTCAGCCACTTTGCTTGTGTGTGTGTGTGTGAGTAAGAGAGAGAGAGAGAGAGAGAGAGAGAGAGAAGAGAACAACAGCTAGGTGTTAAGTCACGGTGGTCAATGTGGCTATTCCAGAGCAGCATATCCTAAAGATCTCTTCAACTGGAGTCAAAAGAAGATCTCACTATAATCCATCATGCCACCAAGAACCAAGAGTCATGCTGGAGAACCCAGCCACCATTATGGCAATCCCTGAGGAGAAAGAGTGAGGGTCTGTAGTGAGAATACACAGCCTGATGATAAGACAGCAGCAGTGCGTGTTTGTATGTCAGTGAGCATGACATCATCTTTAGGGACCTATAGAGACAACTAATGTCTGACTGGTTATGAGCAAACTGTCATTCCTGCTGTTCCTGGGTTTATAGATGACATGGTAATGTAGGCAGTGCATGAATACAGGACGCTGTATTGTCTCTGGCTCATGTGTACTCAGTTCCTACTATAGCGCTGCCTTGTCCACATCCTGAGTGGTATTTACGCTTGTATCTTGCTTGCTTTCGATTCAGCACCATTGCAGCAGCAGCTCGAGGAGCGTGCAATGGTTTTGGCATGTGGTGTGGCAGCCCAACGTCACAGTACAGCCCCCCCCCCCCCCCCCCCCCCCCCCCCCCCCCCCCCCCCAAAGCTCCGAGCCGAATGACAGTGGTGTTTGTGCCCAGAGTCCGTACCTTCATGAGAGAACATCTGCATTGCTGTGATGGACCCCTGCTTGATGGTGCACCTGGAATGAGAAGTCCTGCAATGAGAAAAACCACCGGGTTACACGGCCATTAGTATCTTTAGCTTTTGCCATGCATTGTAATGGGGCATGGTCTGTGACCAGGGTGAAATGTCTGCCCAAGAGGTAGTACTTCAACTCCTCAATGGCCCACTTCATGGAAAGGTCTTCTCGTTCCGTTGCTGCATAGTGCCGCTTTGTGAGGTCAAGGGTGGAGATAAAATGGGCTCGCTCCAGATGCTCCAACAGGTCATGCACTCAGGGAAGGGGGTCTCTTACAAACTCTGATACTTGGTTCAGTTTTCGGAGGTCACTGCAGACCTAGACATCAGGCTTGGGAACCATTATGATAGGGCTGGGCTGGCGGACTCTTCAAAAATTTCATCCCGTAGCAACTTGGCCACTTCCTTCTCAATAATCTGGCAGCAGACCTCTGGGACTTGGTATGGCTGCTGCTGAATCATCACTCTGGGGAGGGTCTTGATGTCATGTTGTATCAGCTGTGTGAGCCCTGACTCCTTTGAGAACAAGTCCGAAACCTAATCCACCAATTCCCCCAGTTCTTGCCACTGTGAGGGGGTAAGGACTACCCATTTTGGACCAAAGCACATCTGGGTGGTTCTGTGGAGACACCAGCAAAGGCTGAAGGCATAGGGACAGGTTCAATCCAATTTTTAATTAAGTTGATGTGATATAGCTGGGTGTCTTTTCTCTTACCAGGCTGTTGCAGATGGTAGTTCACTGGGCACCCCAGCATATACTCATGCCCTCGGGTCTATTTTGGCAGCGGCCCCACAAGGTCCATTCCTACCTTTGAGAAGGGCATGCCAATGATGGGGAGTGGGATGAGGGGGGCAGGTGTAGGCTTCATGGGGAAGGAATGTACTGACATTGGGGGGCAACGCTGGCAGAAATTCTGTACCTTTGTGTACATACCCATGGAGTGGAAATGGTCTCGAAGTTTCTTCATGTTGTTGCGGGGCCAAGTGTCCTCCTAGTGGTGCATTAGGAGATCAGTTTTGGGAAGTTGCAGCCTTGTCTGTGACACTCAGTGTGGTAGTAGAGCAGGCTGATTTTGATCAGGATGTAGGTGGGGGGTAAGGCTTGGCCTTGTCTCTGTTTTCTCCCCCTCTATTTGGAGCACCTGCCCCAACAGCGTTTAAGGCGGTTATCCTCCTTTTGCCCACATCCAAAGTTGTCTTCAAGGGTGCCTGCTGGAACACAGTGGAGAGTGGGTTAGTATTTTTGGTGTTCTCACCCTAGGTTCCTGCATCAGCGCTGAACTCCCCTACTCCCTTTCCGGGGCCTTTTGTGGTCGGCCCCTCTGTCTATGAGTTTTTGGGTGCTCGGGGAAGAGAATGTGTGGACTGCACTGTGTCAGGTTTGGTGGGCATGGGCTCATATATATATATATATATATATATATATATATATATATATATATATATATATATATATATATATATATGTATATACATACATACATACATACATACATACATATAATACATACAAACACCAATTTTTAAAAAGAAAGCCTACAAGAAAGCTTCATGCTGAGATGAGTTATGTGCATCAGGACTGGAATCTCCCGAGATGAAACAACAAAAAAAAAAGTTTTAACTTTCATACCAAGCTTGAAAGTGCAGCTTGCGGGCAGGGTTGCCAGGTTTCTGCAAAAGTACCAACCCAACTACATTTCAAAAACCACACAAAGTCTTGAAATGAGCCCAAAAAATTCAGGCATCAGATAAGGGACACACATTTTTCTTATTTTTCTCAGTCTTTGTGTGGAAAACAAGATAACTGTGGTCCACACCTATTTCTGATTTATTTATAGAGCCTCTGCTCCCTGTAGCCCACACAGACCACGGGCTATACACAGGGCAGTATATCTCTGCTGGGTCTCCAAGTACAAATATTTGGCATTGTGTTACACCCCTAATCTATATGTTGTATCAGATATTGTGGTAGGTTGTAAAAGGCAGACCTTTTCAGTGTGAATCACACCGAGAATTGCCAAGGACATGGTATTCCCACCACTGCATGCAAAGTGATCATCTAATGCTAAACAAAATACAGTAATACAAAATACAGGCTAGTTTTCTTTTCTTCTAAAATATCTCAAAGCTTTTTTTTCAGTAACTCTTCAATGTTTGTTTGACGTGGGCGAAGCCAGAACCTGTGAATATTCCTCATGGAGTGAGTAGGAGGAATACAGCCTCAAACACAGAGGCAACAAGAGACTTGCACTGCATTAACACTGCCTATGCAGTGCTGCGCTGCTGTGTAACTCTCTATATTTCTTAACTCAGCAGTGTATGTTCATTGTTCGGCATGCTTCCAAGCAGCTCTTTGATTCTTGTTTATCCTGTTCCATTGCCCTGTTGTTTCCTGAGCCTTTAGCCAGTTAATATTCTTTGCACAGCTTCCCTGTGCAGTGTTCTAAGATAAAATGCCCCTCCGTCTGCTCACTCCAGCCGTTCTTTTATACCTGCTGTGGCTATTTTAGGGGGAAAAAAAATTATAAATGATCTCCGGGAATGGATAAAATAAATTTTAATGATCCTTAATAGCAATGATCGGGACATTTGATATAAATCAATTGCTGACCCAGATTCTTTTCTATTCATTAAGACATGCTCTGAGAACAAGCATTAAAAATCCTTACATATGCACTGGCTAAGAGATGTAACTAATTAACTTGCTCTTGTTTAGTTTATTAATAGTTATAGTAGCTGATTTTTCCTTTGTGAGTAGTCTAGATTTTTCAAGCCAACTAAGCAGACACTGCATCAGACACATTTTCTCTTTCACATTGTCTTCTCTTCAATTCATAGGTCTGAAATTAATATTTTAGTGGTATTGTCAGAAACGCAGTGACTCTGGATACACTCCAAAATCCATAGTCATAGTGGCAGAAGTAACGAATTATGACAGTTCGCTTGAAAAACGTTTCTGTTTCTGGCTGTGCTTCACAGATCAGACACATGTCCATTTGAACCAGTATTTAAATCCACACCAGCTCAGTGAGACGTGAATTACACATGTAAAAAGCCCATCTATCTTGCTGTGCATGGGCAATGTGCTGCATCCCATATGTTACATCCAGGATGAATTATGTCTTAGCTCAGAGACCACAGCACTGCCTCTTCTATTTCCATCGATTCTATTTCTATAGTGCAATTGTTTGAAAGCTTTTTATGAGATCATGATAAATGTTTTCTGATTACTCATGCACTTTTGTGGGTGTTTACTAATGTCTGAGCATCTGGGACATAGCATGTGCATCAACAAATTTCTCTTCTTCATAACAGCAATTAATTTGGTGAATCTCTTATTTTGTTAGATAATTTATTGATACTGTGAACTATAGGATGTTCCACGTAATCAGTTCAGCAGTTTTTTTATCTGTTAGTTGATAGAATAATTCAGTCAGTTGTATTTAGTTAGTATATGAGTGATGTTGCATATTTATGTTAAAGAGTGCTGATGTTAATAGTGTACATCAACTGTGTTGAAAGAAATGGAGAAGGACCTTAAGCATGTGCTTGAACACAGGAAAATACAGTTTTGACATTGTGTTTGTGCAAAGAAAATGTCTCGACACAAGAACAATTTTTGGACCAACGTGGGTTGGAAAATCGATGCAGCAGCAGATTTTGAATGTCATACCCCCTGTTGTGCTGCTCCACCCACATCGGCACAGGCACCCTTATTTATGACCATGCAAATAAAAATTGAGCACAAACCAGAAAAAGAACTGGCTTACTCCCAAACAAATAAATAATCTGCCAGTGTTATACAGCAAATTACACTAGAGTAGTTCACATAGCACTATTCAGTGATGAAAGACAGTAGTAAACTATCAGTGGAGTGATAGGCCATAGGTGATAAGACTATGCTCTGGACTATGCTCTCCTACCTACTAAAATGAAGTTAGATTAATCTCTGTGGGAAAGTCCCAGCAAGTATATGAGTGAGCAATTGCACTCAGTCCATTTTTTAAAAAAAAATTAAATCATAATTGTTTTACAATTAAATCATTAAATAATAATTGTTTACTGAATGATGTGTAATTACACATCATTCAGTAAACAATTATGATTTAATTTAATGGCAATTATTAATAATGGTTAAATTCTTTAGCTCTAATTTTGCAATATGTGTTGATCATTAAAAAAAAGGTGAAAAAACAAAAACAGGCTTGCATACCAATATGTACAACATGTATTTAACAAAAGTGCCTGATTTATATATACATAATTTATATACATAACAGTGTCCATGTGTATTATTAGTATTAGCATTTGCTTATTGCTTTGCTGTCAGTCAGAATACATCATGGTCAGATAAGAAGATATCTGGATCATAGATATCTAGACCAGATATCTATGTGCACTTCTATTCCAAATCATTGTGCATCAGACATCTTCAGTTACATCAGTAAATGAGAGTAAGCATAGTTTTGATGTCCTAATATGGATGTTTTTGAAAATAATTCAACAGACGCCACATAATTTCCACATTAGCCCTGACATGGGAACCAAAGTAGAAAAACATGAGCAAGAAACTATCTGCTGTGAAGCCAAAAGTCCTTGCTTGTTGCTAGTTTGGCAGACTTGGATAGGGGAACTTGGATCACATGGGACAAAAGAAAAAAGTCATAGAAGTGAGTGGATTTTACAATCATGCAAGCAGGAGTGGGCAGACTGATATGAAGCTAGTGGGACAAAGAAAGGCCATGTCCAAGGGAGCCTTTACTTCGTACACTGCATTCATTCATTAATCTTCAGTAAATCCTTGGCAGGGTCACTGTAGTTTAAATGACTAATTTGTTTATATTTTGGGAAATAGAACCAACTAAGTTCGTTAGAAAATTTCCCAGATGACTACATGCAAAAATATTACAACCCAGTGCAATATACCCAGTGCAATATATAATTATATATACAGTTATATTAGTAATATAGCATATTTATTATACACACTTTCTCCATTATGTGCAATATGTTACCTTATTCTCCTAGATCTGCTCTTTTTAACTGACTGCTTTCATGTTGGTACTCTGCGATGTAAGAATTTCACTCACTTTTTATACTTTTTATCCGCAGCAAACTGTGTAAATTGTGATATGACAATAAAGTCCAAGTCTAAGAACTCCAGGAATTAGTGAAAAAAAAAAAAAACATTCCAGTGCATTACTTCTAGTGTAATCCAGTATGTATTGTGCAAATCCATTATGATTCACCCTAAAACTCTGCTTCTCTAGAGTTCAGATTCCATGTACTTGTGGGTTTGTTTGTTTTTTCATTTCCTCCACCATCATTATATTCATTGGTTTTTCACCTTCCTGTATATATTTCTACTTTGTTAGTTTGTCTTTTCATTTATCATTTGTCATATTAATTTAAGTGGCACATGTACCCATTCTCTCAGCAGGCTTTTTAAAGCTCTTGTTGTTCTACTTGCAAGTTTTTTATTTTACTATATTACATTTTTATATTCTTAGGCATAATGTAAAATGTATTATTAGAAGACCAGAAATATAGTGCTGCAACAATATTGTTTTTGGAATTTTTTTTAGGGTTCCATGCATCCAGGGTTAGTGGCCTTAAAGGAAAACTTCAGATTTTCTTTCATTCATTCACCTTCAGTCCCTGCTTTATTCTGGTCAGGTTCGTGGTAGATCCAGAGCCAGATCCAAAGTGGGAGAATTCAGCCCAGATGGGACTCTACTGGAGAGCACCATGCACACACACAGATTCATACCTAGGAGCAATATAGTGTAGCCAATCCAGCTATCTGCATACTTTTGGACAGTGGGAGGAAACAGAAGAAGGAAGGAAGGAAGCACTGGCAATAACCTGAGCTCACGGTTGAACCCAGGACTGTAAGGTGGCAATGCTACTGTTTGTAGACAGTGGCAGATTAGCAGATTGGCTACTCTAATTTGCAAATCTGTGTGTGTGTGTGTGTGAGAATGGTGACTCACGATGGACTGGCTTCCTATCAGGGATGAATTCACCTGCCTTGTACCCAGTGTTACCGGAATAGGCTCTGGATCCAACTTGACCCTGATGTGGATTAAGTGGTTACTGAATGAAAATGAATAAATTTGTTGTCTTTATTCATTTTTACTGTTTTTTTTTTTTTTTTTGCAACCTAATATATTAAGGGGGGAATATTAAGCTTTTAATGGAAAATATTAAGCTTTTAATGGTCTTAACAACAAATCATTGGTCAGAAAATTAGCAAGAATGAAACAAATGCACTCCCGAGAGCTCCTGTGCCGTCATTTGCTCGGTTACTTTTGCTGCAGTGAACTGTTTGTTTGGGGAAAAGCTAGAAACAGGGAAATTCACTTATATAGTCTTCTTGTACACAAAGGTAAAATCATAATAATGATTAAAATGTTTGCTGTAAAATTCAAACTAACACATGTCTGGGTGTACAAGATTTTCCAAAAATATCTTCTGGGATGTTTTTTTTTTTCTTAAAAGATTAGTCATTATTTGGTTATCTGCCACACCTGATGCAGCCCATCAAGGGCCACAAGGCTTAAACATTTAAAGAAATCAAAGGGAACAGTTCCTTTATCTATTTAATTTTTGCTAATTTCCTCACCAATCATTTGTTGTTAAGACCATTAAATGCTAAATATTTTGCCATTTTGGGCTTGGCCCTTTTTTTTTTTTTTTTTGCCCAGAAGTTTATTTCAATTTTCTACATGTTAAATTATGGTTAAATAGTATATATATATATATATATATATATTGAATGGTTAATTATTATAATGTTTTACAGTTTTTCTCTGACAATATTTTTTACTATAATTTAATTTGGTTTTTTTTTTTATTGCCACCTCTTTTGGTATTTTGGCTGTTTTTTTTTATATTCTTTAACAGTTTAGTGCATGTAACAGTCGAACGGGATAATAACATCACTGTTATACTCTCTTGAAAATAATATATGTATCTTTGAAGTTGGGTAGAAAGATTTCCAGGGCAAGCAGCTACTGCCTAGCAACTTTATATATTGTGTATTTTTGGACAGCTACACTGCATGAAATACAGAGAACACAGACCACCATCTTTATATCAGGTAATATATCTACAGAGGAAGAATAAGGACCTAAAATTCAAAAATGAATTTGAGTCACCACACATTTATATTCAGTACATCTCCTATAAGCTGTTCCTTTGTCAGATTTAAGATTAGACCTTCTCAGATTCTAATTGCATATATTAAAAGGAACGGAGAGTATTTCCTGCGAGGCTGAAAAGATTCAGTGATCTATGCGTCCCCAATAAACCAGTTATTAATACTTAATGGACTGGTACCCAGCTAGATTGCATATTATACAGTGCGGCCATGTAAAAAGATTCCATCTTTCACTTTCTCTGCCTTCTTTATCAACTCTTAGCCTGTTTGTATTTTACCTTCTTCTTCCGTCCCAGTTCCTTTGCTCTCTGTGTATCTTTGTGTGTTTTTGTCTCCAACCGAGACAGAGAGAGAAAGCTTGTGGAAATTCTGACAAATCCTCACCAGTATTAAACCCCATCTCTCTCTCGAGATTAGATTATAGAGGTTTGGAAAGAGAACATTTCTGAACAGCATGGTAGCTCCACACCTCAGCAGGGGGCTAGAAACATGCAGGGAACAGAAGGTGATATCTATAGTACACATGACAGCGTGATTCAGTGTCGATTGCAGACAAGCTTCATTAAACCTAATTGACAGCCATATTAATCAAAGGTGAAAAATATATAACAGTGTTCATCCTCAATATGAAAGAATTTCAGCAAATTTGCGTTTCGAATATGATCAGATGAAAGAGGAGGCCTGTGGGGATTTGAGGATAGCTGTTTCAGTGTGCATACTTCAAAACCAAATCACACCTTTGGCAGCTCAAACAGAAAACTGATTAAAAACAAAATAATAGTGAAGCACTAAGTATCCAAAGAGAAATAAAATATATGTGTCTTAGCTGAAGGTGAAGTGCGTTAATTTTTTTTTTTTAAAAATGAAGTGCTGTGATTTTTAAGTGATAAAAATAGCTGCCTTGGAATGAATATTTGGAGCACTCAGAGATCGAAAGAATAGGTAAGATGTACCAAAAGCTCAGAAGAGAACAAAACAACTAAACAAAACATCACATTTCATTATACAGCTATAAAACCACTGGCACATATGCTGTTTACACAGAAGTAGTGTGGGGTAAATAAAGCACCCAGGTTTTTAGGATACACACAATGAAAGGATATAAACTCCTATTGCAACAACTTGGAATGGACTTAATGAGCTGATACTGGCATAATGAGCTTGTTGGTCCTCTACCATAGAGTTGTACCAGCTGTTCTTATCTTTTTCCTTAGGTTGGAATGTAAAGTTCACATTAATGTCTTGGAATCTAGGAGCTACTTTGTAAATAATTAGCCACTAATATGATTAAATAATATATTCTTAATGTAGAAAAGGCAAAGCATCTGATAAAGTATTTTATGAAATCTATCTCTGTGAATAACAATTATAATGAAATAGACAAAATTACAATTATTAGTAAAAGAAGAAAATGTTAAATACGATTCACTTATGATGATCTTATGATTATTAAATTAAAGAATTATAGCATGGATTCAAGGAGCTCTGCTAAAGTTTGACAAATACATATATGTAGAAATAAAGGAGGATAAATAGGGTTTGAATGGTGAGGAGGAAGCATGACCAGAAAGTACCATACAGTCCACTCTCTCTTTTACAGGCATACTCACAGTTACAGCACAAACACAGGCTTGGTGGTTAGTCACAGAAATGGCTTGGTAAGGGAAAACCTGACAGGGATAACAAAACTCACCGGGCCTCAGCAGAACAGTGAACACAAAGGAATATAGAACAAATATAAACCAACATGCCTGTATAACATGTACAGGCACATTTGTACAGACAAATATACAACACATTCTCGCACTAGAAATAAACACTAAATCTACAGCTTTAATTGACGGCCACAGGGTATACAGGTATGCAGATTAGCTCTCACGCTACAGAAAGCACAGCCATGCTACAGTAGCAATGGTGTAAAAAGAATACATAGGTGGATAAAGATACATAGGCTGTATTCAGAGTAAGGAACCTTAAGCTGGTGACTTAAGTCCAGATGTTACATCAGTATTTACACAGGGAAATTTCCACATATTCAGAGTTACACAGGTACTTAAGTTGATTTTCTAGGTTCCTCATTCAAATTATTAAAATTACCCGTGTTAAACCTTTAAACAAAAACACTTGCCTTAAAAATAAAAATAAAACAGTGGATAAAAATGGGGACTAAAGAAGCACAATGTAAACATAACATAATGTAACATAAAAGCAAGAGACTATTTCAAAATGTAAAACATATACAGCACACAATATCATAATATGGGCTTGGGATATAAAGTATATGCCATTTTATTATGAGTTTAATTCACTATTTTGAGTTGTTGAATTAATAAAATAATGATTTATTTTGTTTGTTAACTGAATGTGCTCTCCTTTAAAGAAAGCTGATTAGGTACTTACCTGCTTCTCTTATAGCTCACATTAAGTTCATAAAAATTCATAAATTTATCCATAAAAAATGAAATCCTTGAGATAAGCTGTCTCCTCCAGTGTTGTCTGTCTGGAAAAAAGCAACTTTTCATGGACCCCCTTTTTAAAGGGAGGATACTGTTAATTAATAAATTGTGTCAAATGGCATTCAATAGTTCTTTGAGTGTTTTTACAGTCTAAAACATAAATTTCAGAGTGACATACTGCGGTAACATCAAACTACCAGAGAGACTCGCTCATGCCGATATCACACAAGAAAGGTCCAAGGTCAGAATCATGTGTATCTGAGACCCAGCTGTGTTTTCAGCAAACCCTGCCCCACAGAGATCTAAATACCAATGTGCACAATTTCAGTATTAAACTGTCTGTATCAACTTAAGCTTCAGCTATATGCTCTTAATGCATGCAAGTGATATAGCTAAGCTAATTAGTGAAGCCAAACCATGGCTATTGTAACCTAAGATTCCTTTGGCTTATTAGCATTCAGTTTAAAATTGTTATTATTGCATCATTTAAGAAAGCAATCACAATTTCACAATTTTCCATCCTTCACATTCTGTCAAAATGTGTAAAATAGATTTGAAATTTCTGTGCATAGGGTCCTCTGTGCATAGATAGTAAAGCCTAAAGATTTTGGCTGACAGCTGTATGAAAAAAAAAAGAAAAAAAAGAAATGTGCAGGTATGAACTGAGCTGTATAGAGTGAACTTTGACATGCATTGAAAATGTATGATTAAAAAAGACAGCACATAGAGGAAGGGATTGTGTGTCTTACCTTCACACTGACATTCCTAATTTACCACCTGTCAAAGGTTTGGGAGCACCTATGAATTGTCAGATTTAACGGATGCTGATTTACACCGTGTTTAAATGTTTACACAGTGTTATATACAGAACATACATTCTCTATACAGAAAATTATGTTACAGAATATGAAAATAGTCCGTTTTAAAGCAAAAAAAAAAGAAAAATTCTCTAAGTCTGGAATTTGTTAATGTTTATTAAATAATATATTTATTCAAATATATTTATCTTTAATAAAATTCTTTAATAAATTGACCTACTCTATAAAATACCTACCTATTGCCTTGACAGTTTTGAAGCCTTGTGATATGTTCAGTCACATTTCAGCATTAAAAAAAAAAAAATCTTAAAATCATTGAATAACCATTTGGATTATTAATTTTCATTCAAATTCAAATTCATTGCCATAGCTTGGTTTCAAATAGATTTACCCTACCAAAAGCTAGGGAACATGAGGGAGGAATACTGTATTACCACTCAAAGAAATGGACTTAGCCTCAGCCTGAAGAAATCCATCATTTAATTTACTTCTTCCAAGGTCACAGAAGACACAGCAAATAAAGATATTCATAGGCCTGAAAGAGTTTTTCCCCCATGGATATGCATTGATGAGTAACATTTTTAAATGAAAAAAAAAAAAAGATAAGTAGTGTAGGAGTGAGTATACTGTATACATTTGAATTGGAAACAGTCTGCAGGAGCCAGTGGCAGAGAATCCAAAGCAGTTTATGTCTTAACACTAATGCAAGTAGACTTTTATATATTGCAGAAGACATGAGCACAACTATGGCAGAATTAACAGCTTTAGAATAAACAAACCACTCAGACTTAAACTTGTTTTTATTATGTTATTAATTGCCAGTTCTCACACACACACACACACACACATAGCTGAGTAAATTCATGAGAAAGATGTTTTGAAATTGGTTTTGTGTCATTAATTTTGAATCTACTTTTATCAGCAAAATAAGATGCTTGAAATGTGATCATTAGACCCATGTCCATTATTATGAGCAATAAAAAAAATTATTTCCAGAATATTGAAGATTGATTGGATTTAATTTGGATTTAATGAAGAAAGATTGTTTTTATCTTTAAAGAATGCCAGTTAAGACAACTCTCAAACACCACTTTAGCAGTTATGTACATAATGTTCCAAGTTATTAATGCTATGAGCTATACATCTGAAGAACGTAACATTTTATGTGGGCTGCATTTATTTTTCTTGCCTTTTAAACGCGAACTAGTGTGAGCCCACTTACGCACCTACAGCATTACTTTCTAAGGTTGTGATTGGAAAAATTAATGGACCTGTAAGAGGATTACATTCAGCAGTGGACTCTCTATGCTAAACTTGCTAATGGGACTCTGTAGTTGCTAGCCAATAATCTCCCTCATGCCAGTTCTACTGAATGATTTACAGTTATTCGCACTGGTCATCACTGTACAGGGCTCATCTTCTTGCACCTCTATGCTCAGTCAGGGCTGAGAGACCAAATTAATAATTATGTGATTTGCCACAGGAAACAGTACTTACAGAAACAAAGAAAACTGGTTACAGGTTTGCAGCCTGTTCATGCAAGGAATAAAAATCAATCAGTGTAAATCAGATCATCTGTCAGCTGTATTAGGTTAAGCTCCTAGACTATATTCAACCTTTATAATTAAGAAATAGCTGAGCAAATGGAGCTAAATGCCATAATTGCATCGATTTAAAAAAAAAAAAAAAATGTATAGTATACTAAGACCCTGATTTACTAAAGACTTGTGTAGAAACATGCATAAACTTACTAACGCCTACAAAAAACATACAGGTTGATTTACTAGCAGGCTTTACAGAAGATGCGTCTTTTGGGGAAATAATTAGGAATTTTTTCACCTGCACTGTTATTTACTGTAGCCTAGAATGGTTTGTGCACACAATATAATACATCCAAAGGGCAGGAGTTAAATTTGCATAAGCTTTATTCCCCTGCCATTTGAAGACAAAATAAAAACATCATGATATTAAGGTTTCTTGGAAGTATATCCCAGTATTTCCAAATATTGAGAACATTTCTAGTACTTATCGCAATATTCCCCTGACAAAGCTTCATATTTGATGTTTGCCCAGGTTTTGCACCTTCAAAACCAGCAGCATTCAAAAACCTGTGACCTTTTTAAACATACCTTAGTAACAGAATGCACACTCATGTCTACCATCTTATATTTTGCATTTATATTGTGTTCTGAACAGTTTTGCAATTCATCCCCTTTAATCTGTTATACTTTCAGTTTATGTTTACTGTCCGGAACAATTAGCACACACAAGAACGTCATACAGATATTGTCCATGTGATGTCATTCATGCAATTCTTCTAATTCATCCACAACACGGCTCTAACTGCACTCGCAAATTAGCACTATGTATGTGGGATCTTAGTAAATCAGGGCTTAGGTATGGACATACAGTATATACAGTGGGGTCCAATGGTCTGAGACAACTAGTGAAAAAGCTTCGGTTTGGCATTCTTTTTCAATTTAACACAAAGGTTTTCATTACAAATAATATTATCAGCAACAACTCATATATATGTATATATAACTTATATATATTTACATGTATTTCAGAGTTTCTTAGTATTTGCTATGTCCTCTTTTGTGCACTCAAGCTGACATAGACTCCACAAGTTTATATAAAATCTGATGAGCCATGTTAGATCAAATCCATCGGTGTGTCATCTGAACACATGCTTCAATGAAAGAGGTAAAACTGACGGAAAATCTGACCTTTTGTACAAAGGCGTTAACATGGTCAATCACAAATCTGCTTAAATTTAAATAGTGACCTAGACATTGTGCAACATCTTGAATATTGAAAAGGCATATAATATTGATGTTTCACATTTCCTTTTTTTGCTTTAGAATTTTCAAAATTCTAACACGTTCTGTTTATTTCTAGTTTTAATTAAAAAAACTCCAGATTTTCAATGTGATCTCAGACTTTTGGACCCCACTGTATACATCTGTATGAATGTATACAGAAACCACAGAGCCTCATTATGTTGATCTGTATCTCCAACTGTGTAAGTTAGTCTTCATCTCTAAACATTTACAGCAGACTACCAGCATGCCGTGACCCGCTGAAACCTCCATTGACAGGAAGCTGCTGCTAGCCTTCCGAGGACAAAAGGGGGCAATTGGAGTTTTGCTCACTTCCCCAAGGGTAATTATCGTTAGCCCCCGACATGGTTTACAGTTCAGTGTATGAGGACATGTACTTTAATTGGATCACGGTAGAATCTCTCCATGCTCGGCAGGGGCATGGTTGTCGGGGTAACAGTGCTCAGCAGAATAGAAATGAAGGCAAATCATATATCCTGTGGCCTAATCGTTATTAGAATGCTGCCTGTGTGGAAAGAAACTGTTTACTAAGTATTATTTTCACTGCATATGGTATAAAGGTCACTCAGAAAAGTCACTCAGAAAAGTCTGGAGAAATACAGTTAGGATATTATTTTGCACACTCGCAGATTTGGGAGGGAAATATCCAATTAGCTAAAACATTGACATGACATTGTGCCATAGTGCAACTGTGCAGAGACCACTGGATTTCGTTATATAACTCAACAAGTATTCAATTCTGCCCAATGCTGTTTGAGAGAAGATGGAAAAAGTTTGCACTTTCAATTTTGAGTGTTGGCATGAGGAATATTTGAGATCTAGTATACATCAAGCTTTAGGAAGAGTAACCATTTGAAAAGAAAATATTTCTACATAACTTTATACATACAGTAATAGTAAATGTCTTGTGGCAAACATTATAGATAAGAGTAATTTACATTTTCCTCTTGTAGAATGTCTCTCTATAGAAAGATATAACAGATTGCCCTTTCAATAGATTCAGACTGAGGCGATTGTACATGTTCGATCCACACTGAAGGAATCATATGCAGTTTATTTCACTGCAGTGAGCACTCACCTGCATTGCAGTGGGACAGCAACCAGCAAATATCAAACGTGCTTACTGATAGAGAGTCAGAGTCTGGGGGAACAGTGTTAACCAACATGGAAATCGATAATGTAATCTCACTAATCATTACAGCTGTAGCCTCTGATAACACAGCATGAATCTCATAGTACAAAAGCAAGTGAAGCAATTATGAGTCCTGTAGAAATTGACAAGCCCCACAGGGAGAGACGATGGCTGGTAAAAAGGATGAAAAGGGCAGGAGTGCGAGCAGACCAATATGTACCCCCTGCTTTCATGCCTGCCTCCCCTGCCTCCTATAGTAATCACTCTCCTCTTTGGTATAAGCCTATTACTAGCTCACACCCCTGGTCCCTTAAGTCTTTTTATCTAAACACGTCTTGCTAGTATCAAGTACTAACACTGACAATCCTGGTAATATCTCTCTGCCTGGGTTACCAGGACCTACATTGACCCAAGTGGACTTTTAATATCCTTTACAGAGCAGCTATTTATTCTGCCTCTCAACTGTATTGATTGGATTCACTGATCCTGAACCCTTTTATTTAATTCATTATCATTCTTTAGAAGTGTGAGATATAACGGTTTTGCTGTGTACACTCGCCCGCAATGAAAGAGAGAAACTCTGCAGGGCTAAAAATTGTCATTATAGATCACTGATAACAGAACTCCATTTACAATTTCCTCCAGCCCATCTAGTTACAGTCAGATAATGCTGCAAAATCCTATATACTGTATTTTATAAAGTGTCCAGTGAATTTATATATACAGTGTGTGTGTATATATATATGTATATTTTATATATTCAGGATTCCACTGTAAAAGACATTCTGCTGAATAACAGCACATTGGAGGTTAATGTTTAATTTGAATCAGTAAAGCAGCATGAATTGTGAGAAACTGACTGAAAAAGCTCCATTAGGGATTTTGAAAGAGCCCTTTGCAAATTATTTTCTGTGAAAAGATCTCCAGCATTCATGATTTTAAACTGTTGTTCTGACAGAGACATGGCTAACCAAGCAAGACATACAGTATATGATGGACATGGTTCATCTTAGGAAGGCATCGATTAAAACCCCAAACAATATGCTCCATTCACACTTCCCATAAATTTTAAAAGGTTTGTGACAATCTTTCTTTCTTCTCTTTCTCTGTCCTTTAATGTCTTTTCTCTGCCATGTTCCCTAAACCTTTTCTCTCAAAAATAGACGAATTCTCAGTTTTCTTCAAAAGAGCCCACATTCTTGGTGACACAGTTAAGTTGAGATTTCTTTTTCATGTGGCAGTTTTATCTGAAGGACATGATACCCAATGTGAGTAAAACACTCCAGCATAAACTGATCTATTAAAGTGTCCTATCATCATGGTGGGAGAACCATGACTAAGATAATCTCATTTTTAGCACAATGCTCTTTTCTCTGCCGTTGCATCACTACACTACTGGAGGGCTATGGCACAATGTAATAAACAGCAAAGCTCAAAAGCACAGTAAGCACAGTTGCAGAAAATTGCATAATGTTAGTTTTGAAACCAACACAGAAGTCCACAGAAAAGCTATGCTTACAATGCAGTCTATAAAGTGACCATTTTTGCTGTTGCGTCTCTATTTTAGTACACTGAACAATGTGGACAATAAAAAGAACAATAGCAGCTTTATTTGTGGGTATTGATTTTTAAATCAGGTTAGTCATGTACAATCTGCATGTAGAAATCACATCTGGTATAGTCATCCTGTTTTAGGAGACTCCAAGTAATTGGACCATTGGCCACTCAGATGTATTTTGGTAAGATGTTTTTCATCAGTTCATAGTCTGGCATCCCATTTAACTTGCTAACACGAAAAACAAAAATCCAAGGATTGTATCTTTTAAACAGCAATACAACCAAAGGGAAGGTATTACATTTGTGTAATTCCACAAGTTCAAATTGAAGAGAAAAGAAAACCATAATTTCAAAATTATGTATTAGTACCTAAAAATAAGAAGAAAGCTTTTCAATTGTATGGCTTATTATTACTGTGGTACACAGCACAACTATAACATGCTTGTTTTAATAGTTATAATAAGATTTTTGTTAAACCGTAGTATCCATATACCACACCACAGTATTATTACTATGGTAATATGGTTTTATTATGGATACTATGATATAAACAATGAAACTGAAAAAATGAAAATGAACAAATATAATATAAAAAAGATAACATCTCTGACCACTGCACCATCAATCAATTACAGTAGATGTTTAAATAGGTGACTATTCTGTGTGCGCTTCTCTGCATGTGCTTAATGAACATGCGTGAGTTTTCTGAGTGGTATTAAAATTGATCCACACAAGGTTACAATTGTGCCGCTTTGCCAGACTCCTTTTGGGACTCCATTTTGTTTCAGTACAAATGTACAGCACTCTCTGAGGATATAGGGAAACCTGCACATGATAGAAGTAAATATGTGCATGATGTTATGTGGAAAGTATGAAGTCTATAATAGAAATCCTAATTGAGTAATTTAACTCAAACCAACAAAGGTTAAATGTGTCAGCTCTCTCCTAAAAGAGTGATGATTTTTTTTAATGTGGAAAAAGAAGGAAATGCTCACATACATAAACATGCCACTGCATTTGCCAGACATGATGGCTTGGAGATCCACAGCTGCCAGTAGAACTGTTCTCAGTGATGACAGCGGTAGGATGAATTCTAAAGTGAACAAGATCTCTGTTCAGATCTGTCTCAGTCTATGGAGCTTAACATTTCAGCAGAGCAATGACCTGAAACTCAGTTCTAAAGCAACAATGAAGATTTTCAAGCCAAGATGGAAGCTTCTTGACTGGTCAAGTCAATCACTTGGCCTGAACCTTACTAAGCAAGAATTTCACTTACTGAAGGGCAGGAAGCTCCCAAAACATTTACAGACTTTACAGACTTGGCAGGGTTTCAACAGGGCAAATACTTAGTGTGTGGTGTTGTCTATGGGTCAGAGACCTCAATCATCACTTACAAATATACAAACTTAAAAATGTACAAGCTCAGTACAAGCGGTGATTTTTTTGCATGTTCATTTGTTCCATTACTGAAATGTAAGGTTTAATCTCTTTAACCAGGTAACCATTGTTTCAATAGCTGCTATACAAATATGCAGTTTTGAGCAAATTTCAATTTATAATAGATTATCTAATTATGCCTACAGAAATATTAATTATAAAATAAATTTTTGGCAAATTAATAAAAGTCCACAAAACAGAAAAGCTGAAAGGAAGCTTCTTCCACTGATGAGTTATTTAAAATGCAAGTATAATTACATCCAACTTTATTTTTGTATAAAGGAAGAAGATGAAAGATTTTTTCCTTCTGTAACTGTTCTTTAAACTGGTTTCTCTCTGTTATGCTCTGGGAGTCAGACAGAACATTCAAAGTAACACTTGCTCTACCATATCATTCCCTTGCTCCTTTGGGGAGAAGTAGTGTTTGGAGAAAGCATGCTCTGGCTGGTTTATGTAAATTAGCCTACATTACACTAAACCACTGCATAGTGGGAAATTGTATCCAATTAGAACTGTGTGTGGTGACAGCAGTCAGAACGTGTTGCCTAAAATTTCTAATTAGTTGTATAATTAACCATAGCATATTAAAAATTGAACACTTGCAAAGTAATTGCATTTTAATTTTAACAATTACAATTCTGAATATAGCCTTACAGCCTGCTTTTGTTCCAGATAAATATTTTTTTTGAGAAATTAAGAAACACAAACACTCAACATTTCATTTCCCACACAAAGTGTATGCTATTTTAGAGATGTTTATGACTAATGTCGACTTCCTTCATTTAAATGTGTCTACTACTCTAAAGAGTTTATTTACTTATGCTTCCCATTACACAAATTACGAAATGAGTTGGCAGGTATGACATTTTCTAATCAAAAACATTCATAATTTGCCTTATGGTAATTACTATAGTTACCAGAAAAGATGTATTCTACATGTTTAATATTCAAAACATGGGCTCTCCAGAGCCAGGAGCTATTTAACATTTTCACACTACCATGCAGTCCCATGAGTTAGCATATATTATTGGCTTTATAATTAAGATTCTATCAAATATATGCTTAATTATTAAGTCTTTTGTGTGCCTTTACAGAATGTCGCAGGCACTAAGATGAGGTCTAGGCACTATGAACAGTATTCAGAGTTGAGTTACATGCATAATGAGGATTTAAACTGAGGATTTACCAAAACTCCACACAATGGTATTAAGACCTCAGACATAACTATTTAAGTACTAGAGATTTAAGCTCTGCTCGGAAGGTTGTGTGGGATTTTCCAAAACAAGAGGCATGTCTCAGTTACACCTGATTCTGACCTTGAACTTAAGTGCATTTTTCTCGCATAATATCACATTGAGCAAAGAGCATTAATAAATAAATACATAATTCTAATAATACTTAACTGGAGACATTGCTTATCTCTAGGACAGATTATTTTTATACAGCACGCTTAAAAGGAGCTGGGAGTGTAGTAGATGTCCTTCATCAGCTTATCCTTTATACTGTGGGCAAGTTTTCTTTATAGCAGATTACATTAACAAAATATTGGCATTATTAAATTTGCAAAGCATAATACAGAATTAATCGCAGGATAAAATGTGATAATTACAACTAGGACTATTCATGCAGGAATATATTGGTAATATACTAGACTCCTATTAGATGTTTATTTGAATGCTTGCCATCTTCTCATTTATATGATATTAGTCTTTTTAAAATCTTTTTTTTTTTTTTTTTTTTATTTTCTCTTGCTTTTATACATCGTTGTGTTTGTGTTTGGACATGTCTAAAGAAAAATCTGGCAACCTAACAGCTGCTTTGATATTTCAGTTTGGTAGCAAGCAATAGTCATTACAAATTCACTTTTTTCAAAACTTTTCACTCTCTTTGTACAAACACACAGCTTAGCATATCAGTTTATTTCGAGAACAAAGTACACTACAAATACTAAAACACCACAAACACATCTCAAAATAAGCTATTTTATCAAAACCTCCACACTATTCCTAATCAAACATCCAACACATTTTCATTCAGAGAATAATGAGAATAAAAAATTTTTCAGCTTTTCTAAAAAACAACTGGAAACAACTGATATATGTGAAATGCCATGTAATATACAACAACAACAACAACAACAACATAATAATAATAATAATAATAATAATAATAATAATAATGATAATAATAATAATAATAATAATAAAAGCTGCAAGCAGCATTTTCGTGGGCCAAGCACCCCGACACGGTGAGCCGCACACTCACAGATGTGCTACAGTTGGTGCCTAAGCAATCACAGGAAAGCAGAGCCAGAACTTTCGACAAAGGGATTCAAGAGTGATTTGTAGTTTCACGCATTTGCCAGTCCATTATGGGAGAACAGTTTTGAATATCAGAGTTCCTTTGACAATTTTTTTAGACAGGTCTCTGTATGATGTGAGCCAAATTTGGTGAAGATTGGACAAAATTTGGAGGAAGAGTAGCAAAAATGGCACTTAGATGGAAGCAGCTTTGCCGTCAGATTTGTAGGCACATTATGGGAAAACCATTTGGAATATCAACATTCTTTTGATATGTTTTCTCCAGGTTGGTCTGAAGATGCTGTATGCCAAATTTGGTCTTGATTGGACTTAATTTTTAGGAGGAGTAGTGAAAAAACAGTTTTTGATAAAATCCAAGATGGTCGACAGGAAGTAAACATGAATTTCTGATGTTGGTGTGCGTTCACTTCAGCATACCCTAGGGAATTATAGGAAAAAAGAACTGTGAATTTACCACAAACTCTTCAAATAATATAAGGAAAAAAATGAAAGTTGTTCTTGACCACAAGGTGGTACAGTCATGAAATGTCTTGGGTACATTCAGGGCATGGTCCTTAAGATAGTTATCAATTTTCATGATGATACATAGATGCATTGCTGAGGTACACCCTAAGATCCTGTTTTTGGCATTTTCCAGTGTGTTACAGGAGAACGGTTTTGAATATCAATATTCTTTTTATAACTTTTGCTCAGACAGGTCTCAAGAGGGTGTGAGCCAAATGTGGATGAAGATTGGACAAAATTTGGAGGAGCAGTAGCAAAAATGGCAGTTAGATGTAAGCATTTTTAGCATGTTATTGTAACTTATGACCAGTAGGTGATGCTGTCACAAAATTTGTTGCATAGCCTCAATTCATGGTCCTGAAGACGCCTACCAAGTTTTGTGTCAGTGTGCAAAGTCGTTGCTAAGATACAGCCTCACTTCCTGTTTGGCGGCAGATGCTGTCAGATTCGTTGGCCCATTACAGGCAAACCGTTTGGAGTATTTAATAATTCTTTTGATAACTTTTGTGAGGTTTATCAAATTTGAAGGTCTGAAGATGATGTTTACCAAATTTGGTGATGATTGGACAAAATTTGTAGGAGAAGTAGTGAATCCAAGATGGAGGAAAATCTAATTAGGCAGAAATTGACAGCGTTGAACTCGTCTCGACCCAGGGAATCCAGGGATCTATGACTTTTAAATTTTGGACACATGGTTCAAAAGTTATTATCATAAACCTATTTCCAAGTTAGGCCCAAATTTGACCTGATGGTGGCGCTAGAGTGTTGGAAGCACTTGGCCCAAATTTGATGAGAGTGTTCTGTAGACCCTCCCCAATCAGTGTGCCAAATTTCACGATTTTTTGCCAGACAGTTGTATGGGCTGCCATAGCCACCCTAGCCAGAAGAAGAAGAAGCAGAAGAATAAGAAGAAGAAAGGGTAGAATAACAATAGGGTGCCTACGCACCTTCTGTGCTTTTTTGTGTTTGCAATAAAATAACTAAAACACATATACATAAGAAATGCTTTAACTAAGTAGCTATGTGTGTGTTCCTCCTCAGCTTTAATCCTAACCAGCTATTTTTCAGTGCCAGTCAATATATCGAGGATACACAATCCCTGTGGAGGAGGCTTCCAAGAGAAGAGCTTTTACAAGAAGCACAGTGACAGAACATGGCGGACGTTTAGCTGGTGTGCTTTTCTGTTTAAGCATTCTATTTGGGCCTGTCTTCAGACAGTCACTTATCCCTATCCTCACTGCTGAATACTGAATAGTGGTCTCTTTTTTTCAGCAACCACCAACCTTGCAAGCTCTGTCTACTCAGACATGGACTGAATGTCTGATTTATAAAAATAAATCCAAATGTATTATATATCCTAGCACACTCCTGATAAAAGGCAACATTTGTATTACCAAGTTTCATTATTAAAGAAATACAATCAAGATATTTCTGGGGCAATGACATTGATGAATTACTATAATTTAGTCCTGAATGACAAATACTCAACATGTAGAGATAATTGTGGAAGATATATTCAGTTGGTGCTTTGCTAGATGTTAGGGTTATTTGTAACCACAGTGTATTGAAAGAGTAAGGTAGGCTTTCTTTTTAAAAAGTCAATGTAGCTTACAACATTTATGTGTATTAATGTTTCAGGCAGCAGAATTAATTCCACTTTACACTACTCCCCAAAAATGGCATATCATGACTTTTGCCAAGCTATCCAGACCTTGAAGATATTCATGGCACATGGGCTCAAGTGGGGTAATTATACAGTTCGATTAGCACCACAGGAGGTATGTAGGCCAGCACCAAGCAGAAAACATGATGAAAGAGAGAGAAAAGCATCCAATACCGGGAATAGTTTACTGTCCCACAAGACTGAGATTTTTTTTTAGACATTCAGAGCTATTAATTATTAATATTAAATAAACAATCAGTCTAACAGGGCACACCTGGCCAACAAGAAACACCTGTGTGTTATGCCAATATTTTTGATCACTTGAAAAATGGGTGGGTTCAAAAAAAGTTGTTTAGCACATCTATATGTATATATAGGGAAATGAAAGCTGAAATTCTGATCTATCGTCTCATATTCATCTTTTGATCTCAAACGCAAATGTCTTCAGTGTGTAGCAAAAAAAAAAAGAATTGGCCATGCTGTTCCAATATGTGTGTCTGTCAAATTTTCTCATATATGTATTTTTGGAAAATACAGGATTTCATTAACTGAACATGGTATCTTTTTAATATGAATCTCAATCAGATGTAAAGATATAGCATTTCAACAGCTCGTTACCTCCAAAATTGAAAAAAGAGACAATTGCATTGTAAAATTTTAATTCCAATTCCCCTGAAAGATGCCCTGCTTATCTCTACATTTATAACCTAATATACTGATGGAAAAATCATCACTGAAGGTCTTTACCGCCATGTTTGTTAAACCTTACTCAAGATGATCTTGTCATTAAGTAAATAAAGGGGTCAAAGTATATTACTAGCAGGAAAAAACAGTTTTGGTAAAATCCAGATTATTCGTCATTTTGGCTGTTTTACAAAATTTAGCTACTATACAGCGACATCTGTCAGGGTTTTCCCATGTTGCCACACATATTGTCTTTTAATAATGTTTTATTCTCTTGTTTGTTTCTCTTTTTTGTGCCCAAATCATTGTGGAACGAAAGGCACAATGCTCGTACTAGAGAAAAAAGTTACCTACTTAAAACACTTGCTAAAAAAAGGACTTGTGTGTTCAGTCATTTTATAATGAAATATAATTAAATCTATACATACAAAAGATCTAACCAAAAATAATACAATAGGCAACCACATATCACTCCTTAATAATGAAACTTATTATAAAACCCCACCAGCCAGCCCCCTCTTCCATGATTGAAAGTGAAAACCTGCTCATGCTAGAATGGTGAGATTGTATTGAAAGAGAAACTGAGATTACATTAAGCTTTTATCAAAATGATAAAGCCCTTTAAAAATGTAGAACCTCCCTGACTACAGGCTACAGGTAGTTAATAATTCATCCTTCAAGCCTTTTAGTAAAAAAAAGTTTTAAAAAATAGTTAAATAAATAAATTCTCAGTGTTCTCCCCTTCATACCGGTCCTCTTGCAGAAGCCTCTGATTGAGAGAAACAAACATTAAGATAATCAGTTCAAGGAGATGTGACGCGAGCTTGTGCCAGTTCTGCTACATTCATTTTTCTCTGGTGTCCACTATCAACATATGCTCAGGCTCAGCTCCCTTAAAACAAACTGCGGGTGTCAATTAGTTGTAACTGACTCTCGCCAAGAAAGCTACTCAATTCCATATGGGAATCACACTTCAATTTCACTCAGAATCAATATTTCACACAACATTTCACGTTTATAACTATGGGCCCTATTTTCATGTCTCCCTAAAGACTGTCACATAGAGCTATGACATATTGGTACATTTGTAATTTGTAATTTCATGCACTGTGCATTTTGCATTGGTCAAGCTGTGGGGAGGGAGGTTGGGGGGGATGGGAGGAGCTGGGGGCTTCATGTACACGAATGAGGTAGTTCCATGTTAAATGTTGGTATTTCCTTTTATGCTTAAGACATATTGATGTTGAAAATGTGTGGTAACAATGATGGGTCATGGAAGACTATCCTTAACAAACATAGTCAGATGGATATGAGTAGTGACAGTTATAGAACTGGCATCCTTTTTAATATAACTCAACTATATTTAATGAGTCATTACAGCTCAGGTGGATGTAAGGAGAGGGTCAGCGAGCTATAAAACACACATACATGATGTTCCATAGCATTTCCAGATAATAATAAATATACTATTTTCAGCTTGTTTTATGAAATTTCACACATTTGATTTTGACTAGTGAACTGGTGAACTGCCTTTCTCTGCATAAATACTGTAGTTTAACTTGAACTGTTGATGAGTAAATTATTAAAACTCTTGGCACTGCCTTAACATCTTCAAGTATAGCCATTGTGCTTTATACACTATAGGACAAATGATATAATTGTCTGAGAAGTCCTATTATAAATAGTAGGGTTTAGTAATTAATAAGTATTAATTTCTACATTGCATCGTGCCTCTAAAACACCTGTACGAAAATATAAAATTGATTTCTCAAAACAGATACTATTACTTTGGGCCATTCATTCATTCATCCATTCATTCATCTTCAGAAAGCCCTTCTATAAAAACAAACCAACAAACAAATAAATAAATACCCACAATATTCACACCCTCCTCAACTCAATCCACTCAAACTAAGAAAAAATAATAGCACAATATATAAACTCTTATCATATCACTCGTTGGCTGCTTTTCTTAACTTCCAAATGAAAACAATTTGTTTAATTTTAAGTAAAAAAAACTTCTTATATGTAAACACAACTTAGTAAAATATATTTTGATTCAGAAATAAATGTGTACATGGGGATTAATCTCGCTATGTACACTTCCCTTAGAAATAAATTTCAACCAAGACAATAAAAATATACACTCACCAAACACTTTATTGGGAACGCCTGTACACCTACATATTCATGCAATTATCTAATAAGCCAATCATGTGGCAGCAGTGCAATGCATAAAGTCATGCAGATACAGACCAGCAGCTTCCGCTAATGTTTGGGCACAGACTCACCAATACTGGACAGTTGAAGACTGAAAAAAACCTGGTCTGATGAACCTTGATTTCTGCTGAGGCACACAGATGGTAGGGTCAGGATTTGGCACCAGCAGCATGAGTCCATGGACCCGACCTGCCTTGTGTCAACAGTCCAGGCTGGTGGAGGTAGTGTAATGGTGTGCGGAATGTTTTCTTGGCACAATGTTTTCTTTGGGCCCTTTAATACCAATCAATCATTACTTGAATGCCACATCCTATTTGTTGCTGACCATGTGCATCCCTTCATGACCATAATTCACCTGTCTTCTATTGGCTACTTCCAGTATGATAATGCACCATGTCACAAAGTAAAAGTCATCTCAAACTGATCTCATGAACATGACAGTGAGTTCCATGTTCTTCAGTGGCCTTCCCAGTCACCGGATCTGCATCCAATAGAACACCTTTGAGATGTGGTATAACGGACATTCGCAGCACCTGAGAGTGCACCTGAAAAATCTGCAATAATTGCGTGATGCAATCATGTCAACATGGACCAGAATCTCAAAGGAATGTTTCCAAAATCTTGTAGAATCCATGCCATGAAGAATTGAGGCTGTTTTTAGAGCAAAGGGAGGCCCCACCCAGTATTAGTATAGTGTTCCTAATAAAGCGGAGATGACAAAAAATACTTTTCAGGAATATAACTTTTGAATTAAAATATGAAGATGAGAGGGAAGAAGGGATGCCAATTTTACCGGAAGCACCTTTAAAAGGAATGCACAAATCATTGTTATCTAGCCAGCTAGCCAACGTGAATGTGCAAAAATATACAGACCAAAGCAATATTGCACTTGCAATCATGTTGTTATACTGATTATTGGTACAACTGTGATTACTTACAGCGCTCACCCTGCAGGCTTGTGCCTATGGTCAAATCACAGCCATGCCAATATTCAGTATAACCACACTCTTGCTCATTCGATATTGCATAAATATGTGTGTTATAACTTACCAGCTAAATTAATTTATGAACTTGATTCATTTTTTTTTTACCTTAGTGTCCTCAACAAAAAATCTCTTTTATCTGAATTAATAAAAAAATTTTAATTTAATAAATTTAATAATTTATTTTATTCTATTATTCTCAGTGTGGAGGCTGCCTGTAGCAGTGATTAAGCAGTGATTAGGATAATTCTGTTCTCATACTGGTCTCATGCTGGTACATCAGTCACAAAAAAAATGTTTTGTCATTGGAGAGCTGTCTGATCTTTAACCATTTGGCTGATGCTCTTATCCATAGTAACCTGAAGTGGCAACATTTATATCAGCTGTTCAATAAATGTTACTTCATAAAGTCCTCATTTACAACTCCATCCATTTTAATTCTGTTGAAATACTATTTACCCCATTTGACTGATCGTCAATTTGATCATCAATTTGGGGCAACGTGTTTCCTTCCCCAACAGGCATCTATTAGTAATTAGTGAAGTGCAATAATAACTCTATGGATCTAACTGAATACTTTGCCCTTTGCTTGCCTTTCTAGATGTTGCACAATCATGGGGCAAAGTATTCGCTCCCCATTTAGGTCCATAGAGTTATTATCGTACTTGACTAATCACTATCGAGAGCATCCTGTGCAGCTTCATCACTGCCTGGTTTGGGAATTGCACCGTCTCGGATCGCAAGACCCTGCAGCGGATAGTGAGGACAGCTGAGAAGATCATTGGCGTCTCTCTTCCCTCCATCACAGACATTTACACCTCACGCTGCATCCGCAAAGCCACCAGCATTGTGGATGACCCCACACACCCCTCTCACACACTCTTCACCCTCCTGCCGTCTGGTAAACAGTACCGAAGCATTCAGGCCCTCATGACCAGACTGTGCAATAGTTTCTTCCCCCAAACCATCAGACTCTGAAGGAACACACACACACATACATATATACACACAACTGAGCATCCTCCATCCTCTTTGCAATTTTTTTTTTGCAAGTTTTTGCACATTATATTATGCTGCTACAATATTTATTATACTGTACATAGGCTGCTACTCTTATGTTTACACTATTTCAGCTACTTATATTGTACTCTTGTACTCTTTGCACTATTCTCACTAGATTCACTTTCTAATAGAACTGTGTACTGGTCGGCGCTGCACTGGGACTTAC
Source organism: Pangasianodon gigas (assembly GCA_022758105.1). NCBI lineage: Eukaryota > Metazoa > Chordata > Actinopteri > Siluriformes > Pangasiidae > Pangasianodon > Pangasianodon gigas. Next base: position 25,100,322 of record CM040457.1, on the reverse strand, counting down.
TGTGCCCATTGTCTATCCCAGTAGTCATTGTACTGTCTTGTGCTGTCTGCACTTGTGCACTTTATGTATAAATTTATGTAGTCCCTTGTAGTTCTGTGTTGTTCTGTGTTTGTCTTTTGTAGCACCTTGATCCTGGAGAAACGTTGTTTCGTTTCACTATGTACCAACTGGCTGTATATGATTGAAATGACAATAAACTCCACTTGACTTGACTTGACCTGACTTAATAGATGCCCATGAAGAGGGGGAGGGGGTTGGGGGGGACACGCTGCCCCACGCTTGGGGGAGGAGCAGAGGACAGGATGGTTAATGACAGGGTTGCCAGGGTCATGGTTTTTACACCAAATTGGGCTAGTTTAAAAAAATACTCTGCAGCCACCAAGATCTTGTTTTATAGCAAATAATTGCAATGAAATATAATACATCTTTCTGTACAGAAGCTCAAAAGAAAACGTGAAAAGCTCATGGGACCCTTTTAATGTTTGTGGTATCAGAAAGAAGCATTAATTACTCAGTTTTCCACTATGGTGGTTTGCTGACATTTCCTGTTTCACTGAAGGCATAAGTGGCATCCTGAGAGTGATTATGGTAGCTATTGCGTTCACCATCTGGTGACGCAGATGAAATTAATCACTCCAATTGTCATTGAAATGCTTATTGCTACTGCAATCACTAGTCCACTGGTGCTTCATGGTCAAAGTGTGTTTTGCTTTTTGTCCTCACGATATGCCGTTCAGTCCATTAACTTTATTTATGCTCATGACTACACTTTAAATGGCAAAAGTGCATCCAAAGACACTTATCACTGCAGTGGGCGTTTAATGTTTTTTTTTTTTTTAATGTTTTAATGTTTTTTTAGCTGGGTTTGAAATCCTATTAGCATTAAACCATTTAATACTCTTATGCACCGTCATATTTGGTAAATATTACCAGTTGTCTGTCCTTAACCATACTTTATTAGATTTACATAAAAAGAAACAGTTAAAGTGGATCCTGAGGGGCACAACAGAAAAGCATTCACCCTTTTATCTGGACATTGCAAGTTCGAATCCCGACAATGCCACAGCCATCCGTGGCCCGGAGTCAAAGGAGCAAAATTGGCCATGCTCTCTGGGTGGGAGGGATGGCATACTCTCTTCCCTGTGAATCACAGCGACACTAGTCAATTGCAGGCATCTGTGAGCTCATGTATGCGGAAGAGGGTAGATAGTGCTTTCCTCTGAGTGTGCTCCGCTGCCATGTGACACAGCATGAGCAACAGCTTAAAAAGATGGGGTAGCTGGCTTTACATGTCTTGTATTAGCCTTCACTCCCCCTGACTGGTAGCTGTTGTACAATAGGGGCAAGGTGGAGGGTGGAAATTGGCAGGTAACCAAAATTGGAGAGAAAATGGGGACAAAACCAAAAAAAAAGAAACAGTTAAAATGACACATTCAATCAAAGACAAAAATGCAGGTAGATATTTTGCTTTTTGAGACTGCACCTCACATGCCCTTATGAAAAAATCATGTATTTCACATGATCACAAGTTTCTCACATGTGATTATGTGAATATGTGATCACATGAGAAACATCTGAACATGCATTTTATCATGTTATACCCTGACACTGCCCATATGAACTCGTGATATAATGTGAAGAATAGGTAATCACGTGAAAAAGAATTAATCATGTGAGAAAATCACATCTGAAAAATAAAAATAAAAATGACCATATGATAGTAAATGAATCATGTCAGAAAACTGTGTAAAAAATAAAACTACATGCCCTACACAAAAAATTAACATATGAAAATTAATGAATTATGGGAAAAAAGTCAACACAGTACTGTCATTTGGGTGGCTGATATAAACAAACTATTTAAAAATATATAGTGAGAAGCTTCATATGGATCAGATAGAAAACTATTACACTGACGGTTTGCCTCTGAAAATAAGAGGGATACTAGAAAATGGTTTAAAAAATACTCATCCTTCATGTAGAGCACAATAGTTATCACAGGTTTAATTTAGCATGACTGAACAGAATAATATAAATGTTCAGCTTTTCTCCTAGACTGCAATCTACCCTACAGCTTGTCTATCAATCTACACTTTGCTCAGCCTCTCAGTACTAGGCTCGCTCTGCTTAACAGCCCATCACTCTGTTCAAATGGACAAAGCTCTGCCTTTTTTTTTGAGACTAATGTCTCTAATGTACAGTTATATCTGTGTTGATAAAACTCTTGAAGATTATTGCGAGTAAGATCGTTTCTCTGTCCTGTTGTGGCTCAATTGAAATCTTTGCAGTTTCATACAAAAAAAAAAAAAAAAATCCTAAGAAAAAGCCCCATATTCTCTGAACCAGACTGACTCTCTTTATCAGTCAAAAGCCTGTGATGAATAGGGCCTGGCTGCCAAGCATACTATTTTTTTTCTATGCTTGCAGGAAAGATTAATTTAAGCCGAGAAAGCAGCTAATGGATTTCAGATAGGAAATTATGGTTGAATCCGTATAAAGTGAGATTCGGATATTTACTATATTGTATATCAACTGTGTATTGGCTTCCATCTCTGAAATTGACTGCCCTCAAGCGAGAGGAAGGAAGAGACAGATGGTGCATGAGAGCGAGAAAAGAAACAAGAGATTTATAAAGCACTTATAGAGGATATTCAGTCCTTCTTCCTTTCATATTGGTAATCAAATATAATCTGATACTGATATGCAAAAAACTCCTAAACTTCTAAATGAACATGTGGCAAAGATTTGTCATGGAAAGCCTAAAGATTATTAGATAATGGTTATATGTGAATAGCCACTGTTATGTAAAAACCAGTTGGCTTGTCGGTGGGAATTTTCTTGGATTAGTTGTTTTATGTAAGTACATACTGTGGAAAAACAGCATCATCAGATGTCAAGCCTTCGTGGAGCCGACCACCTGCTTCTCTCTCTCTTGGCCTGGGCATCTCTGCAATCTGCCCTGTGACCTCAACACAGCAGGTCAGTTCAAACAATACATGGCTCACAGATGTCTCCACAAATCCACTGCACATTATTATTATTATTATTATTATTATTATTATTATTATTATTATTGGAAATACCCTGTAACATAGGATCACACAAAATCTGTGTAGGTTGAACCATTTCATTGCTTTCTTCACTTATAATCATTTAAGCTAGCTTTCAAATTCACCACAAAAATCATTTGCAATGATCTTTGATTTCTTGCTTTTGTTATAAATACAGTCCCCCTGGAACAGCAAGGCCAATTCTTTTGTTTTTTGCTATACACTGAAGACATTCGGGTTTGAGATAAAAAGATGAATGTGAGACGATAGACCAGAATTTCAGCTCTCATTTCCTGATATTAAACATCTGTGTTAAACAACTTAGAACATGATACCTTTGGTGGCAGAGCACACAATGTTTAGGTGAACAAAAGTAAAGGAACAGATAGTGTTTTAATTAAATAACACTTAATATATGGTTGCATATCCATTGCTTTCAGTAACCGCATCAAGCCGGCGACCCAGTGACATCACCAAACTACTGCATTCTTCTTTAGTGATGTTTTTCTGGGCTTGTACTGCAGCTTCTTTCAGTTATTATTTGTTTTAGGTGGTTTCTGTGATAACTGGCTTTAGTTACCACTTTTTATATCAATCTTCCTCCTTTGGTGCTTTGCATCATAGGTTAAACAATATAGGTTTTCAGAATTCTAATGTTTAATCTCAAAACTGTCTCAAAAATTAGCACTATGATACAGTAACTCTTAGTAATAGTTATCTCATAGTGTTTGCACAGTTTGTCGCAGTTACATTAAAAAAAGTGATTAAAAAAAACAGTGATCAGAAATTATAACGTCCTTTTCACAAGAGCTTAATATCTAACTCATGAAATAGAGCTCAACAGTGAGGTTCTAGAAATAATGGCATTCAATGGCATTATGAAATAGAGAATTAGATTTTTAGCAATAAGATTGACAAGATTAACAATAAGATTAATTAAAAAAAAAGCCATAAATCAGTTACATAATTTGTAATGTCCTTTGGGAGTATTTCTTTCTCACTTAAAAGACAAGAAGTACACAATTTTGTACCCAGGGGTGGATGTAGGACCAGGTGGGGCACAGCTAGTTTAGGCAGGCCACTGGGATGGCACTTAGCTCCACCCCTGCTTGCACCCTTGCCTTTCTGTAAACTCTCAGGACCAGTGGATGAGTCCAGACCTACATTCTTCACACTCATAAACACCTACTCTTCATATTAGTTTTGACTGTAATTTGACTGTAGTTAATGAATAATTAATAATAGTTACTGTATAACCTGCTTTAAGAAGAATAACTAAAGTAAAAATAAACAATCTGAGAGTTTAAGGAGTGTAAGGGTGTAATGTACCTTGGGAACAGCATATATATAGAGGTAGAGCAAGTATGCAGTGTGGGTTATGGGATTGTAGATTCTGTTCTTCCATAAGTCCCAGACATTATTTCCAAGAAAGCAGAATGTTTAAGTCACCCTGTTTCTCATGCTGATGCTTATTGAGTCCTCTATAATAAGTATAAGTTTAAGTGTAAGTATCAGCATGTGTGCTGTGGCTAGTACAATGCTGGCTGTATTTATATTCCTCCATTAGTGCGACAGATTAGTGTATGACTGCTGCCTCAAGGTGAATAAAGCTGAAAGTTTGTGTTTAGAACAGTGAACCTGCCAATCATGGTAAAGACATGATCTAAAACATGGTCCATAGTTTATAATAAGGGGGCTCCTCCAGATTTATGGAGATTCTGCTGATTTTCTCACCCTGAAGATCCTTCATCAAGCATGTTTGTGGGAGAAAAATGCTCAGAAACAAAATGCTCAAAGCAAAGTGTCTGCTCAAATCCCTCATAACCTTTAGGTAGACATATTTAATCACTAAATGGAAAAGAGCCACTCAACCACATGAAAGCAAAGAAAGATGAAGTTAATTGCTTTTGAATAATTTCAAATAATAACTTGTTTTAAAGTTAAAAAAAATGAGGAAAAACATCTGTTTTTAGCAACTTTTGCCAAATATCTCATCAGTCTGTTTCTAAATCCCTCTCGTTAAAAAAAAAGGAGATGTTTGTAAAATATGGGACATTATTACAAATACAACAATTTAAGGTTGGTAGAATGTTTTCTAAACCTAAATCAGGTTTTCTGGGTGTGCTGAGAAAATTTAATGTAACATTTATAAATGTTCCTGTAACATGTGGGTTGATGAAGCAAGTATATAAAATTGGCATAAGCATTATTGAGGGCAAACCACGAATCGTAGTCAGAGGTTCAAGCAAGGGTCACAGCACAGGCAGACAAGGTAATCATAGACATGTCCAAAATGTGAGTCAATTAAACAGGCGCAGGTCAAAATAAGAGACACTAGAACATGGAAAACAAGGCTCAGAAATGCAACATACACTCACCATCCACTTTATTAGGGACACCTGTACACTTGCACATTCATGAAGTACTCTAAATAGCCAATCATGTGGCAGTAGCACAATGCAAAAAATCATGCAGATACGTCAAGAGCTTCAGTTAATGTTCACATCAAACATCAGAAAGTGTGATCTCTGTGACTTTGATCGTGGCATGGATGTTGGTACCAAAAGGGCCGGTTTGGATAACTGCATGAATGTGCAGGTGTACAGGTGTTCCTATTAAAGTGGACAGTGAGTGCACAATCAACAAGACTTAGTAACAAGACATAGAATCACCACAGTATAAGCAGGCAAACTAACGAAGGGTGAAGGAGAAAGTCAATGAGAAGATGTGGCAGAGACAGGACCAAAACCAAAAAAGAGGCACATGACAAAACAAACTGAAGTGCATGGAGTATAAGTGCTCAGCACAGTTCCCTGTTCTCTGTTAGCTAGGTAAACACCTCTCCTCCCAAAGTCTGACTCTCCCCTTTGGCCTCAATGACTCATTTAATGCTCCCAAATGAATAAAAATGTGCACCTGCCATTTTCAGTTAAGGAAGCAAGTCACAGAATTGATGTTGTACTACAATTTACAGGATTAAAAAAAAGCCTGTGCAATGCCTTGCCAGGGTGATGGAGAAGCTGCTCAGCTTTAACTCTCCAGCCTGTCCCATCTCTTACAGAAGTGGATTTATAGGAGCTTCAGGGCACTTCAGCTTGAGTCCATCTTTACTGCTATCTCATCCTGCCTGTTCTTTCCCCCGTCTGCACAGTTGAGCTGATGAGTTGCAGGCCAGTTATATTGATCCTTAAATGTCTCTGGATAAGAAGAAAAATTGTTGGTCAGTGCTATAGCCTCTCATGCGATGTCTTCTTTTATTCAGCGCTCGGTGAACCTTAGCTTCTATGTTTTACTTCGTATGTGTTAACATTGGTACTTTAAAGCTGAGCATGTGAGATCACCCATAAAGGTGGTAAATTAACACTTTGGAAAATGGTGAAATATTAATATCAGTGCTGTTAACAGCATAATTAATGTTATGCATTAACATTTTCAGCAGCTAGTTTCCCTCAATGACATTATGAAGGTTGACGTGGCAATGGTGGCTCGTTCAGATTATCAGCCATTTAACAAAATTAATTTTCATAAAGTCCTCATTACTACATGCATTTTAAATTCTATTGAAATAATTGAAGGTTGAAGATCCTCTTTTGAGTCACCAACAATTTAAAAAAATGTTATTTGACAGATATAAGCAATTTTACATTGATTTGCTCATGCTTGTAGATGTTGCACGATTTGCAGGGAAGCTCTAGTTAGCTTCCATTTATTATTTATTATTATTGTGCCGGTGGTCATGAATGGGAACTGAACGAGCGCTAATAGACATCAATAGGGGCAGTTTATTTATTTTTTTTACCCCATGCTTGGTCTGTGAACATTTTCAGTAGAGGAGGAGGAGCAGACAGGACAGTTAATGATAGAGTTGCCAGACTGGGCTAGATCAAAAATACTGTGTGGCTGCCAAGATCTTGTTTTATAGCAAATAATCTGAATTTCCACAAAGTGTAAGTGCAGACAGTGTGTCTATGATGCACAGAACTATTTCTATTGTAAGATATATTGCAAAGATTGAAAAAAGGAAAGAGGGATTATGGAATATATGCTGTCAGAAATACATGTTAAATGCTTGTTTCCCACTCAAAGGCAGAAAAAAGGAAGAAACATCTCCATTTTCTGATGCCCAAATTTTTTGACTATTTTAAGATATTTTGTGTGGCTTTTGAGGTGTAGTAGGACTGGAAATTTTCTTTAAACCTGTCAGTGCTGGCTAATGATATTACCTCAAACACAGCTGACATATGTTTAAAACTGCTCAAAACCAACTGCTAGACTATATGCTGAACTGACTATGAATGTTCGCAACTCTCACCTCCCTGTTATTGGGTTACTATAAAAATATACTTGCGAATAGCCTATAGCATAAGTCAAGTGTGATAGCCTCTCAACTTAATTTTGTTTCAGGCTACGTTGTTGTTAATTCTAGCCTGTCCCACAAAAATCTATGGTCATGAGCCGTTGCTGTCAAGTGGCCAGGGAATCTTACAGACATAGGGAAGGTTTAGGAGTTAGGAAAAATGGGAATGTAGGAGCAATGGGAAGGATGTCTCACAAATATAACATAACTGTATCACACATGTATCAACCCAGAAGGATGTGCAAAATTTCAAAATGTGATACCTTGACTGCAAATCTGATTATGTAGATTAGAAAACGTAAGATATTTTTCTAATCAGCCCACTGAACTGATTTCTCTTCATTTCTTTAATTAAATCCTTGTGCTGAATGCTCTACAAGGTGTGTAACTTACACTGGTATAGTAAATGCACAACCTAGACTAGTTCATGGATGAATAACTCTGGTTAATGTTTTGTAGCGTTCACTGACTTGTTGCCATAAATCTAATACAAGCTATGCCATCTAAAGCAATATAGTCCATCTTACAGTTTATCAGGATAAGCTGCTGCTATTGCAGGGTCATATTCAGAGTTGAGTTAATATATTTTCATTTGTGAGAATAAATAAAATTTTAATTAAGAAAATTCATTAATTCAACTTAAGTTCATATTTGTGCTGGCAAATGTCACTGTCACCTAAGTTATTAAAAATGCAAGTGTAAATACAGAGAAAAAACACCCTCAGCCTGCCCCGAGATTATACCGGTCTCTAGTGTGTGTATTTAAATATCATAAATAGGATCTGCATCTGAGAGAGAGGAGATAGCGTTGCTTGACTTCGATACCTGATCTGTACTTGTTGAACTGAAATCGTGAATAGACAGGTCTATTTTGCACCATAGAAATATTTTTGATTAATTTTATGCCTACTGCTACTCTAAAAATTCATCACAAACAGACATTTTGAGGCCATTACAAAATCTCTCCTGGGGCCTAGCCATATCTATAGTCCAGTGCTATTGTCGGACAGTTTGTTGTAAGCACACTATTTCACCCTGAATTTTGTATTTTGGGCTGTAAAAACATTCAAACAATGGAACTGCATTCCATGGCAATATTAAGTACATTAATATGACATTATGAATATAATGAATTATAATTTTTTTTCCTAGAGGAGCATGGTGAAGACAGAATCTTAATCATTGCATATCCTGAGACCAAAGTTTACACTACATTTACTTAAAGTGGGAGGTAAGCATGGCATATGAGTGCTTGGGCCATCCGTTATCCACACATGGGAACATTTTCTTTACAGGAGAGCAGATCAAATTAACCAAAATGATGAAGATTTATTCAGCAACTCAAAATAAAATACTGAATTGAACTTACAAAATAGAAGCCTACATCATTGCATACACATTGCATTTTCACAACATGGATATAGTATAGGGTCACATTAAATTGTTTCGCACATTATAAAAAATATATTTTTTCTGTAACTCTCAGCAGTAGATACAGAATTTTCCATCTCTGCTGAAGCTCGATGCTTTCTGCTACTGTACTTCTGGTTCATAGTGCAAAAAAGGATATGCTGGATCAAGTTCTATTTTATAAGGTGCAGAATAATGAGACTGGAAGCCATATTGTTTAATTTATACAAATTTGCAGTGATCGCAATTTGATAACAACTAGGACTATTCCTACAGCCTCAATATACTGCCAAGATATTATATTAGATGTCCACTTGAATGTTTGCAATTTTTTAAATTGTGTATTATCATATTAATGATTAATTAACATTAATGATTAATGATTCCTGTTGCTCCTTCATTCCCATTCTCCCTAATCCATAAACCTTCCATACATCTGGCATTTCAGATTTCACCAATGGCCACAACCAATATCATGTCATGGAGGGAAACTATCTGCTGAAAATGTTCATGGATAATAATGAGTATGTTGTACTGATGTTGTTGACAACAGAACAATCAAAATTTTGCAAACTGTTATATATTTAGTTTTTGTATCTTTTTTTATTTTTATGTAATCTGTTTCATAAGCCCTCATTTACTATCCCTCAAATTTCAAGTAAGCACCTATTTCAAATATTAACTTATCTTTTACACTTAAACATAATTAGAGTACTTATCATCTGTGTGTATACATGTGTTACTGTTCAGTATCTGAGGCATAAAAATATGCCCAAATATGCAGATTTTGTAAGAGAATCTTTTCAAGAATTTCTTGACCAGACCGGGATTCCCTGACAGTGGGTTATGAAATTTAAATCTCAAATTCTCTTTTATGTCGCACATCACAGTCAGACAGTAAAATGTGACATGCAATTTGTAACCACCAGTGTTTGTTATTCAGATTAACTGTCAGCCTTGAGACGAACACAAGACATGAGTTGACATCATTGTCTTTTCATGCTTTTATTCCAACCATGTCAGCCTTGCCCTAAACCTCCAGTACTTCGGTCATCTACCCACATCAAAGCCCCTTTTGGTGATCAACATCCCAACAAAGCACAGCATGAAGTATTTCTTTCCTCCTTTTCAAGACAAAAGGCAAAGACTGTCAAAAGTAAGAGCACTCCACATTGTGCTTTTAAAGGGCACTCAGTGCACAATATCAAAGTCACTTGCTGAATCATTATACACACACACACACACACACACACACACACCATCATCATCATCAGATCAGTTAAACTTCAGAATCATGTCATAAACTGGAGATTATCAAACTGTTCTCAGAACATTTACATCTTACATTTACATTTATGGCATTTGGTAGATCCCCTTATCCAGAGCGACTTACCGAAATACTTTAAAGTCTCTATCAATAAATACATCGTAATACTGGTTCACTAGATCAGGGTCTAACAGTACCATCAGCCTAAAAACCCTGTTGGGGAGGTTAGTATAAAATGGAAAACACAAGACAACACAAGATTTTTGTAAATAACAAAGTGCTAATTTAAGTACTTCATGAAAAGGTCTTCATGAAAATGTCTTTAGTCCTTGTTTGAAGACAGCCAGTGACTCAGCTGTTTGGACATCTAGAGGAAGTTCATTCATTCCACCACCTAGGTGCCAGAACAGAGAGGAGCCTTGACGCATGCCTTTCTTGTACCCTGAGAGATGGCAGTGCTAGAGGATCGGAGGAAGCATGGTGCAGTGTGGGGTGGGATAAGTGCTTTAAGTTAGGTGGGTGCTAGCCCGGTTTTTGGCTTTGTAGGCAAGCATGAGTGTTTTCTGATGTGGGCAGCTACAGGAAGCCAGTGGAGAGTGTGTAGCGATAGGGTAGTGGGGAAGAACTTGGGAAGGTTGAAAACAACCTGCATTCTGCAGCTGCATTCTGGATCGGTTGCAGAGGTTGAATCAGTTGAAGACCTGCCAGGAGTGAGTTGCTGTAGTTCAGTCTCAAAATGACAAGGGACTGAACAAACACCTGAATGAACAGAAATGGACAGATCCTTCTGATGTTGTAAAGAAGAATTCAGCATGAGCATGTCAGTTTAACAATGTGAGAGGAAAAGGGCAGGAGATTGTCCATAGTTACCCCAAGGTTGCGTGCAGTGACAGATGGTGAGATCTGAGAGTTGTCCAGAGAGATCACAAGATCCTGATGTATATTATTTATAATTATAATTTCTTATTATAATCTTTATAATTTATAATTGCACTATCCGTTTTCACTCAGATGAGGATGGGTTCCCTTTTGAGTCTGGTTCCTCTCAATGATTCTTCCTCATGTCATCTCAGGGAGTTTTTTCCTTGCCACCATCACCTCTGGCTTGCTCATTAGGGATAAATTCATATATTTAAAATTTATATCCTAATTTATATATTTCTGTAAAGCTGCTTTGTGACAATGTCCATTGTTAAAAGTGCTATACAAATAAAAATGAATTGAATTGAATTGAATTGACTTGACGTGGGAATGATCACAAAATCACAGGATCCCAAGATCCTGATGTTCGGTTTTGCTGGGATTAAATTTCAGCTGATGAGCTGCCATCTACGAAGAGATGTCTGCCAGACATGCTGAGATCCGAGCAGAAACAAGAGTATCTGAGGAAAGCAAAGATAGGATGAGTTCAGTGTCATCTGCATAGCAGTGGTATGAAACCCCATGTGAGGATATGATCTCACCAAGAGATCAAGTATAGAGGGAGCACTGAAGAGGACCAAGCACAGAGCCTTATAGGACACAAGTGGAGTGCCTGCATGGAGCAGATTTGGTCCCCTCCATGTCACCTGATATGACCATCCCTCCAGGTATGAAGCAAACCATTGCAAAGCTGTGCCATGAATTCCAAGATTCATGTGGATGGACAAGAGAGCCTTATGGTTGACTGTGTCAAATGCTGCTGAAAGGTCCAGGGGGATGAGGACTGATCTTGTGGCATGGAACATCTAAGATGGCCATCTAACATCTGATGGCCAAAAGGGCAGAACCTGGCAAGCTTTTTTTTATTTATGTTGGGACCTGAATGCTAGTGCATGCTTTATTGAATGAAGCAGACAAATCCAAAAAGGCAAACTCACACTCAAATTCATTCATTCATTCAGTAACCATTCTATCCTGGCTAGGGTCACGGTTTATCCTCAGCCGATACTGGGAACACAATCCTGGGTGCACGGTGGGAATATACACCCTGAATGGAATGCCAGTCCATCGCAGGGCACCATGCATACACATTCACCCACTCATTCAAGCCTAGGAGCAATTTAGTGTATCCAATCCACCTAACTGCATGTTGTCGGAAGGTGGGAAGAATCTGGAAAACCCGGAAGAATCCCACACAGACACCACAGACCAATAATGGAAAAGAGTGTAGGTATACAACAGGCTCAGTAATGTCACTAGTAGAATGCTACGAGTAAGACATTGAAAGCATTCACTGAAAGTACTGGTCATGTCTGGGTTATTTAAGGGAAATGTGCTAACTGGGAACAGGTGGTGGTGGTTAGAAGTTTGGAGAACCAGAACGCAGTAGTGGATCATGAGCTGGGAGTTTGTATGTGAATCAGACATGACACTTAACCATCTCCGTTCCAAAACTTGTAAAGTCAATGAAATCAATAGCACATACAAACTTAAAACAAGACTATATTATCGGCTACATTATTCCTTTAATATCAAACCTCAAGAGTTTTACCAAAAGCAAGGTTAAATTATGGTTGGGGGTGTTCTTGTAGAAAGACAGGGAGACAGAATATTAGCAGGAGGCAAGTCAGTAAAATTGAACGCACTGAAATATATCTAAAGGAATTGATAAATATGCATACACTATGCAATGCTGGTCCTCTGAGAGTAAAGTACAAAAACTGACAGGGCAAATCGCTTCAGGGTAAAAACCAACTCCTATGACACATGGTATTCACCTATTGCCTTACTCTGAGGGCAGTTTAGCTTTTTCGGACTACTCTGACATGTTATCATAAGAAAATATTTAAGTATGTCAACACTGTTTCCCTCATATCGCTTCACAACTATTCCTTAGTGGGACATAGTGTATTCCACTTTACAAAAAAGGATGTGATTTTGATGGTCCACAAAACATTTAGTGATATTTTCATCAGTGGATTTCCCTTTAAGTGTTCAGTGTGTGACTTTAGAAAGTTCTGAAAATATACATAACATACTTTTTGCGGAAAAAAAAAAAAAATCATTCTTGTTGTTGACAGTTGTTGACAAGGTACATTATAACCAGGCTAAGAGTTTTATGTGCTTGGAAAGAAAGAAGAACCTTCAGGGACAGAGCTAGCAGATTACACAAGTAATAGAGCAGCTTTGCAAGCTGTCATAGTGAGTGTAGCACATCATGATAATGGGCTAAAGCAAAGCTGTCTTTCTTCAACAATGTGACAGTTACGTAAGAGATGTTTCAAATTATAATGACACTTCTTTTTGATACCTGTCTTGTTTCACCAAGCCAGTGTTATGTGCTTCCAGTCAATTTTGCTGTGCTTATGATTAAACATGTAAATCTTGGTTTTGGTTGCAGGATTTGTACACATTTAATATCCTGATAAATGATGTTATAGTATATCAGGATCCACTCCAGGATCTGGAGTCTATGCTGGGAACATTGGGAGCAACTTCACACCAAGGGGTAATTTAGTGTAGCCAATGTACCGGCATGTTTTTTGAGCTGTGGGAGGAAACTGGAGAACGCACACAGAGGAAACCCACATAGGCACGAGAAGAACATGCGAAACTCCTCACAGACAGTAACCCAGGCTTCAGATTGAACCAGGGACCTCACACCTTACCTGCTGTGCCACCATGCCGCCATCTTCATGTTAATAATACTGTAGTCTTTGGGTCACGGTGTCAGGTTAGTGCCTAAGAGGCACCAGATTACAGCCACTGTATGTCACATGACCATATCACATGTCCCATTGTTCATGCACACCTGTTTCCTGTTTCATGTTAAATATCACCACTATTTAAGTTCTAGTTTCTCTGTATGTCTTTGTCAAGCTTGTATTGCTGTTCATGTTGTGTTTATGTATTGCTTTGCCTACCATCGTTTGGACCATAGTCTGTATGTTTTGTTGTTTTGTGTTTACTCACTGTATTAGCTGTTTATTTGTGCATTATGCAAAATAAAAGCCTGCACTTGCTCACAGTTCACAGTGCTACTTAACGTCTACATACCGTAAGCCCTTCATGATAAATTGTAAACATTTATAAAGGCATCAAGTGTCATAAAAAGACAGCTTTTGTCTGTTTGATGTCAGATCACCCTTTGAATTATTGGCCCATATCTGCAGAATGAGCTGTTTGGTGATGCTGATTGTGATGCTGATTGTGATGCTGATGCTGATTACTCATTGTGATTTGATGTAGCAAAGGAATCAATTCAGGTTTTTTGAAAAACCAGTGTGATGTCAGGTGAGGGCAAAATGAAGTGGATGCTGAATGTCAAAGCAAGACAAATTTTCAGGACAATCATAGCAGTTTGCACACTAAGCCTGTACAAACAGCTGTATAATACAGAACTTTAAACAAATAAGGATTGATGTCATGCTGTACGTGCAGAGACAAAATGTTTCTTGCTTTTCTCCTTTGACTAGTATAAGACACCAGTGGGTGGAGGCCACCTGTCATGCTGAAGATTTTGCACATCAGCATCCTGACATTCCCACCAGACACACAGTGTGCAAATATCACCCAGTAAACAAAAAATAAGCCATTATCTTAAAATCATGGGACTCTGCAGAAGACCTGAGTCTGAGATGGACATAAGGAGGTTAATTAATTCCCAGAATAGCCTGGGTAAGGTAGTGCATAGGTGGGCTCAGGGCCAGCTGCATTTGCTATGTACAAAAAAAAATGGTGAGGTGTCATTCTTAAAATATTGTTTGTGCTTTAGCAGAGCAGAAGGAACCACAACATGGTGGCTAATCACCAAGGCCTTATGTTGCATGGTTGAATGCAATTGCTGTTAGACTTTCTGTATGCTCCATATCCTGTTCATACTGTAAAATGTGCACATTTCAAAACTACTTACGAATAACTACTATATTTAAAAATACTTACTATACTGTTGTATTTGTACATCTCTCTTTTCATATACTGCTCTCCTTAATTATTGGCACTCTTCATGAAAGTGGGCAAAAATTAATATTAAAAAAAGTACAACATGCAATAAGTGATATTTTGAGCTCAAAACACTGAGCTCAGAGACACTGTATGCTTTTATTTAAACACATTTTTTTCCAAATATAAAATGTTTTCTTATGTAGTACTGGTTTCCAATCTATTGACACCCTCAAATGGACTCCTCTCTTCAATACAGACCACAGGTTCAAATCTTGAAACTGTGTTAAATTGGATGTATGTTTGCTGTCATCATCATTTTAAAAGCTGCCAGTCTTAACCTCCTGGCAGAGGCAACTAGGTTTTGCGATAAAATATCTTGATACTTAGCTGAATCCAGTACCTTGTAAATTTCCAACATACTGTATTATTATGGCCCTGGCTGGGCTTAATGATATTTACCTGGCCTTTTTCCCCCTGATTTTCTCTCTAATTTAGTCATGGCCAATTCCCACCCATCAGGCAGCTCTTCCCTATCACACAACAGCTACCAACTAGGGAGTGCGAAGGCTATCACATGCTTCCTCCAAAGCATGCGAAGCCAGCCAATGCATCTTTGCTTATGCAATGTCACACATTTCATAACACACTTTGAGGAAAGCACTATTCACCCTCTTCTGCATGCATGAGATCACAGACACCCACGATTGGCTAACGTCACTGTGACTGTGTAGAGGGAGAGAGAGTATGCCATCCCTCCCTCCCTCAGAGCATGGCCAATTTTGCTCTCTTGGCTCCCAGCCACAGATGGCTGTAGAATCAAGAGGATTCAAACCCATCATCCCCGGATGATAGAGCGAAGGCTTTTTTGTTACATCATTCAGATATCACAATACAACACAATATCATTATTTGACTTGTGCAGGCCAAAATCCATCTGTCTCATCTGTGTTGAAACTTCTTTTTTCAATAGCGATTAATGGCAACGATATTTTACATGTGTGTAACCTCATATTTATACCCCAGGAAAACATGACAAGGTCAAATTCATTTTCACACACAACAGTCTCTAATGTTTACACAGAAAGATGCAAAAAACAAAAACATCCAGTGAGCGGATGTTGGGCGGAAAAACCTTGCTGTTGGGACAGGTCAGAGGAGAATAGACAGACTGGTTTGAGCTGACAGGGAGTCTACAGTAATTCAAATAACCACTCTTTACAATTGTAGAGCAGAAAAGCACAGCATGTCAAGCCTTGAGGTGGAAGGGCTACAACATCCATCCATTGTCTGTACTGCTTATCCTACACAGTGTCACCTGGAGCCAATCCCAGGGGGCTCAGGGCACATGGGATAATCTGGACAGCGTGCCAATTGCACACACATTTTGGACAATTTTGGAAATGCTGATCAGCCTACAACGCATGTCACTCCCCCAAGTGTTGGTGTTAAGTGTTGGTGAGCCTATGCCCACTGTAGCCTCAGATTCCTGTTCTTGGCTGGAGTTAAATAATTATTCAATTATTTAACTTTTTTTTATTCCATTGTGAGTTAGTGAGTCAATATGCACTGGCAAGTTTCCTTGCAACAATGTTCAACTCCCAAGTTTCCCTGTAAGTTTCTCCCTTTAGCAGTTGAAGTGATTCTGAATAAATATGAGATTAATTGTGCTTTTAACTGCTCTATACAATTAAAAATCCTAATAATAAGTCATAACTACTAATGGAATGTAAGAATATATTAGTTTATAACATAAGTTTATATTAGTTCAGTTCAATCTATTGACAGATAATCAACATCGCCGACTACCTTTACAACTTAATTCATATCAAATGTAGTCTGATACATTTGAGCAACCTATAGCTGCTGTAGTTCTCAAGTCAACCCAAATTCTTTACATAAATCAGACAGCAGAGTAATTCCTCAACAAAAGCAAGTGATTGAGTCTACAATTAAAGTCTCTGTGAAACCATCTGCTCTTTCTCTTATTCATTGTATAGACGCAGTGGTGCTGGTAATGAGATTGTTCATCTTTTGACTCATTTAAAATGCTGTTGAAAATGAGCTGTTTTTGGTACTTGTTGGTAAAGAGACAGCTTTATTTGTGTTGGAGCTTTTTTATGGCAGAGAAGCAGATTGTCACAGTTTTCTCTTCACATTTATAAAACCTGTGGCTGTATGTATTCGTGTTGAAAAGAGTGTGGGAATAACAGTTGGAAAGGTAGAAACCGCTCACAGATCCAAGGCCTTTCACACTGCATGTAAAATAATCATATTGTTTCTCATCATAAATGACCAAAGGTGAGTCATAGTTGTCAATCAGTAGAAATCCATTACATAATAAGTTTATTTAAATATATTAGAAGTTTACTCAAGTGTACAAGTTTACTTACATTTACTTTGATATACTAGCAG
>CM040457.1:25053593-25068097 GCA_022758105.1 Pangasianodon gigas | reverse complement strand
GTCTTCTTGCACGCAAAGGTAAAATCATGATAATGATTAAAATGTTTGATGTAAAATTCACACTAACACATTATATTTAGTATTTTATATTTTCCAAATATATTTGTACATATTAGTGAGTTTTTTTCTTAAAAGTTTAGTCATTATTTGGTTATTTGTGGCACCTGATGCAGCCCATCAAGGGCCACAAGGCTTAAACATTTAAAGAAATCAAAGGGAAAAGCTGTCCCATACATACTGTCCCATTGTTAAGACCATTAAAAGCTTAATATTTTGCCATTTTGGGCTTGGCCCATTTTTTTGTTGTTTTGCCCAGCAGTGTACTGTGAGTGGCCTCCAATTAAAAACAGTAGTCATTTCAACCGAAGCTGCTAACATGAATCTAATAATTGATCATTTTTATAAATCCCCAATCTCAGCAGTCTTCATACTCTAATCATATTGTGGTTGTCCACTTTGACAGAAAAAGTCACGTGAGACAGGATTATAAAATAAACTCCTCTTCTAAAAAAAAACCTCCCTTGTATAGCCATGATGAATTGGTAGTACTCTTGTATCATCAAACCATAGAGGATTGAGACAATATTCATCCAATAATCTCTCCTATAGTGTGTTATTTATGACACACAGCAGCACTGAACCCCATGGCCAGTCATTAGTGACTGTATATAATGATTTATTAGCTCCATTCTCCATTTTAGCATGGATTAAAAAAAAAAAGCTGTGCAGCTTGAGCCAATCGCTTTCACATTCTCTTCTCTGTGAAAAAAATGACACCCCTTTGGGCAGTAAAGCTGTCACTGAAGCATCACTTGTCACTGGTAAGTGATGGCAGGCAGACGGCAATCCACACACAGTTCACGTAAGATCAATGGGCTTTACCGTTCCACACATCAGCTCGGGATAGGAAAGGTCACACCATACTGCAAGAGAAACACAGTTCCCACTCAACACTGAAGCACAGGGCACAAAACATATTAGAAATCCAATACAAAGTAAAGGTGTGTCAAAAAATAGCGTGTTATAGACAAGACAGAAAATAAATGGATCTTCACAAAGTCTGAACCTTGAATCTGTTAGGTGACCACACTCATCCATTCTCTTTCATGCACTCAGTGGTACTTGGCTGCACAAATGGACTCTGCTCGATTTTCTACTCATTTTTTCCAATAGCCTTTTTAATTGCACCGCCTGAGGGCAAGCTCAACCATTATTGCCACATAAAAATTATCATCTGTCGCTTAATTGCCAACACTCATATTTTTTTCTTAATAATTCACAAAAGCATGAACATGTCTAATTGATGGATGATTATCAGACAGTGTTTTTAGAATGTTAATGATGCTGGCTGATATAATTGTGATAAATGTCAAAACATAGGTAACTAAGCTGAATTTGATGAACATGTAAAGTGTATTTTAAAGCCTGGAGAGTTGTATATAAAAGATACAAGATTGTAGGAGTGTATGAGTAGTCTAAGAGAAAAAAAAAAAAAGCCTTGGATCATTTTTATAGTGGTAAGGTCAGCAGTGGAAATGACTTCCACTTCCAATGTTGTGATAAACTCTGTAACCAGGCCCTACAGCAGTGAGCCAGTGAAATAAAGCAGCTAAATAAACAGAATATATTGCCGTTTACTTTTCATTGAAAATACACTACAGTGGCATCTGGGCTGCTTCTCGGCTGGCAAGAAGCATGCATTATAGCTCCTCTCTGCAAGCAAAGTTTTTATATTTACATATTAAATAGTGTATTTATGGACTGGCTGGAGTAACATTGTTCATTGTTACATATTCTTAACATGCATTATAATACTTGTAGTAATACCATGGATAATCCTCAGATTTACAGACAATCATTAATGGATATTTTGAGTGTAAATATACAGTACAGGTATACTGTATAGATTTATTTTTTCACAGTGTTTTTTACCATAAGTATTGCATTTTTCCTGCAAAACACAGCACTGAGTCTCTTCCTATAACATCTAACAAAGTTTGCTTGTTTGTTTAACTTTTTATTGTATGTTTGCTTGTATTTGAAATATTTTATAGGACATTGTGGATCCTTACAATAATGTCCAAACATGAAAAAAAATTAAAAATTAAGTTAAAACAAACAAGCAAACAAAGAGTTTGTGCTCCAGTAACCACTTCTCTGTTGGTTTGGTTGTATATTGTAACATTTAAGCCAGAAACATTTGAGACTCCCTGAGCAGAGGTTTTATTAAAACAAGTCAACAATCCAAAAACACAATCCAGAAAGCCAGGCAAAAAAAATATTTACTCATAGGAAATGAGGCAAGACTTTTACTGTGCAAACAGGAAGTGGTGTAAATAGTGAACATTATTCAGCGGAGGAGGATCTCTGCTGGCGAGGAGGATACGCATATTATCAAAAAAAAAAAAAAGCTACACTAATGAGTGTGTGAATAGATGTGTGGGATGCCGTGTAATGGACTGGCATCCTATCCAGGGTGTATTCCTGCCATGTGCCCATTGTTTTTGGAAAAGAATCAAGATCGGTAGCATACCTGATTAGGATAAAGCACTAAAATGAATCAATCAATAAATCAATCAATGAATCAATCAATGAATCGATCAATGATATAAGAAAGAGTGACATAAAGCCATCTTAATTTGGCTTTATCTTCACAACCCTTGGACTACAAAACACAGTCCCCTTACTTCAACAAAAATACTGATGGTGTTAATGGCCAAAAAGTTTTATTAGTCATCTGGCCAAAACACATGATTCTAGTTGTATTTCCAATGACACCTGGGAAGGTTTGGTGCGGTATTTGTGGGTTTCTATCAGACAAGGCTTCTTTTTTTTGCCTATTTAACGTAGCATATAGTGTAGCTACATTTCTCAAAAGGTAACTTTAATTTTTCTAAGCACAGAGTAATGTGCAGCTTAGCTGTTATAGTGGCTTGTCCAATGCTGGCTATACCAGTACCAGATAATTTCTATGTATGGCACTTCCCTCATGCTAAAGTGGTATTTAGCAGAGATACTAGAGATCACCATTAAAATATTTCACCAGTTACCCTAATACTTTCAGACTAGTTCTGCCACTGCATATGTTATATATAATTTATTGTCATCCTCTTTGTAAATGTGCAGTTGTAGGCAGGCACTGTGATGTACCTACAGCTATGATTTTGGATTGTCATTATTCAGTGAAATTTCCATTCCATGCCACCTCCTTCTTTGCAACATTGCCAAGCGGGACTTTGATCTGTAATTCATGTAGCCACGGCAACTCCCACAGTGCTGGCAGCAGACATCTCCTTCGACTCCGTAATGTGTCTATGCCTCATTGCTTCATTTTCAGCCTTCCAGCTTTAATATCTCTACTTTCACACTGTGGACCTCCGCTCTGGTGCTGCCACATTTGTAGGGCTTATTGAACGTGGAGAGCCACATGCCATGTTAATCAATAGCTCGAGTGCTCCATTGGAGCTACGTGTATACTTGCCAAGATTGCCATCTGCCTAATACTCGCCTGCCTAATGAGGTATGTCTTGGATTTTAACTCACCACGGCTTCAATTTCCTTCAAAATGTTTGGTGATATTTTAATTTAAGGTTCTGTAATAAACTCATTATAACAAGTAATACATAATTTACTAATGATTAACTAATGCTCAATTAATTAAGAATTATTGTATAAAGGTCCTCATTTAATGATGCTTTTTCTTTTTATTGCAGTAAGAAATGATTTGTTTGAGCAGTGTATTTCAACCCTATTGTCAGGGAACCCCTGCCCTCAACATAATGAGCTGAGCAGCCCTTCATGAGCTGGATCAGGTTTGTTTGGAAGAGACGAAACCCTGAATCTTTGCTCAAGGCAGTGAGTCGTCATGACTGGTGCTGAGAAACCCTGCCAATAAAACCTGAGTTTTCATAATTTTTGGCAGTTTTCCAGAATTCAGCTGCAGTGACACCTGATGGGTTTTTCCAGACAGCTACACATATTTATTTTCTAATTGCTTAATGTATAATTGCATAATAATATTTGCTAATATATTAACAAATATTTAGAAACAATCATAAATTAGTAAACTGGGTGTCATCTACACATAGTTAATTCCCAAACATTATAGTGTAACTAATGTTTTTGCATTGACATCTTACATTAGTATCCTACACTAGGGACACTAAGGACATACATGTATGGCCTGTAAGGACAAAAATATGTGGACACCTGACCATCACACCCATACGAGCTTTTTGAACATCCCATTCCCACTGCTGTAACAGCCTCCACTCTTTTGGAAAGGCTTTTCACTAGATTTTGGAGTGTGGCTGTGGGAATTTCTGCTCATTCAGCCACAAGAGCATGTTGTTGCCGACTGCTTGGTGTGCAGTCGGCAATCCAATTTATCCCAAAACCTGTTCAGTGGGGTTGAGGTCAGGACTATGTGCGGGTCACTTGAGTTCTTCTACACCAGCTTTGGCAAACCATGTATTCATGGACCTCTTCACTTTGTGTACAGGGGCATTGTCATGCTGTACCAGGTTTGGACCTCTTAGTTTCAGTGACAGGAAATAATGCTACAGCATACAAAGACATTCTACACAGGTCAAGAGTTTCAGTTAATGTTCACATCAAACATCAGAATGGGGAAAAAGTGTGATCTCTATGACTTTGATTGTGGCATGGTTGTTAGAACCAGATGGGCTGGATTGAGTATTTCAGAAACTGCTGATCTCCTGGGAATTTCACACACAACACTCTCTAGAGTTTACACAGAATGGTGCAAAAAACAAAAAACATTGAGTGAGTGACAGTTCTGTGGGTGTAAACGCCATGTTGATAAGAGAGGTCAGAGGAAGATGGCCAGGTTGGCTCAAGTTGCCAGGAAGGATATAGAAACTCAAATAATCCATCCACCTCAAGGTTTGATGTCTGTTCTGAGATGCTTTTCTGCTCACCACAGTTGTAAAGAGTGCTTATTTGAGTTACTATAGACTTCCTGTCAGCTCAAACTAGTCTGGTCATTCTCCTCTGATCTCTCTTATCAACAAGGTGTTTCAGACAGAATCTTGAAGACTCTCGCACCATTCTCACACCAATATAAAATGAAGCTTAATGTCGGTTCTAACTGTCTTTGTAAGTAGTCATTTACAGTTTACTTATTTGCCCATAAGTACATCTGAAGAACCAAAATCTTCATTAGAGCTAAAATGAATCACAGTTGGGTATAATGAGGGCTCTTTATGAACTTAAATGCATTTCATCTCTATACCCTAAAATAGATATAGGTAACCTTTTTCCTTGATCATAAAGGCATGAATAATTGAAAGTACAATGTTCCAGGAATAATTTCCTCCATCAGCTTCAAATAAATGAGGCAGTAAAATCAGTGAAGGGAATCTAATCAAATCTGAAAATCAATTAAGAATACCAAGTCCTCTGAGTAAGAAATTTAGTTGAAACTTAGTGCCCTCTTTTTATTATGATGACAATGACTTCATTAATTGTAAGATGAAATAATGGAATAACTCAGCTTTTCTTGAGTGTCTTCATAATCTTGCCAAGAGGTCAGGGTGTTTTGTTGGCCCTCGCTGATGCAAATAAATTCACATATGCGTTACATTGGAAAAGAAATAATCAACAATTGAATAGATTACAATTTATTTCACCACCATGGCTTTTTGACGATGAAGAACACAATGTTCTTCAGACATTTATTTTCTAAATCCATGTCTCATACAGTGAATTGTCTAGGAAAACACTTTAGGCTAAGTTTGAATGTAGCAATAAATTCTATTGACAGTGAGAAAAATTCATCTTTCTGGCCATTTGTGGGTTTTCTACACGCAAAACTGAAGTATCAAATAATCAAACACGTGGCACAGCACTGCTTGTTTGGGAAGGATTTGTGTTTATTTGGCTAAAGGAATCTTCCAGGAAAGAAGGCAACATTGCAGGCTTCAGACAGATTTAACAGGGAATTTCATGTTTGTGTGATATGTTGGTATGTTTACATGCTGCAGAATGCGCTTTCACTTTGTTCCAAGACAAATGGATAAGGACAAGACAAATAATATCTAACAAACTAATACAAACTGCTTATGAGTAATGTTTCCTTCATTTACAATTTACCTGTCTTAGTATTCTGAGCCTTGGATAATTTATAAAACAATTATTAGTATTAGTGTATTAGGATCATTGACATATAGGGACAGTGGAAGGGAATGGTGTGTAGACATCCATTATATTTATGAAAAAAATGCAGTTATGTGAATTTAGCACTTTTTCATCAACATTAATTAGTCTTAAAATGATAATGTGATGTAACTATGATTTATCCTCCAAAAATATATTTCCTTAATATGTCTGAAATTTTTTACAAAGTACTACAAGTAACAAGTATTGAAGTAACATCTCTAGGGAAAAAAATCCGTAAGTCATGAACAGTTATTTAGGTGTTATGCCTGCACTGCCTCCCTGTCCATATATCTGACAGACTTGTTTTTTTAACTGATTAAAAAAATTTCCAAGACTAATATCCTCTTGAGCATACTGATTAATATCACAGAGCTTAGATATTTTATTTTGAATTTTAATGCAGTTGTCGCAATTATTGGTTATGCTTTGATCACACCAAATGATGAGAAGAACACTCATGGTATAAAAAAAAAAAAAAGATGCAATATGCAATAAATTCCATGTTTTTTTCAACAAACAGAATAAACCTGTTGAAATCTCATAGACAAACATTTCAAACACCATTAACATTAACCTTACCTTGAAAATGTCTTATAAAAAGTGAAATGTCTGTGAAACTTGACGTTGATGGAGGTAGAAGGTCTGACACAACTGTAGCCATGTTTTTTTTTCTCCCTGTATCTTGAGGATATAGATTCTTCCTGTCTGGCCTTGGCAGGTCACTTAAGGATTAGCGCTGCATATGAGGCGAAGATGCAACTTGTAATTCCGCACCTACAGCTGGGAAAAGCCACCGAAAATGTCCCTTCAGCTTGAAATTTCAACTCGTCATCTTTGGGTAGTCTTCTTTCCCTATTTATGGCTCTGCACACTGTGAACAGTGTAAAGTCCTGCTTCTCTACTTTTAAATTAGTTTATAGCAGTATTGGCTTTAGATCAGTTAATATACAGACACAGAACTTGGTTAAATCTATAACACTGACCATGCTAATCACTGTTTCGAGAAGATAATCATCAACATTAGACTTATCACAAGCTTTAATTGGCTAGCTTGTTGCTAATGCACCTCACTATTGTCTGCTGGCTAGCTTGTTGCTAAGCTACTCGCTTTTGTCTGCTGTTGTAGCTGTACTGCATTTTTAGTTAAAAATGTTGCATGAATGGTTGAAGTTCACTATAGTAGAACAGAACCAGCAGTCACTCAGGCCTGTAACTGTAAAAGTATGCTTAATGTGGCTTTTTTTCTGAGCTTTACGGGCTCTGACAGAGCAGACAAAAGACACACTTTCGTGGATGCATCCATGATTTTCAACTTTGCAGGTTGAACGTGCCAAGGTGGGAAATGATGTAATTACAGCTTGCAAATGATCACTTACAAGGCACTGTGAATGCAGCTTAGGCCTACACATGTAATCACTCCCAGCTCTTTTCTGCTCTGATAGCTAAAACAATAACATAAAATGATCTGACATAAATTAGATTTTAAATAGCTGGTTTTAAATGCATGATATATAACAAAAGGTATATAACAACATTTGTCTTGTTTTTTTTTTTTTTTAATAACAAGTTAACGTATTATGCAAATATTTCCAAAGTCTCTTTCACCCCTAATCCATACAGTCTACATATGATATGTGGAAACTTACTGCAAAAACAGCCATTTAATTATTCATAGTTGTGACTCACATTTACTATTCAGTCCGTAGCAGATTAGACCCGCCCATTTATGTTGAAGTGATAAGGAATGTTTCATCCTAGACAGAGGCCATTTCACATAGCCTATCATCTTAAAGACGCAGTAAAAGAAAAAAAAAAAACAGCCTGTTGAATTCTAAGGGATAAAGAGAGATTGTAAAATGGTCATGTAAAAATGAATTATGACAGGTTTTGGTACAGGACACATTATAGCATTATAAGTGGACTTTTGGGGAAAATGTAGAATATGGGAACTTTAAACATGCCAAAAAATTCTCCTTATCAGCTAATTAGATATACAGTAGGGCAATGTTACTGATACGTTTGTAAGAGTTTTCTTTTTTAACATCCTTCAAACCTTAGCAAGATACTCGGCTCTTTCTATGAAGTCAGAGCTGCCTATGGTGTGCAGTTTTTTTCTTTGCTATTAGTGGAATCTAATCAGGTTAAAATAAATGAATAAATACATATAGTTTAGAAATCATTAGATTTACAAATACTGTACACTGCCTCATGAAATTGTACAAAAAATAAACAACATATTCATCCTCAAACATCAATTGAAATTGCAGAAAAACACTCTGAAAATGCAGAAGGATCTGTTCCAAACTCTAACAAAAAAATTTATGTAAATAAACCAGGAATTAAATATCGAAGCACAGAAGACAGTGGAAGACATATACTGTATCTATCACAGACAGTGGTCATACCACAGGTTTACTCAAACCTAACAGGAACAGAACTGACCACTGAAGCAACACAGAACTTCATGTCACTGAAGGTCTTCATTAAATTTGTAATGCAAATATAGATTTACAGATACAATTTAATTTTCACTGTTTTCTTTAGGTCATACTACATGACACCCACATGTGGCAACTATAGAGCAATACTTAGATTAGAAAAAGCATATCATCAACCTATTAACACTTAAGGAGTTGTTATAGTAACTGAAATTAAGAGCCTAAGTAAGAGAGCATTGCACTAGTGTGATGCACATGACAATGCAAATCCACATAGTGAAGTCGTATTTAATTAATTTATTGAAAAGAAAACATTAAAATCACAGGAAAGGCAGACTCAAGCAACAAATACATATCTAGCCAATACTCAGTATACATTATGCATGGCTATGCATCATTATATTCGGTGTAATGTGGTAAAATATATAACATCGAAACTGTGTAATGAACTCTGTAAGCAATTATTGCACAGTCTGGTGGTGAGGGCCCGAATGCTTCGGTACCGTTTGCCAGACGGCAGGAGGGTGAAGAGTGTGTGAGAGGGGTGTGTGGGGTCATGCACAATGCTGGTGGCTTTGCGGATGCAGCGTGAGGTGTAAATGTCTGTGATGGAGGGAAGAGAGACGCCGATCATCTTCTCAGCTGTCCTCACTATCCGCTGCAGGGTCTTGCGATCCGAGACGGTGCAATTCCCAAATCAGGCGGAGATGCAGCTGCTCAGGATGCTGTCGATAGATGCAACCCAGGGCTCAACCAAGAGTAGATATTCAGAGCCATTTATTTTTTAAATAATCAATCTAACAGGGCACACCTGGGCATCAAGATACACCTGTCTGTCACAAATATGTTCCAATATTTTGATCACTTGTGAAAAAATGAAAGCTGAAATTCTGATGGTCTCAAATTAATCTTTTGATCTTAAACCTATATGCTTTTGATATATAGTAAAAACTATAGAACTGGCCTTGCCATTCCAATACTCTTGGAAGGGACTGTTTGCCGCTAGTCCAGCAACCCTAACAGAATTCTCATTAACACTGCACCTCTGGTACGATGTGGCCAGATAATGAAAGGTACTGCGGCACATTAGCTAGGCCCTGGGCGATAGAGAGGAACGAGTGTCTGAGCCGGTGCTTCAATAGCTCACTTCTGTTTAAATTCAGGTGGTTGGAGTCGAGTGTAAGCAGCACCATTATTAATGATGTCAGTTTTACTCCTGGTGCAGTGGTGTGCAATAAATGATATCCATCCCCCCGTTCTAATTTATCCTTCCTGGGCTCCAAGCAGGACCACTGTTTAACATAACATGGATGGATCCCCCCCGGCTTACTTAGAAGCCTCTTATAAAGGTCATTTTACCTGCTGTGTTTGTATATTAAATTTGATTTGCCATTTTCCACCAGCAGCCCTTTGTGGCATCATGGCTTTCAGAAAAGTCTAAGTGAAAATCAATAGCTGGGGCCTAAACAAGGTTTAAATCGAGGCATAATGTCCATAACTGTTTGCTGAATGGATCTGAATTATCCAGTGGAGATTGGTGCTGGGTGAAATATGCTAGGCAGCCATGTGAAACAGACCTCAGCCCTAGGAGTAATTGGAGTTCAGTGGCATTGGAGGATGTTTATGAACCATGTCAGTTCCAAACAGGAAAGTTCTCTCATATACATTATGTGAAGGTGTGGTGCCGCTTAGCTTAGTTTGACTGGTGGATACTCAAACTTACTGATTTATTTTATACTCATATAAATACATCATCAAGGTGATGGTAGTGTTGCGGCCTCACAGCTCCAGAGTCTGGGTTCAATCTTGAGTCCAATCCTAAGTAGATTCCTGCCACTTCCCTAAAACGTATTACAGTAGATGTATTGCCTATTCTAAATTGCCCCTGGTATCCCATCTAGGCTGTGTTCCTGCTATGCCCCTGGTATTCCTGAGATAGGCTCCAGGTCCACCACAACCCTGACCAAGATAAAGTGGTTACTGAAGATGAATGACACAAAATAGGAAAGAAATTCTTTTTAATACTGTGGTAAATTTTAATTTTGTTGCATGCCAATAAGTGGGAATTTTGAGTCTCACTTGTACTACAGTTCATTTACCTAAACACCTAACCTGAACTCTTTCAGATGAAAGAGTTTCACGTGTTCTCCCCGTGTCTTTGTGGGTTTCCTCTGGGTTCTCCAGCTTCATCCCCCCTCCCAAAAACATGCTCGTAGGTGAACTGGCTTCTCTAATTTGCCCAAGGTGTGAATGTGTGTGTGAATGTGTGTGTGTGATGTCCGTTGATGGACTGGTATCTCATCCAGGATGTATTCCCGCCTCGTGCCCAGTGTTTCCATGATAGGCACCGGATCCACAGTAACCCTGACCAGGATGAAGCTGTTAGGGAAGATGTCTTTAGGTATTGAGTTGAGATTTGGATCAATATGTGCAATATTCAAGCAGAATAATGTCCGCACAGCAGTTATTTAACAGGCCATGCCATGATTGCAGCAGGTGTTTATTGCCTTGAAAATTTCTGCTGTGACACCCTGACAAACCAAATTTTCTAAGCAACATTAACCGGCTTCACAGCAGACTCTGAGAAGCCCCAGATCATGATCACATTTGTTTGTCATTTTTGATTGTAATGAAGCAACAGTACTGTCCGGGAAAGAGTAGTAACATCACTCAAGAGACAAACTCTATAATGGTCTATAATCACACAGATGCAGAACAACATAATATGAATTTAATTGAAATTAATGTGTTGTAGGAACCTTTAATATTTGTATGGGGCAATGTTGTCGATTTTTTGTCTGTCTGTGCATGTGTTAATAGTTTTTTAATGATCTTTTAATGAATATATTTTCTCATGAACATAACACAAGCTTAAATATGCAGTTATGCACTCTAGGCCAGGGTGGTTTCTCTCAGTGTAACGAGATGCCACACATTCTCAGACCGACTCTTTATACCTGAATGATGCACAGTGGATGGAAATAGACTACCACCACAGAGACAATTACTCCAGCCCACAGCTGAGCAGAGCAGAGGGAAAGAGAGGAGGGAAAGAGGGTGCAGAGGGCCCTGTTAGTATACTTTTGTTTTTATTTCTCTTCGGAAAGCAGTACGTGACTAATTTTCACAAACTTTGCTCCGTCAAATGGCTGGGCAGACTTCAATAAGAAAGAGCAGCTGTGATGGATTGCCGCATCTTTTGCTAGGAGGGGGGAAGAAGCACAAGTGGATGCATGCACACGCACACACACACAGAGAAGCGCACACATGCACACTCACCCCTCTGAAACAACTACATCAACAATGGCTGTAGCATTCATGCCCCCTCTCATCTTCTCTCCCTTTCTCCCAAAGTCAAACACCCATTCAGATCTCTAAATATTCCTCTCCCAGCTGGCCCGTAAACAGCCGAAACATAATGGGACGATGCTCTTCAGCATTCAATTGCAGGCAGACGTTTTATTTCCACTTCAACTCCTGCCATGCTCATAGTCGTGTACAAGATTGAGATTAGTCGGAGGAGTGTGAAACAACCTCTAAAGCCATTTTTATGTAACTTGCCTAATGAGTTTAACAGTGTGTTCACTTTGTACTGTACTCTCTCTTTCCTACACACAAGTGCTCTCTTCTGTGCCAGTGGGGATTCAAGTCCAAGTGCATTTGGCCCTCACATTAATAGGTGCCTTAGCAGAAAGCTCGACTTCAGAGAAAGGAAGAAATGCTTGAAATAGCCATGGACCAGAGTTAACAATAGTTCATATAAGTGTATAATCTTGTATCTTGTGTTCAATTTTGTGTTAAACCTGTGTCAAAGCAGCACTTTGCAGTCAGAGTAGAAACCAGAAGATGAATGAGAAGGAAGAATAAATCATTATGACAAGAAATGGTCTAAGTGAATCCCTTTGTCCAATCCGTCTTCTTGTGTCAGTTCTGTAATAAATAAACATGAATCATATCTGATTTTGTAAACTTAGAAAGATTTTTCTACCATAAAGATGTCTTTAGTTTGTTTATCTGAGGGAACCTTTAAAGGATCCACATACAAACACAACAACAACAACAACAACAGCCGAACAATAGAGTCTTCTCTTTTGCGGTCAGGGAAGCGCTTCAGCTCTCTGAAGGCCAACACAGAGAGAATGAGGAGGAGTTTCTTCCCACAGGCCATTCAGAACCTCAACCAGGACAACACACAGGACTAGAGCTCGGACTTGTTTGCACAACGCCCACTACCTCAGCCTGATATTAAACAGCATATACTGCACAAACAACTGCACATATCTGCACTTTATTCAAAATACAGTCATACTGTTTCTGCCACTGATCTTTGTATCCCTTATATTATATCTTTATATTTTTATATTTTTCCTTTCCTACCTGTGTAGAAGTAAATTCTGGTTTAGGTAAATTCTATTTTTATGTCCCGGACAGTCGAGAAAAGCATTTCACTGCACGTCGTACTGTGTATGGTTGTGTATGTGACCAATAAAATTTGAATTTGAAAAGGTTCCACATATAGCACTTTTACAATGTTAGAACCATTAACAATCCAATGTACTTTTGAGGAACCGTTTTGCCTAAGAGCTAATGTTCAGTCTAAAAATAAAACATTTTCTTAAGTAATATTGGGGTAAAGAATCATTGTTGAAACAATATGATGAAAGCAAGTGTATTTTACGCCTCAGAAAAAGCACCTGAAAAAACTCGGGTCCATGCTGCACTCCTTGGTTGTGTTTATATCACTTCTATCAGTCTATCAGTTTTATACAGACACCAATCTCTTCACTGCTCAGAAATGCAAATATGGAAGAAGCCAAAACTAAACAGCTAGCAAAGCTAGATAATATTGTTGTGGGGAAATGAACCATTTACAATCCTTTAACTTTTGAGGAACCCTTTTTTTCAAAGAGTTTATGATGGTCAGTCTAAAACTAAAACATTTCCTTTTCTTGAGGAAGTGTTTTAGTTAGCAGGTAGAAAAACAAATGCAAAAACTTTTTCTAGTATTTTGACATATTTTACATAACACCCAATTCAATTAACAAAAAAAGTTTCCATCCGTCATCCTAAAGGGTTCTTCCGGTTGTTAAAATGGAAACTGCTTGTTTGTTGTAACAAATTAAATGTAAGCAAATATTTTAAGTAAAAAAATGTTTTAAGTAAATCTACTCGTTAAAATACTCTTAGAACTGTTATCCACAAAATAACCCTTAAGGACCTATTGTTTTCTAGTAGTGTACTTTCCTGTTCTGATTATTTTTAAGCCATTTCATGTAACAGTACACAGATACATTAGTGAGAAAGGTGGCTGCAGTTTTTAAACCTCACTTAACTACAAGCAGCCAGATACCTAGTGTTTCTCTGATTTTTAAGTGTAAAAGTAATTAATGGCTCTGTCGATACTTTTCTAATTTAGAATGAATAATCTTACCTTTACAACTTTCGAATTAACTGCACTGACGCCACAGAATTATTGAATGTATTTAATGTACCTAAAATTAACCTATTGGAATTCCCTAAATGAGAGATTTGTCCGTGCAGCTAGATCATTATCTCAGTTGTAAGATATATAACTCATTAGTCTGTTCATACCTCATTACTCTCTTCCTCCTTTTGCCATTGCCCTTAAGACCCTCACTCTGTTTTTCTTTCTCCCTCCTCCCAATTTCTTTAAACTTAAGCATAATTTTCTCAGTTTGGCCAACAACAAAGTGCAAGGAAACAGCAGTAAATAATAATTAAAAAAATGATACTGCACTTTAGAGCAGGAAATAATTTTGTTTTCTCATCCCTCCAGTGGCTGTTAATTTCACAATCGTTTTCTTCATCCTCAAACTCCCTCCAGTCTTACTTCATCATGTTTGTGTGTGTGTGTGTGTGTGTGTG
>CM040457.1:24946635-25053493 GCA_022758105.1 Pangasianodon gigas | reverse complement strand
GAGGGAGGGAGGGAGGGAGGGAGGGAGGGAGTGTGTGTGTGTGTGTGTGTAAATGTGAAGAGCCAATCAGATTGCAAATTCTGAAGCCTTTGGCCAGCCAAATGTACAAAAGATATCAGACAGCTAGAGAGTTTTCTGTGAAGTACAGTGTGTCAGGGCATTTGAGGTTGAGACTGTCCTTCACAGAAAACTCTCTAACTGTCTGTTAGCAGGCTGGTGCTCATAGAATATCTACTCTTGTGCTGATATTTTGCCTCAGACATTTTATTAAACTGAGGTTTTGTACATTACACTTGTCACACAGATTATACCTGCTGTAGTCCCATGTCCTAAGCTTCTGTGTTGATTTGATTTGACTTAAAGTCTTAGTTAGATGTCCCACAAATGTGTCATCACACATACCAATACATTCTCCCTTCAGTAACCATTTTATTATTCTGGTCAGGGTCATGGTGGATCCGAAGCATATCCCGAGAACACTAATGCGGGAATACACCCTGGATGGGAAGCCAGTCCATTCGTGACTGCACCGCCTACATGCTGTATCAGTACTCTTTGAAACCCCTCCCAAGACGCCATTAAAACTGTACTAAGCACAGCAAAGATGCATCCTACTGCTGAGATTCAAGATCAAGCTCCAGTTGCGCCATAAATTATATCTCAAAGTCGGGGATACTCTGTTAGAAGAAGGACATATCTGCCTCATTAGTATGCAATGTAGCAGCCAATCACTCCATGGTCTGGTATTCTCCCAGAACCCTGAAGGGCTTGTAAATAGGTCAACAGATTTTTTTTTTTTTCTAACTAACTGAATCAGGCAGCTGTTTGGTCAGGGATGCTTACTGTAAGTGGTGCCATTTCTACTCCAGAAATAGAGGAATATTGACTGGAAGTACCTGAACTACCTTGTCACGTTTCCAATGCTTTCATACTCAATTCAGTTAGTACCTTCTGAACAGAACACAGATGTCTCAAAAAATTTTGGATCCAGTGATATTGCCTGGGTTACGTAATGTTTTTTACTTGACATGACCAGCCTGTATTGTACATTCTGGAATGTATCAAAACCTACTGCAAGGTTTGCTAAAATAATCAACAGGACAGGACTGATTTTAGACTGTGACAGTAATGTCTGCTTCAATTCCATATACTGACATTACAATATGCAACAGATGTCAGAAGATTTATGATCATTTCTCATAGTCAGAACATATTGTACACAGTCCATGTGCAGTACAACCCAAAGCCTCATTGTCAAGTATACCATTTCCAATTCCAGAGAGAAGGTGCTGTAGTGTTAGTGGGAGCTACATGGCTGCATTATATACTGTAAGCCTCACAACCATCAGAATGACAAGCTGTTCAAGAATAACACTACACCTCATTAGGCTCTAGGTACCTGTTTTCAAAATTCTAGATCTCTCTCTTTCTTAGTTTCCCTTTCCCTTTTTCTTCCTTCAGAAGAATGAGATGCCTACCTTGATTGGCATTTCCAAATTGTCCGTAGTGTGTGAATGGGTGTGTGAGTGTGTGTGCGATTGTGCCCTGCGATGGGTTGGCACCCTATCCAGGGTGTCACCCACCTTGTGCACCGAGTGCCCTGGGATAGGCTCCAGGCTACCCCGTGACCCAGTCTAGGAAAAGTGGTGTGGAAAATGGATGGATGGATGAAGATGCCTACCATCAGATCCAATCTAAACCCTTTTAATTTGCTATTCTGTCTTCTGGTCTTTTACCCCTTGGCAAACAAGGTGTTGTCAGCTGTCATAAATAAGACAATAGCTGGGGTTTGAGGCATTTCAATTTCATTTAAAGTTCATTTCAATTTCACCAATATTCTTAATAATAACATGGAAATATCTCAGGAACACAGTGATACATCATTATTGAAATGATGTGATCAAAGCAAGTGTACTGTGCGCCTGTGAAAAAAGCACCTGAAAAAACACGGGTCCATGCTGCACTTCTTGGTTGTGTTTATATGACTCCTATCAGCCTTTTTATAGATACGCCAATCCCTTCACTGCTCAGGAAAGCAGATATTGCAGAATCCAAAACTAAACAGGCAGAAAAGCCAGATAATATTGTTATTTGAGATGCAATCTGATTTAAAAAAAAAAAAACTGGAAAAAAAACAACGTGGTGTAGTGAGAGCAAAAGAAATAAAAGTAGTGAATCTGGGAGCTGATGACACCTGCTCACTGAGAACAGAATAAAGTTGGCTGCCAATTTAATGTATTCCAAGTCAATGTTTTTTTAGCCAAATTTGTCATAACTGACCAAGCAGGTCAAGCACACTGGCACCACATTGGCTATAAACTAATCAATCAGAATAAGTTAATGAAGGATGATGTGGATGTCTACAATTAATCTTCCAAACATGCTTTTTACCTAGGCATTTCAGACTATTCTTGCATCAACAAACTAGCAAGTTGTTTGATGTGTCAGTATTTTGCATGTTAATAGCTAATATTGTCATAGCTGGCCAAGTAGAAGAAATGATGGAATGCTAGCTAGCTAGCTACCTTACCGTACTATCATGGATAATCTCCAGGGACTACTGTAAATTCCAGAAAGCGGGGCTTCATGTACAAGGGTATAGATGGGATGTGGAGTTAATCTCACATGGATACTGTAGATTTCTACCTTCTAAAAACTGCTGCTGTAATCATAAAGGACTGTTATGAACATCCTTTCAACATACTCTTCTACAGCTGCATAATGTAATGATGTATAATACCACTATCTGAATGGGTTCCCTTTTGAGACTGGATCCTCTTAATTTTTCTCCCTCCTGTCATCTCATTTTCTTGCCACCTCTGGTTTGCACCCTTAATTCAAATATATTACCTTATAAAAATTGTATTACATGTTTTACAACAGACTTGGTCACAAAGCAAATTTTATCATAGGGCAACCAAAGCCTTGCTATAAAAGCTTAACTATAAAGAGAGCTCTAGAAGGTAACACTGGGACAAGGGGATCCTGGGACCTTCCTCTATTTCACCCTCGACAAACCTGAGTGAACACGAAAAATTGCTGGGAACATAGCACCAACATCGCAGCACCTATGTGTTTAAGAGAGAGATTTAAGCTGTTAATGAAAGTACAACTGGGATCCACTGCTTCACATTTGAATCAATCCTTCTTTTTAACAGAAGAGAGATCATTTACTATAAAAGCTCAAATATACGGTATGAAACAATATTCTAATTGTAGTCTACACTGATTTTTTCAACTTTCTATATTTGACCAAATACCTTCGAATATACACTGTGAACCCACACTGAGACCAGCAGCAGACTTCAGCCCACCTGACAATGTAGAACAAAATTGAAAGGGTCACTGCATCTATCCCAATCACTTGTTCAGTATGCTTCTCTCAGTACTCTGTCAGGTCAATAGCGCTCTCTATAGAGAATCCATCACTCTAACGGGCCCAGCTCCTCACACTCATGAGGCACACGTTCAAATTGAATGTTCTGGAGGTCAAGGTTCAGTCTCTGACAAAAGATTGTTAAAAGGGAGAGTTTGGACCAGGCTCAGCAGCATTAGTGGCAAATGGAAAAGAACATGATCTCTTTATCTCTGATAGAGGTCAGCCCTCCCAGAGAAACTGGCACAAGGATTAGAGTGTCTTGTAATTACAGCCAATGAAAGTAGAAAAAATATGCAAAAGCATTATTGATCAATATGTGAGGTCAGCACAGGACGGGTGGTGAAAGTCATTTTTCTCGGAGACTTAAGATGGCGCCGCTGTTTTCGAATAGATATTGCTTCGTTTAGTTCCGCTTGGCAGTCTGAGTAAATCAGTCTTCCAAAGGACAAAAAGACAATTCACACATCCTATCACCTCTCACACACTTAGCCGAAGGAGAAGTATTTTGGCAGGGGAAGATGAAATGGCTTGAATTTTTTCACAAGGCCACATTGGCATGTTCATCTACAATTATGCTGGTGGCTTGAAAATGCTTTTTAATGTCAGCTGAGGAGACAAAAGGAAGGAACTGAGTTACAAGCTCAAGCTTAACCCAGATAAAGGCTGACAGCTTCACCAGTTCTAATAGTGGCTACCAGACAGCCCACACTGACAGATTTATGGCTCAACCGAATCCCAGCTTGTCTCCTGGGCCATTTCTTG
Source organism: Pangasianodon gigas (assembly GCA_022758105.1). Taxonomy (NCBI): domain Eukaryota; kingdom Metazoa; phylum Chordata; class Actinopteri; order Siluriformes; family Pangasiidae; genus Pangasianodon; species Pangasianodon gigas. The sequence continues at coordinate 25,049,352 of CM040457.1, read as the reverse complement.
ACGTTTTTTAAAATGAATTTATTATTTAATTATTATTATTATTATTTTTTTAGCAATTGTCAGCCTGTTGTAGATCTCAGTGAATTAGTGGGTCTGTGTCTGAAACCTTTCCACACAAAAAACATCCACTTGTAGCAAAAAAACCAAAAAGGCCATTCCTGGACTCACTCTAAAGGAAATCTCGGGTTGCTTTGCAGGTCCTCTGATGATTCCACCATCCATCACTCTGCGCGACAAGAACGTCTTGCATATGGCACAGAGGGCTCTTAGTAATAATTCTAGTTAATCACTGTCAGTGAACGACAGGAATATTAACTATTCATTACCCTCGTCTCACGTTAGAAGCAAAGCATATTGATGTATCAAGAAAATGAAATGCTGCTGCCCGTCACAGCAGTGTTTTGTGCCAAGGAAAAAACAACTGCACTAACAGTGGAACTCATCAATGATTCTGTGTTCGTGTGCATGCTCAGAAAGAAAGGTGCCTTGATGAAAATGCATTGGCCGGATTATTTATGGCGCTAGGGAAATCGGTGGAGGACAGCACTAACCTGCCGCTGGCCCCCTGTGACTGATTGAAATTCGCAACAGGCTGCGAGGCTTCGACACACTCTAGGAAGGAAACAGCAGTTTATTTGGAATAATATTCCAGCACTGAGAGGCTGAGGCCACCTGTCTCCATCAGCGGTACATCATCGTTATAGTTGTTTCTAAAAGCCTCAGTGTGGTGAATTAAAAGGCATCAAAAAAGCTTAGCGTTAGATCTATAGGTATTAATATAAAATGATGGTTTGATGACATGTTATCAGTTTTACACACTGTGTGTGTTAAAAAATAAAGCTAGACACACTCTGAACCTCTACACGTACACATTCTTCTCCTATTCCCTCTTATGCCATTAAAACTTCATGCTTCTCTTTCATGTGACCTCAAGTGCCCTCTGTTTTGAAGACTGCATATGAAAATGTATTTGACTTGAGATCAAAGTCATGTGAATCTTCTGACATGGTGATAAATGTTTCACATGTTTTTATGAGATGGTTTCTCGATCCCACCACAGATCTGTTCTCTCTCTCTCTCTCTCGCTCTGCTGAACTGTATGCGTACCCCTGCTGCCTTTTGTGAATCCAGTACCAGATCCTGATACAATTCTACTTCTGTGGCTCATCTCACCTTCCAAAACTGCCTGATTCATTCTCTTACTCTCCTCTAATTCTGCTGGTAGCTTCTGCACTTGTGACTCATCGCCTGCTGATCTGGACGGTCCAACATTTACATTACATAAACTGTTTTTAGGAAGTGCAATCTTTAAGCTATAAATGTGGGACTGTTTATCAAAGTTGCTTCAGTGGATAACCTTACCTGGATACTGTAGATTAAGCCCATTATCCAGTGCCACCCAGAGGAGGACGGGTTTCCATTAAAGTCTGGTTCCTCCCAAGGTTTCGTCCTCATTGTGCCTCACCACTGTCACCTCTGGCTTGCTCATTAGGGCTCTAAATCTCCTGATTTCTGTAAAGCTGCTTTGTGACAAGGTCCAATGTTAAATGTGTGTAAAGTGTGTATATTTCCCCTACGGAAATACATACTCGGTTTAAGATCACATAGACGGTTTAAATACCTACCATATAAAATGCATGGAGCTACTGAAACCCCAATGAATAAGTTACCCAAGAATCTGTGTGCTTAGTTAGCTTGAGTCAGTGCTCTAGACCCAATTTCTTAATTGGATAATTTAGTTAGATAATCAATAAGCAAACAGCATTTGAGTATAAACTGTATACTTTTAGCAAGCACACTAAAAAGAAAAATCTAGAAATTCTCCAATAACATGTATATTCCCAAGATAATATGCATACCCTGTTTCGGGCTGTGCTACATTAAGAGCAAGCACAATATACTGACCTGGAAAACGACTAACAGACTGAATTCCTGCTGTACAAAACAGTAATAATCAGAGAAGACTGTCTGTGCTATGTATAATTGGTTGGTGGCACCAATTACAGTGACATAAAAGTTGACAATCAATCAATAACTCTGACAGAAATCAATTTGGTTAAACAAAAATCCATCTCTTCTTCTAGGCTGGCCTGACCGCATATATTTTGAAAAGGTCATTCATGTATGAATATGAGGCTGGTAGAAAACTGATATATGCTATGGCCTTTCCATAGCCTATATCTTAATATGCCTCTTAGCTCATTCTGTTCAGTCACCCATAACAGCCTGGGTGGAAATGACATAGGGCTTTGCAGAAGCTGAAACACAGAACTCATTTCTTCAATTGAACTTAATGGTTAAGAAAGTACAGAGAGATATTCCTCCATAATAACATCTAAAATGGCTGACTCATAGACAGTTAAAAAATATATAAAAGAGCAGGAATCAGATCCCAAAGCTGAAGTTAATTGCTTCTGAATGTGCATTATGAAAAACAAAACTAGGTATTCATTCGAAATACTGCTATTTAAAAATATAGTCGGGTCCAAAACAGTCCAAAATACATTTTCTTTCATTTAAAAAACTGGAAATAACAACATCTTAGAATACGAAATCATTAAAAACAAAGAAAGGAAATATTCAATATTCAAGTTTCTAGGTCACGGTTTAAATTTAGACAGATTTGTGATACTGACCATTTAACTCCTTTGTACAAAAAGTCATTTTTACCTCGAGTCTTATCTCTTCCAGTGATACTCCAGGGGATTTGATCTAACACGGCTCATGACTTGCATGTCCATGCCAGCTCAAGTACATGCTGTCATTAAAGCAAAATGGTGATGTACCAAATACTAAGTATTCCTGAAATTTGTGTAAATATTTCTAGTCAACTTTGTAAAGATTCTACTTTTACACTCAAGCAGTTGCTGATAGTATAATTTGTAATGAAAAAAATTTGTATTAAATCAGAAAAGAATGCAAAAAAAGTAGTATTTTCAGTCAGGGACCCCTTTAACTGTAAAATAAATTCCATAAACCCACTCAGTCCAGATTAAATTTGTGAACATAATATGAACAAATATAATATTTATTAAAATTTTGATAATATTGTTTTATTTCTGAACTTTCTACAGACAGAATAGATTAGGTACAATTTATTATTACTTGTAGGCCTACTTATTCAACAGTTCAATTCAATTCAACAGTCTAGTCAAACATGTTAATAACTATAAGAACTCTCTAATAAATCTAATAATGTACATTTGTGTATACTTGTGTGGGTTGTTATTTTTACCATTATAGCAACATTAAAATCACAGACCCCCTGGCTATGCCTCGCTTTGAGAACCATTAACATTAAGAAGCATTAAGGCATTCATGCAGTAATTGGTCTGAAAAAAAAAAAACAAAACCTCTTAGTACTGAAAGGTCTTTCAAGGGAATGACAATTATTGACACTGGTTTTGTCATCATACGTTTTCTGTATCTTTAGTCCTGTATATACCGCTGCCACCTCCAGAATTATCGGCACTTCATCCCTCCATCAAAAATTTATAATACATGCAATGCAATATTTTGAGTTTATATATTATATATCCATGAGAATGATTGCAATACGTTCTTCTTTTGTCAAAGGCATTCTTAAAGGCTATCTGGAATATATATATATAAACTAAGAATGAAAAATTTTGGAAGACATTTTGCTAAAAAGTGTTAATTTCCCCTATGCGTGGAGACCTTTGGGACACCCTGTATATACTCTGTGTGTGTATATTATATTTATATATATATATATAATAATAAAATATATTCAAATATAATTCAATAAATAAATATAATTCAAAACATTAGTACACATACAATATTAACTCTGCTGCAAAGTCTACTCCTTGAGATTTACCTTTTTTTGTGTGAAATTAGGTTCTAACAATACAACAAATGTATGAGAAGCATAGTATGAGGATGTAGTATGTAGATCACATGTATTTATTCTCTTTAATACAGCATCGGCCTGTGAGAAAAAAATATTAGCTAAAGGGAAAACGTACATAACAGCTGCGACCTATATATCTGTATTTTAAACCTGCAATGAAAAACGCATTTCTAGTGCCAGCAAAACCATTTTTTAAAAATTCATCAGCAAAGGATTCTATGACCAGACCCACTACCTTTCCTTTTCCTGTCAATTCAGCATTGCTCTAAAATTAGCCAAACAGAAAGCGTTTATTTTTGCCTTCAGCAGGCACACACTGTGCAGCAAGTCCCTTAGCATACGGCATTAAACAGGCTGCTCCAATATTGACAGCAAATGACATTAGGAGGTCTGACAGACAATCTATTATTCAAGCCCTGACATGTCCTGACAGATTGAAGGAGGAAGGAGAAATGTCTCACTCTTCCCTGCCAAAAAATGATGGGCGCCACTCATTTGTAACAATAAGAGTGATTAGCAAAGTGGCACACAAGCCACAGAGTAGCACTTTTAACCCTTTAAAGACCCAGCTTATTATTTAATCATTCTTCTCAAAGTACATCATTTAATGACTACTATGAATGATTTAGTAAATACATTTAAATGAAGGTATTCAGAAAGGTATTTAAGGTAGTTACTAAGGTGAGGTATGAGTCTGAACGTTTTAGACAGAGGACTGAGGACTGAGGAAAGTATATCAGTGGACCAAACCAAGTACTGAGAAAATACTGTAGAGAGCTCATAAACGTATGAAAAAAAAAAAAAAAAAAAAAAAAAAAAAAAAAAAAAAAAAAAAAAAAAAAAAAAAACTGGCTTTAGTTTTATAAACATGAACCAGTTCTACTTCTGTAGCAGATCCTCTGTTGTGGTGTATCCAGTCATATGCATTTCTGTCAATCATTTAGCTGAAGGAAGGTAATCAGATGCATTTATCCTCCTGTGTCAAGTTCAAAACTCACGTATCTCCGTCTGTGCTGATAGTCGAAAGTGTTAACAGTACAGAATGTAATAAGCGCTTTATTTCAGCAACATATCCTCTAATTGCATCTATAAGGTACATGCAGTTACCATAGACAACAACTGACATATGCACTGAGTAAAAAACTCCTGACACATCAGTCCATCACAGCGCACTATGTACACACACATTCACGTCTAGGAGTAATTTCAAGGATCCAATCCACCAGCATGTTTTTTGGGAGGAAGCCAGAGAGCCTGGAGGATACCCATGAGGACACAGTGAGAACATCTGCAACTCCACACAGACAGTAACCTGAGCTCTGGATCAAACCAGGGACCCTGAAACTGTAAGGAGGAAACGCTACCTGCTGCGCCACCATGTTGTAGTCTTTAATATATTAATTAATTTTGAGATGTCCATTTGTCCTCAAACAAATTATTATCATGAACTGTTTTTTAAATTTTAAGTATTTTTTTTCCACTCACGAAAGGCATTCAGCTTTCCTAAAGGCATACAGTATGCTGTGAAATCTACTGAGGAGCCACTACAAAGACTTAAAAAGGCTGGTTTACTTTTCAAAATTATTCTATAGACCTGTTTTATTTTGCTCACACACCATTTTATAAACATGCAGAAAAGCTACTGAACTGTCTGTTTTATCATGATAGGGAAATAAGACTGCAGTATTTTACTCACTGGCACAGAATTATGGGAGTGACACAGAGGGCACTTCCCCAACACATTTTAAAATTACTTCACTCTTGGCATTGTTAACAAGTTATTTAGCAATTTTCACATCATCACTGTGCATGTGACACTGTTGACTGGATCCGCTGCAGTTGGCAAGGGAGCTAACAATCACAAGACCAAAAATGAAAAACTTTGCTTTGTTTGTTTTAGAAAGAATAATGAAGGTTCATAAGGCTGGAATGTAAAATTATTTTCTGGAGGTAATGAATGGCTCAGTCAGTCAAGTATCCAAACCCTGAAGCAGGCTGCAGTGTTATTTCAGTGAGATGATCAGCATACTGGAAGTGATGGAAACTCTGAACCCTGGTTCAGTAAGCATTTATTAAAAGCAGGTAGAAACCAATCAACAAAGTCCACCCCTAGGCACATCTACACACAGTTTTGCTAAAAGGAAACAACCACTTGGGCATAATTCAATATTGTGTAATTTCCTTTCTTGCTAATACTTTCATTTTTTTTTTATATGCAACTCATTCAGGCTTGTGTATGTATAGCATATGTTTTTCCTTCAACAACTAACAGTGGACCGGTTTTTAACACTGTTACCTCCATCTGTCAGACCCAATCTGCACCACATAATTTAATAGCAATAACTTTATTAGCACAATTTTCATGTTTCTATTTAGCTGTTTACTCTATTCCATTCAATATGAGCTTCAATCTTTTTCCAATTCCTTTGAGGCTGTTATGTGAAATGAATACATCAAGTATAGCCACAAGCAGTGATCATCAGGGTCCAAGCATTACTTCGCAAATAGCCTCCAATTTGGAATTACTGTCGGTTTGGCAGATTAGTTTTCTTCTGACAGTTTCAGTGTCTATAGATGATACAACACAAATATCATGAGGATTCTATTAAGGGTTGAAGGAAAATATTTGTTTTCTCTAAAGGTTCATTCTCAAAATGTTCAAAGGCTGAAAAAAATCCAGCCAGTATTAATATTTTTTTTTACCCAACATATAGGGGAAGAAAATGAAACGTGTAGTCGCACACCCACACTGTGGATTAAAATGTGAAATGGTGAGTTATAGCGCCCCCTAGAATAATATTGCCATGATATTTGACGAGCATCTCATGTCTAACTGACTACAGGTACAAAGCTTCAAAACAGAAATTGCTTACAATGTCTCCTTTAGTCAATATAGCCCCTAAAACTTTATTACACACTATCAGCCAAATAGTTTTACCCATTTTCACCCAAATTTCTTCTGACCATATTGTCAGAATGTGTAATAACAACTGCCACTTTCAGCATTCACTCCTCACTAAGCACAGATCACAGTTCTGAAGAAATGATCAGAGATGTATGCTAAATTTTGGCCTGTTAGTGGTCCTAGAGGACTCGTAGGGCAGGGCCATAAGTTGTTGAGAGGTGTCTTCTATCAGTATGCCAAATTTTGTGATGCCTGGCCTGAGAAATATCTGTTGGCAAGATATAACAAATGTAATTAATACTGCTTTAGAATCAAACGTTTCATTGTTCAGCGCCAGATAAACAGTCTGGCTCATCAGTTTTCCTTGGCCACCATTTTGTCACCATTTATAAATCTTATAAATAATAAAGTTTAATAAATAATGCAGATTTACTCATGGCCTAATGGTTTGTCAGCATAGCCTAAGTGGGCAAAATTGTATAGTAAAAAAAAGGCAGATTTCTGTGGCTTTAGCCAAGGTCTCTTCACTGCATTGTTATAAACAGGTCTCCTCATTAAGCCTGAGCTGGTCAACTATGAAAATCTGAAATCGCAGACAGATTCCATCTATCATTAAATGGGATTACGTTTCCGTGATAAAGTTACCATGCACTACTCCCAGCAAGGGCAATCAGCGATTGCTAGAGGGCACGGCTGGATGATGGTATATTTCACAGTGTCAAAAGCTTACCCATCACTTGCCTGAGTAGTGGGTGAGTACTGCACCCTTCTGCTAAATTTAGTGGTTTTACCTTCACACTAGATTGTGTTTTAGCAGAGAATAATCAAAAGAAGAAAACAAAACAACACTACTTGCTAGAAGCCCTTAAAAATCATAACAATAAGAACTTCATCCCCTAATTAAATGTTAATTGGCACAGAAAGTAATTTTTACATATAATAATCTTAACCAGAATCTTACATAAATATTGTAAACCAAATCAAAAAGACTGATGCAGCCTAGAGCATGGCAACTTCAAGTCCTCTGAATGTATGAGGGAAGCACTGATAAGTGGATATGCGACAGTCCATGCTGGAGCACAGCTCATTTGCTGTCATTAACACATCTTCCTCAAGCCTCAGGGGATCCACAAACACGCCAGCCGTAATGAGCTTCAATAAGGACTGGATAGCTTGACAAGATGCTTTACCTTTAAAATAATTCTTCCTGTTGCCTTTTTGAACTTGAAGAAGTGAAAGTCTCCATGTAAGCACAAGTGTTTGATTGACACATCTGCACATAAACCTCACACGCTGAGAGTCCGTGCCTCTAAAGTTTAGGAGAGGAGGTGGATGGCTTAGTGCCTTCTTTTTTAACTCATTTTCTGCTATGATTTTGGCAATTAAAAAAAGAGATTTTGTGCGATCAGTGGGAAATCTGCCTGGACATCAGTACCTCCTTTATTTTTTCTGCTGTTACTGGAGTTTCATCCCAAACTGAGTGTCACTCTGCATGGAAAACCATCCAATAACTATTAGTGAGTTCTCCACATCCTGAATTCAGCAAACCCATGAAAAATCAAACAAAGAGACCTCACTAAGAACAGCATGTTTAATATTTTCAAAGCAGCTCTGGGTATACCAGAGCTAGCTTCTCAATATGCCATTTATTTTTATTATTATTCACTGTGACAAGTGACTATTTTTATGTAACAGTCCCTTGTGTTGAATGATTTACCACATTTCTATATACAGTTATCTGCAATGCATATGCACACCAAATAAGGCGCTTACTCTGCAGAGATTAATGTTACACAATTTCTTTAAAATGTCTCTGAATGCAGAAAAATGCCTTCTAAAACTGCTAATTGTGTGCGTTCAGGGTCTCTTTGTGTGGGTTTGGTAGATAATTAGCCTCATTCTCTGAAGTTCTGCTTCCTTGTTCGTGTTCTGAGTCCACTGCCTGGTCTTGGACTGTGATAATAAATGTGACCTTTGCTTTGGATGCATATGACTATGTTTAAAAATGACACAAAGGTCAAAGGAAAGTAGTTTGTCAAAGCATAAGTAATTTTAGCCCATCATAGTGGAACCTGCATAATAGATGTCCATTTCAGGATGCTAATTTTCTTTTCATATGCAATACAGGCATGAACTGTCTGATTCTTTACAATGCAGTGAGAAACATACATGCGAGACATAAAAGTCACAGTTCATACATAAATTGGGATCAAATATTAAAATCAAAACCCTATAAATATCCCTTTGATTAAAGTTTAATGTTCTGAGTCCTCTGAACACAAAAACGTGAGCTCATTATCCCTCTCCGTGTCTCCTTCCTACTCATCACATCCACTTGGCTTACTGTCTCAAGAAATTACAAAATGGTGAAAGATTTACAAAGTGACAAATTAAGCTCTGACGAAGATTCTCAGCTGGTATCGGTTATAATTTCTCTGCACAGTCACACACTGTGTGCTAACTCAAAGTGGTTTATGTGGGGGGGGAATTTAACTGTCCTTGGTCTGACCTTTCGTGTTTGTTATGTACTTTGAGCTCTGATGAGAGATTAATTTAGGCTGTTCGAGAGTGTGAAGAAATTCAAGGTGGTGGTGATACCAGTTGAGAGAGAACAAGGAGCTCTGATCTTGAGTCACGCTCATGTTCTGCATTTATTTGATCACTTCTGGAACGCACTATGAGTAAATTAAGATTGATCTTAGCTGCTTGCTGTCAGTTTCTGTTTATTCGAGATTCTTCATCAAGGAGTTTTTATATCTTAAAAGCTGCCTGATTCCCTCTCTACTAAGATGGAGAAAGTTCACTCATGCACAGTGCCAAACAGGGTAGTCGCTGTACACTTTAGCTGTGTGTTTGGAGAATTAATGAGAACATCTGCTTACAAGCCTGTCAGTGTTGGCAAGCGCAACATCGCAACATGTCGTTTCTTCACTAAAATGTAAGCCTACAGCACAGCAAGGCAGAGGATATACATCATTAATCTGAGAATTGGCAGCATTCAGCAGCCCCACCTCACCTCTGTTTTCACACAGCATACAAGGTCTAACCCCGAAATAACACTCAGTGTAATGAATATGTGGACCCAAGTGTGGGAGATCAGTATGCTTCTGCTGTAGATAAGCATCAGCCCTCAGCAGACAACTGAAGCTATACTGGGAAGTCCAAAGCATGAAATGTTAGATATGCATGCATTCTGCTTCAGGATATCTGCAAAGGACGTGCAGCGTGATAGACCAATGCTACCCCCTACTGGAAGGTCTCACTCTCTCTGTCTCTCTCTCTGTCTTTCTCTCTGTCTCTGAATGCAGAAGCTTGGAACATTTCTGAGTCTTGAACTAAAAAGAAATGAATGAAGGAGAAGAATAAATGTCTTTAATGTTCACATGAGTACAGATGTTACAGTAATCTGAAGAGGGTGGTTAACAGAAAAAGTGGTCTGATAGCTCTGAGATTGCTCAGTGTTTCTCTAGTTCTCCATGAAATGGAGTCAGCTTCCTGCTCTTACCTCCCTTCACAAAGAGAGTCAAGGTGCAAGAAGTTTCAGGAAGATGATATACAGTGGAAGAGTCAGGATTTTTCACCCTGTCCATTTTTAGCACTAGGCCAGAGCACTGAGATGTGGTATGGCCTCAGCTCCTCCTCTGGCAACAAACTGGGGGCGTGGCTCATGAGGTCATGACCTCTGAAGGACTTAGGGAAGGCGATGACATCCCTGATGCTGGAAGCCCCCACGATGATGGACACCAGCCGGTCCAAACCTAAAGGAGGAGAATAAATGGTAAATCTGCTATGAAAACACCCAGAACACTATCACAGTTTATTATTGTATTTTCAGCATTGGTTGAAAGTTTGTGTTTTGAGTCATGGGCAGAAAAAAAAATTCTCAAATGGACACACAATTTTGTTTTGACTTTCGAGTCCTCAGAAGAGTTGCAGTTCTGCCAAGTAATCTTTGTCAGACAATCAATTTTAGCTTGGAGCATGACCGCGGCTGATATGGAGAGATAACTTCAGAAAAATCTTTTACTCACAGCCGCTCTGTTATGACCTTATTTCTTTCTAACTGATGGATCTTGGTGGGTAGCAGGTGTCACGGTTTGAGCTTACCTAATGCAATCCCGCCATGTGGAGGGGCCCCGGAGTCCAAAGCCTCCAAAAGGTGAGAGAGGAGAGACGGGTCCTCCTGTAACACAGTGGAGCGGGTCACAACACAAGAACATCCTTTATTCAGTTTAAGAAATATTAATATTGCATTACACTACATTACAGCCAAACAAAATACACTAGCACTTTGTATCTGATTCCATATTATATAAACATCACTACCATTTTACATCTGGACACTGTAAATTCTTCAAAATTTTGCATCTATATTATATTATAATCCTATTCTACATACACTCACCAGCCACTCTGAACTCCTATACACCTGCTCATGCATGCAATTATCCATTCAGCCGATCATGTGGCAGCATAAAATCATGCATATACAGGTCAAGAGCTTCAGTTAAACTTCACATCAAACATGAGAATGGGGAAAAGCGTCATCTCACTGACTCTGACCATGGCAAGTTATTAGTTTGAGTATTTCAGAAACTGCTGATCTTTGAGGATTTTTACTCACAACAGTCTTGAATTTCACAGAGAATGGTATGAAAAACAAAAAACATCCAATGAGCAGCAGTCTTGCCAGCAGAAATGCCTTGTTGGTGACAGAGGTCAGAGGAGAATGGCCAGACTGGGTCAAGTTGACAGGAAGCCTACAGTAACTCAAATAACAACTCTTTACAATTGTGGTAAGCTTCTCAGAATGCACAACACACCACATCATGAGGTGAATGAGCTACAACAGCAGAAGCCCACATCAGGTTTCCATCCCTGTCAGCCAAGAACAGGAATCTGAGGCTACAACTGAACAACTGAAAATTGGAAAAAGACCAGGTAACATTTTTCCAATCTTCAACTGTCCAGTGTCACATGATTGGTTGACTGTTAAATTGCACGAATAAGCAGGGGTACAGGTGTTCCTATTAAAGTGACTGGTGTTTCTGTATTGTATGTTGAATGGTATGCATTTGAGGTAGCCCAAAAATGAATTTTGCTATAATGCACACTTACATATGTGTAATGACAGTAATGCTGAATTAAACCAAAAGATCAAACTGAATCAATCGCACTTAAAAGAAATGAATATCACATAACAGAAGTGAGTAGTAGAATTGTTACATGAGTTATATAAAAAAGCTTGGAAAAGTGCCTTTACAGAAACATAACAAAATGTCCAGGTCATGTGAGAGGAAAAACTCAAGCTACCGTTTATGTATATATAAAAGCACTATGCTGTAACACTGCATTCCACCTGACTCTAAACCCACTGTTAAAGCTTTAAATATAGTATAGTGTTACCACGGCGACAGAGGTGTAAGTCAGTGGAAGGCTGTGAAAGTGTTAACCACATGTGATGAAGCGCTGCTCTAGAAAAACCTGCTCACTCCCAACACAAGAGGTGTTCACAAACCAGAAGGCACTTACATTTCAGCTTTGCAATGTTTGTTAAATTGCAGATACTTTACTTTGAGGATGTTCTCCAGGACATAGAGCTGTTGAGCGGCATTGTGAATGCGGATGGAGCCGCCACCGACCTCACAGCCGTTCAGCACCAAGTCGTAGTGTTGGCCACGCACCTGAGGAATGGATAGTAAAAAGGATGGATTTAATTAAAGGAGAGGTGTGGATAAAACACAAATGGAAGAGGTGACAGAAACAGAGGAGGTGACAAACATGTTAAATCTGCCATAAACACACATGGGCACCAACCCTGCTAAAGTGGTGCTGGTTTGAATCATTATCAATTCCACCATAAGGAATGTGATAACGTGATAATTCTTTGGGGTTAGATTTATGTAATCACAGGGTCTCTCTGGAAATTTGTCTGTCTGCAGCATCACAACTTTACTATCATTGTTTTCAGTATATCCGGTTATCACTGTAACTGCAGCACAGTGTAAAATTTGTTTAGTCACAACCAATAACTTTTCACAAACCAACCAACAAACACAGCACAAATATTTCAAAGAGCAAGATATTGTAAAACACATTACAGATATTTAAATATAAACATATTTATGTCGCATTGTACCTGTAATAGAGGAAATAAAGTGTGGAAGTGCAGTGCACCTTGTGGGGCTGGGTGTAGAGCAGGTGGGCATCCTCGGGAATGGGTGCAGTGAAGGGGTGGTGTGCTGATTCCAGTTGCTCCGGTTCATCCTCTTTAGGTAAAAAGAGGGGAAAGTCCACCACCCATAGGAAGTGAAAGACTGCAGGGTCACGTACAGGCACACCGCGACCCTCCAACAGCTCAGCACACTGCAATCTCAGTTTCCCCAGAAGTGGACGCTGTGAGGAAAGAAAAAAAAATAATAAAAAGTATACTGTGCCATCAGACATATAAAAATATTTAAAGGAAAACCATGTTTTTTGGTCTTGTATCCTAAGGCTACTGAATCCATGGTTTTCAAACTGGGGTCTAGTGGTACGTGAAGCATGGCTAGAAGGTCCACGATTTTTTAATTTTGTTACAGCCAAGTTGGTGCAGTGGAAAATCAACTGTGTTCAATCAGTTTAATGAGCAAGTTACAGGTGGTGTTTTAGCACTAGCAAATACTAACTATAAGCATGTTTGAATTGCTTCCTTTCAATATTCATTTAAAATAATCAAAGAGCATTGTTAACTTTTATAGAGTAACATTCAGCAGCATTCTTTTTTTTTTTTTTAAATGAGAGCTGGGAATTTACAGCGAAGCAGCAGAGCAACATAAAGCAAAAGCAGAGCGAAAGATGAGCAGGGGAAAAAGTTGAACAGAGTTCGACTTTATACAAATGAAGCAAAGCAAAATGATCTTGAAACAACCAATGGGAGCGAGGGACAGTGGTACAAGGAAGTTGAAATTATTAGTAAGAATAATGATTTGGGGTCATAATGAGCAAGACGTCTCATTTTTTAATTTGTGGTTAGGGAATACATTCTGTGGCTGGCTGTGGAACTTGTGTGGTCACACTACACTAGCTGGGCGCTCTCAGGAAAAACAAGTGGTAAGTGGCTAAGGAAATTAAAGACCGGAATGCCCACTACTGATGTGAGGCACAGAATTGTTACTGATGTGAATGCAGGACTGATGAAGTACAGATGGCTGTATTGAATTCCACGCAACATGACGATTTGAATGTAAACTCATGTCTTATCCCTTGCCCAACTATGAAGTGATGTCTGTTCTCAAGGGAGGGATTTCGTTTCATGGTTTGGTGGAATTTGCTTTATACTATTCAGGACTTTACACCATCTACTGTACTTTCATGAGGTCAAGCTATGATGCAGCCATGTGAGAAGTAGAACTTAGCTACTAAATATGAACATTTTACTTATACAAAATGTTAAATAGTACAAATATAAGGAACAAAAGTTAAGAAAATTCAACAATGAAACAAAGATTTCAAAAATGATTTGATTTTCACTTTGTCATTGTTCCTTTGTGAACTAAGTGGAACAATATGCAGGACATTGCTGTAAACCTGCACATTATTTAATGGAATGTTAAAGAACACTATTATGCACTATTGCTTTTAGTTTCAATATTGACAAACCTAATCCATGTAATGTCAAAATAATCACTAATGATTTTAAGCCAATGCTGCAGTTATATCCCCAACTAGTCATTTCTCTCCAACTATCAGTTGAAAGAGCTAAAGTAACACAAACACGGCTGATTGAGAAATCATTTCAGATTTTGTTTTGTAGGAAAAAAATAATTAATAAGCGACAGTCATATTCCAAGTTTGAATTGAATTACCATGTGGCATTTCAAGCTGAGCAGCTGCACTTGGATGTTCTAATGAAGCTAAATGAAAGGGTATAATTATGGCTGCATGATGAGTGTGTGTAGTCATGTGTATAGTACACACCACCCGCTCCTGGGCTCCGGCAGCAATGAGGAGCAGGTCTCCGGCATTGGCCCTCATCTTCAGCAGCAGCTGTAGCCTTGTTGTGTCTGGTATCAAGCGACCAAGAGGAGATTTGATGGATCCCTCTGCCCTAACCAGCATGCAGTCCACCTCCTATACAGCAAAACAGATAAAAAGGACAGAGCAGCATTTACCACCTGCTGAAAGATCTGAAAAAAAAATCACAAGTTTAATGATCAGCTTTAGTTTGGTTGAGTTAGTTTAGTTTTTTGGTATACATATTTACTTTGTAGTGCAATATGAATGAATTAAAACGTTTTGAGGTCAAGAGGAACAGAACAGGAATGTGAGGCCATCAAAACTGGGCTGCTGAACATTGGAAAAACATCACCTAGTCTTTTTCCAGTCTTCATCTATTGATCTATGTCTGCATGATTTTATGCACTGCACTGCTACCAGACTGGCTTACTGGATAACTGCATGAATGCGCAGCCGTTCCGATTCCTATTAAAGTGACTGGTGTATAAAGTGTATATTTTTGGTCTGTAAAAGCATATTTCTGAGGCCTTTATTATTAGAAGTGTGTCCTTCATCAGCCTGAGGTGTCTCAGTGGCTAGGAGAGATAATGTGTTTTTTAAAAGTTATCATGACTTTAGCCATCAAAGGTTTGTGATGATCTTGGGTTATTCATTTTGTCAGACAGCATGAAGACAATTAATGTCAAACCATCAGATTAAAATGCAAATTATGATTAGCTGGCAAGCGATATAGTTGATTTATGTAATGTAAAAAGTCCCTTTTCTGGGAGAAAGCACACAAAAAGAGTTTGTGACTTGTGGGTTTTCAGGGTCATTTCATTTTGGGATGCTGTTTTTCTCATTGCCCGATGGCCTACAGATAGACCAGAGGAGTATTCACTTTTAAATAAAGCTGCTGTGGGTTAACATTCCCATGTTCATTATTTTTATCTACTTTTCCCATGCATCATAAAAATTCAATAAATCTGACAAGACTTTTTTGGCCTTTTTGGGTTGATTTACTTTTAATTAACTAAGAGTCCTTACACCATTTTTATTTTATTTCATTCATCTCAGGTCCCTGAGCAAGGCAGCGGCCTTCTGTTTCAACCCTATCAGACCACTTTACATCGATCAGGCATAACATTAAACCACCTGCCTAATATTGTGTAGGTCCCCCTTGTGCCGCCAAAACAGCTCTGACCCGTTGAGGCATGGACTCCACAAGACCTCTGAAGGTGTGCTGTGGTATCTGGCACCAAGACATTAGCAGCAGATCCTTTAAGTCCTGTAAGTTGCGACGTGAGGCCTCCATGGATCGGACTTGTTTGTCCAGCACATCCCACAGATGCTCGATCGGATTAGGAACTGGGGAATTTGGAAACCAAGTCAATACCTTGAACTCTTCGTCATGTTCCTCAAACCATTCCTGAACAATTTTTGCAGTGTTGCAGGGAGCATTATCCTGCTGAAAGAGGCCACTGCCATTAGGGAATACCGTTGCCATGAAGAGGTGTACTTGGTATGTAGGTGGTATGTGTCAAAGTAACATCCACATGAATGCCCAAGGTTTCCCAGCAGAACATTGCCCAGAGCATCACACTGCCTCCGCCAGCTTGCCTTCTTCCCATAGAGCATCCTGGTGTCATCTCTTCCCCAGGTAAGTGACGCACACGCACCCGGCCGTCCACATGATGTAAAAGAAATCGTGATTCATCAGACCAGGCCACCTCCTTCCATTGCTCCATGGTCCAGTTCTGACGCTCATATGCCCACTTTAGGTGCTTTCGGCGGTGGACAGGGGTCAGCATGGTGGACAGGGGTCACTATGTATTGCGGTACTTTTGTGCAGAAGCAGTGTGCATTGGTTGTTCACTGGTTTTATGGGGCATTATGGGTAAAAAAAAAAAAATATCCAGAGAATATCACTGTGTCCAAAATGGCAGCCTATCTCCTATTTCCCACAAACATATTTATGGGCATTATGGGTATACTGCATCTGCTAGGGTACATCATTTGGACACTAACCTATTGCAGTGCATTGTGGGATTTCATTAGCACACTAGATAATGCATTATGCTTTTGGACATGACTTATAATTGTTCATAGATAAATTCAGACAGCACTACAAAATGGCTCACAGTCAAATCAGCCTTATTGCATTCAATTTTTTTATGTTTTAGATTTTCAGATTAATTATGGGTTTTAAACTTTGGGGCCTAACTCCTGAGTTGTTTATGTAGATGAAGATAAAACAAAATGTCTTTGTATAAGATGGGGGTGTGGTTTAGGGGGAGTCTGGGGGAATGTGCAAATTAACGTGGCACACCTGTCTTGTATTTATGAATGCTGATTTAACACAGTTTTCTTTCTCTCTCTGAGCTGAACAGTGCTGCTGGAACGCTGCACAGTTTCTGCTGCAGTTTCATTTTGTTTTTGCCTTTTAATACTGTGCGGGGGCACAGACGGAAAAAAAAGCTCACCAGTCATCTCTCAGTCTTTTACTAATGGGCTGCTTTTGTTTACTTCATGAAAAGCACTTGATAAGTCTGTGTAACCCGCAGAGCGACAGAATGAAAAGTGACAGTACATCATGTGACAGACTGCAGAGAGAAATACCTGTGACAGTGAGTGGGTAAGATGAAACAGACACTGTAGTTGCTGTTTGTCGAATTACTGTGACTCAGCACTGAACTTCACAGAACCCATGATGTAAGATGGCAGAGATACAGCTAAGATTTCTGAAGCTATTATTTCTTTGCCACATTCTTTGCCATACGAGTTATATATTATGTACATAATCACGCCCATTGCTATGACACAATAATAAAAAAAACGAAATATGTGATTTCACAGGTCAATGTTCACCTGGATAAAGGCGGTATGATTCAAAAGTGCCCATGTCTTTCACATCCGGTGTCTTTTCCATTACCTTTTCCCTAAACCACTGATATTAGCACCTCTAAGCCTAAAACTGACTCTAATTAGAGGTTTTGTGATGATACAGGATTCCTTTGATATTTCACCATGAATAGACCTAAGGCTGCTACTGGACCATATATAAGTAAATAAACTAGTAAATAAATAAATATATTTACATATCAAGAACCTCAGAAATTCAAATGGGCACCAAATGGGCACTCATTCGACAATCTACATCATTACATATAATTAAAAACTAATACATTTAAAACAGGAGAAAGCTACTAGATATGATCTAATGGTTTTACATTCAGTGTAATTCTTACACATTCAGTTTCATCAGATGCAGAATTTTTAAGTAGTTTTTAAGCTGTTTTTAAGTACAGAGGGAATGCAATGTGTCAAACTCCAATTTCCAGTATTGGCTGTGGCGCAAAAGTGATTGGTGTTTATACGAGCCCCAAATTTGGTGGCAGATAGAACATGAAGAAATGCTATGCTGTTCTTCTTACATATAATTATACCACAGCACAGCAGTTAGATTCTCAATTCTGATTGGTCAGAAGGTTATACAATAGCTAGTTCCAGTCCACTAATTTGATTGGACAAGCAACATTCCAAGAGCACTGATATTTGGTATAACAGCACTGGTACATTTCACTGTTTCTATCACTCCACTTGTCTGTGTAAAATTCCAATTCTAGCAATAGTTCCTTACATTGAAACTGAACGTTGAAACTTAGTACAGGCTGTCAGCCAGTCTGCCACTGCAATGCTCTATCCAGCTGTGGCTTCTTTGGGAACTATTTTCACTGACGGATCAAAAAATAAAACAAAATATTTGGCCATATGTGTGGCCACGTGTGTATGTGTGGCCACGTGTGTGTAAAATGTCAGTTATTTAGTATTAATTTCTTGCTTATAGAATTGTTGTATAAAATGAATATCACACTCGCAGTCATGCTGTTGTACTGAATATCAGCACATGATAACTCAGTACAACAGCGTTCTTGCTTGCACATTATTGTTAATTCAATTTCCAGAAGAGCAGCTCGGACAGTAATGCTGACCGCAAGGTTTATATTAGTGCACTTGTTCAAATCTGTTATCATTTCTATAGGAACAACTGGCAGATGCACCACATAATATATTTAAAAAGCACATGGAATTGTTTACATGGTGATATTTCAGTGAGGAAACATTTATTTAACATTTATGGAAGGAGTCTCCAGTGTCAGCACTTTGTAACAGTCACAGGTAAAACTGTAACCTTTAATTTTTCCAACCTTTAATTTTCCAAAGTCTTCAGGTCAAAGGGGGATTTGTGGTTTCTCATTGCTTTTTTTTCTTAACAACACAAGAGAGGAAGAGTAAGAGAATAACTGTTTATAACTGCTATAACGTAAGTAATAAAAGGAACTAACTAGGGGTTCATTCATTTCTTTTACAAATTAATATTAGAAATATCGGCTTGTGTGTGCTAATATTTTGAAATGTGACTGGGAGTCACATTCAGACAAGCCACATTTAAATTTATATTGTACATGTAATTTTAGTCTTTTTCACTATACTTACACACTGCACTAGTGTAGTTCAACAATAAAACGGACAAACTTCCCCGTCACTCTACCTCCACTAAACAAACTAGTGTTGTGTCTCAAATACATTTATCTAGGGATAAATTCACATATTTACAATATTTTTTTGTGAATCCATTTACTTCTGTAAAGCTGCTTTGTGACAATGTCCATTGTTAAAAGCGCTATACGAAAAAAACTGAATTGAATTGAAATACTTTTATACTATTCAAAACCATTACTGAGTACTAATGCTAACACATTTTCCTATTACAGTTAGTGTTTGAATTTTAAAAACTTCTCACATAGCCTTCAAACCTACCAAAAGGTCTGTGTACCTTTTGTGTACCAGTCTTCGTGAGTTTCTAGATTAGTAAATATGTTTGATTATAAGGTCAGAGGTTTCGATTTGAGACACAGCCCATGACAACATTCACGACCACGGCAGAAAGTTTTAAAAAGAGACAGAGCTGGCCACTGTGTTTAACATCACTGTTGGTGAAATCACTGAACATTTTATAGTTTGACTTGGCACTGACGTACCATCTAGTGAATGTTGCTTTTAAATCTTCCGGATGTACATAAGATACGCAGTGAATGTGTGAACAATGCTGCTTGTGTTCCCGCTGCTTTTGCGCACTCCAAGTATAACCCAGCCTCCTCTGCTTCACAACGGGCCTTATCACACCACACCAGCATGGATTACTTTCCTATGACAACACAACACTGCCCACTAGACTGGGACGTCAGTACAATAAATATTCCTGTGGTTTTCAGTCACTTACATTACACATATTTACGTTACTGACATAATAACATGTTTAAATGTTACAGTAGACCTATATTATTAACCTGGAATTTGAAAAATGTTGAAGCTGGTCAAGGCTTGGGGTCGCAGAAAATTCATAGTGTCCATTTGGAGTCGTTTGCCCAACCCATGAATTAATGATCCACAATAACAAACTTAACTATAAACTGATAGAAAGCATGATGTGTCTTGCTTTAATAAATAAATATGATCATTGGCATATTCCTGAGGAATAAGAGGTATAAACATGGTGTTATAGGAAAATATTCCACTCCGGGTTGGTAGTTGTAACATCACACCATCCTGTCGTTATTTTCCTCTAACAGCATGGTCCATTTTTTGTTTTTTTTGTTCCTTAATTAACTACCAACTCATTATGTCTTTTAAGTACATTACTAAGTAACAGTAAAAGTAAAGCCTTAGATAATTAATTAAGTACACAGTACTGTGGGACACTTAAAATAGAGTGGGACCAAAGAGGTCAAATCACTGCAGATTACAAATTACTAATACACATTTGTTACTGCAAGTGCATGCAACAGAGCTCCAGAGAAAGTGTGCATTTATCATTCCCTTTCTAACTACACGTGAGAAGCCTCCAGAATCAGCCGAGATGTACCCTTTGAGTGTGGTCTACCCTTGCCTCTAGGTAGGAACACTTTTACTATGATATCAGCCTCATGGATTACTTTTAGATAAATATTTCATAAGAGCTGTCCTTATCTCGGCTGCTGTGTGCATTATAACTGCTGGTGATGCTTCTGTAATGATGGGAAGGATAAAGGAGAGAGAGAAACACAGAGAAGAGTGGTGGATGCATGGATGAAGGGAGGGATAGATACAAATTGAAGGGGACTTACCTGGTTGAACTGAGTTTTGGCTGCTTGTTTCAAAAACTCCATGTCCTTGCCCTTCAAGTGTTTCTGAAAAAAAATGAATACACTTTGTAAATATTTAGACACTACCTAAAAGAAATCATTTACATTTATGTCACTGAGTGTGTATGTGTGTAAAAAACTGTATGTTCTATCACATATTTCTGTGATTCTAACTATATCTGTATTAATAATTAACATTCAGAAGTGCCAACAATGCTACCAAGAAAGTCCTAGCAGGCAGAGAGAAAAAAATTCATTTTAGGACAAAAACCTGTGTGTGTGTAGGTGGACGGGATGGCACAAAATTAACAGCATAAATCATAAAACATGTAGTGGGTGAAAATGACAATATGTTGCCTTAGGATTATAAGGTCACAAATAGCCTACACTGAAAGATAATATTAAATGATGCTTTATTATTCTGAATGACCTGCCTGTTGATACAGAAATGGTTGCTTCTGAAAATAGTTCTTTATTTAAAAAAATGAAAAGCAAAAAGCATTATTTTGCATACGGTTGCATAAAAGTTTAATTTTCCCCACTCAGATCCAGACATACATTTTTGGTAGCATGTAGAATACTGTCACTGATTACATGAGAGCGTTAAGTTGCACACATCAACAGTATGTTGGTTCTGATGGGTGTGATCTTGGAGAAAATGTAGGGATAACAATAGCTAGATATTTTTTCAAGTTAAAAAAAAAAGTCCAAATCTAACTAGCAGCAAGATCACAGTCCCACTTTTTTTATTGGCTTGCAAGCCTGAGTTCAGAAATTTACAGGCCAAAGTTCACTGAGATGAAGTAACATCTTTCATGTCCTGTGTCCTTTCCCCTTCAGTGAATTGGCTTTTCTGCCAGTTGAAAAAAGCAGAAAGACTTATCAACATAGCAAGAGGTCAAAAATTTGTAAATACTATGCTCTGAAAATTCACTGAATTCTGAAATACTGCATGTGAGCATGGACGGGTCACATAAAAATTATTTTCTTCTTCACGTAGTGGAAGATGTAACCAAATATAAACTTCTAAAAAAAACATTAAGAAGAACTCTGAAAAATGTTAACAGATAAATGAATACAATATCAGAAACTGATATCTTATTACTGCTCTTCTTTTTTCCCATTAAATGACATTTAATGGGAAAAAGCGCTATTAAAAATCTATGCTAGCTATGCAATCCCTCTTCGTGACAATAGAAAGAAATCTGTTATGTGTCCTCATTCCTCACATCGGATGTAGAGGTATGATATATGGACACTTATTTGCTTTGAACATATGGGGTCAAGACTGCTAAAAATTTAACTCAAGTTGAATTTAATAAATAACTGAGAATCCTTTTGGATGGAGGCAGAATTTTTATTTAAACAACATAAAAACTATCTTAATAGAAGGCACTTTTATGTTATACACTTTATGCTTTATGAATACATATAACATTGTGAATTTTTAAATATGTGGTTAGAAACTTGCTCCAAGTTAGGTATTGCCGATTTAAATTCTACAGGTTTTATAGAGCAGCATTTAATGCTGAGCAAGCACAACTGTGCAATTTATTTTACTTCATGATCTAAGGGAGATAAAGGACACCCCACTCCATTCGTCTTGTTATTGTATCATGTTGCATACGTTTATCCCTTGAAATAAGGTGTGAGTGTGGGGGTTTCCCCTACAGGTTAAAGATTATTCCTACAAGTACACTTGTTTCTGCATTAGAATACATAGATAAATTAATTTGAATGTATGTTAATATCTTAGGGTGATACTGAGATTTTAATACAGACTTGGTTAAAGAAAACTATTCCTCAATTTGCGGTATTATTAGGGAAAGTTTATACTAGATGTGTGACTGTGTGTGCATTGATCACATTCTCATGCCTTTTGTACATCTGGAGGATTGGATAGCACGTTTCCATTTTGCAAAATTTTAAGCCATTTCAAACCAATTATTGTGGGACATTCTGGGAGACATTATACACATGGATGAGGTCTGTTTTTCTTTAAAGGTTTTCGCTGTCGTCGTGATTGTTGTCATGAGCTGCATTTCAAATAGAAAACTATGACGTTACATTTAAATGTATTTACTACTCTAGAATGTTGTTGTTGTTCTTTCGGCTGCTCCCGTTAGGGGTCGCCACAGCAGATCATTGGTCCATGTGTTTGATTTGGCACAGGTTTTATACTGGATGCCCTTCCTGACACAACCCTCCCATTTAATCTGGGCTTGGGACTGGCACTGAGAATACACTCCCAGTGGCTGACTTGGTTCCCTGCCTGGGAATCGAACCCAGGCCGCAGCGGTGAGAGCATGGGCTCCTACATACTAACACTAACCCCAACATACTGAGGCTCTGAACAAAAAATAATCAGCTGCTCCTTGTGTAAATGGTATAACATACTAAGTGTTAGCCTCCAGATTTTTTTTTCAAGTGTTAATCTTACTCTTTGTTAATCTTGATCTTGGGAAGGGAATTTTTTGATGGCTTCAATAAGGCCTAGAGAGAGACAACATATGCATTTTTCCCTTGTAATACCACATTCAAGTCACTGAAATGTTTGAAAATGTCAGACACATATGCCAGCAGTGCAAGCCATTTTTCATCCAAAAATTTAGGTGCTGGTGGTGAGTTTTTGTCCAATAAAAATGACCTTGCCTCATCTTGGAGCTCATAAAAGTGACTCAGTCCGTTACCCCCTTTACTTTGCTGTGGTACAACAACTGATCATGTTCGGCTCCAACCTCCTCACAGAGAACCCTGAAAATTCACCCACTTGTTGCGCTGACCTTGATGTAACTGACAGTGCAAACATCTTCACCCATTACTTGTTTGAGTTTTTCATTTTCTTAGTTGCAAGAGCTCAACTATGAATCACATAATGTGTTCACAAAGCCAATGGGGCAACGGCCTGTACTTTCGTGACCAGACCACTATGTTAGTCAGTAATAGCTCATGCACCATTTGAACAGATTCTCACACACACCTGTTCCAGTCAATTTCATGTCTGTGTACGTACATATGCAGCAAACCAAAATGTTCATAACCGGTGGCTCACCCAGGAAGACAACAACAAAATAAGTCTTCATTAATTTGTCTCCCTTCAACAAATCTGGTGTACACAAGCATTTTGCCATACACTCCACGTGGATAGACACAGTATCGTTTGGCACTGGTATCAATGCTAGCTGCGCCGATTGAAATCGTTTCCTTAGCGCAGGGTGGTATGTGGCTTCCCAGGCTTGGCGATCCAATTTGTTATTATAAAAGATGCCTGAAGTGCCTTCTGATTCACAGTAGTGTCTTTTTGGCAGGTAGATTGCTGGCTTCTTAGCTCTTGTAGCTTTTGCTCAAAAAAAGATGACAGGCTTAGACTGTAAAGATGAGTGTCTGGTCTGCAAATGGCGGAGCCATTTGAAGCATTTGAGGCTTTCATTAGTTAGCACTTCACGTAAATCCACTCCACTGGTCTTTTTAAAACCATGTAATTTTCATCAAATTTCCTCATTTTCTTTTTTTAAGTTCTGACTTTTCTGCAGTGCGTTTCTGCACATCTTCATTCATTCATATGCTTATATCTTTGCTTGTGTGTATATATATATGTATGTATGAATATATATCTTTGCCTTGTGTGCTTCAAGTTTAACAGCAAATGGTAAACCTGCAGTAAGTAGCTCACCCAACAGAAACAAATAATCAACATTAGCCTATCTTCCATGGCCTTAAGGTGCTGCTATTATGCAGACCTTGCGTATACCCATCAAAATAATTTTTCTGTTTATCTTTTTAGCACCACTCTCACAACCCCCCAGGGACCACTTTGCGACCCCCAGGTGAAGAACCCCTGATCTAGATTATAGTGTTTATATTTGGGTAGAGTGTGTGGAGAATATTATTCATTTTAATAATTATTTATTATTTTAATCACTAATCCGAGTTTGTAGAGTTAAATCTACAGTATCCAAGTGAAGTTATCCAGTGAATAAGACGACTTGGTTATAGAGTGATTTCAGTAAGTGCAATCTTTAGGCTATCCAAGTGAAACCATCCACAGCCATCTTTAGGGAATCTGTGTGGTACCAGCCACACCAGGAGTGAGTGATTCTCAGGTGAAGGAGGCTCCAAGCAGCAACAGAGCATCAAAATGGATCAGACAGCTCCAGGGGGCAAAAGGAGTCAAGACTTCAGTCCCATCAATGCGTCCATACATCATGGACCAATTTTTATATTTACCACTCTCTTACATTATCTCTTATAATTATAACTCCAGAAAAGCATCCTGGGTTAAAAGACTGGCAATGGGTTAAAAATCCTGTAATGCTTCAATGGGATGGTCCTACTTTATCTCAGTCTCAACAGGATTATTCTCTGTATAAAGGACTAAATGAATACATTAATTAATTTTAAGCTTTTCTTGGAGATTATTCATTATTGATGGCCCTCTGCACCATATTGCCACAGCTAACAAAGAAATAATTCTGTGAGGAATTCATTAAGTTTGACTGTATGATGACTGTGTTTGAGAGCGTGAGACAGCGAGCTCATATCTCTTACTTACAGCTCCGTCTGGAACACAGATGGCCTGGACACAGCCGCCTGGTTGGACGATGGCGTCCCTGATGAACTCAATCTGTGTGTGCTGGAACGTCTCGCTAACATCCACAAGCTACACATGCAAAAGAGTGCAGCCTTGTTAGTCAAGACATTCCATGCCAGGATTTCTGAACATACAGGTTACATCATACAGGCACATCATAGACATTTGCTTAATCTAGGGGTGGTACAATATGGAAAAAAGTATGATAATGCACTGCTTATTTTGTCATACCAGTATAAAAATGAGAACCACACACTGACCTTCATTCCAAATCTAGTGTCGGGTTTGTCCACTCCATAATCTTTCATGGCTTCCTCGTATGTCAAGCAAGCGAAGGGGGTACTGATTGTCCCTTTGTCTTCTGGCCAGGAGTACTGCAACAAGCCCTCAATCAGAGCCATGATTCCAGCCGCATCCACAAAAGACATCTCAATGTCCACCTGCATGTGTAGAAGATTTCTTTTTTTACAACATTGCTGTTGTGTTGACATTAGTAGCAGAGCTGGACCAAGGCCTAGGCCATTCTGTTTGTTTGTTTTTAATTCTGATTAAGTTTCCCCTCCAGGATATTAGCACAGCTAGCAGAGTGTGTGGGAGGCAGAGAAAGGACAATCATCCCATCTCAGCATTTACTGGCATTCAGAGCCAAACTCAATTCTCACATGTACAACAGCCAATCTTGGGCTTTTGGGGGTTATTACCTGGGTGAATTCAGGCTGCCTGTCAGGTTTGGAGCCTTCGTCCCTGTAGCAGCGTGCCAGCTGAAAGTACCTGAGATTACAGACAATCAGACATAAAATCAGACATAAATTATTTAATTATTTAATATATTAAATTATATTATCTAAGGCTTTGTTCAAATAGCATGGCAATCATGATTTATTTCTGAAATTTGATTTTTAAACTGAAATTGCAAGCAGCCAAATATGATTTGTTTGTTTATAGTCAATTAATTGGCTTATCCATGCTGATTATTACAGTAACGATGCAGATGTGTGTACCCTGAATAGTGCGGGGCATGCACAAGTTAGTTAGCTATCAACAGATAGATTTCACCATGGGTTTTTTGTTCTAAACATATAAGCTGAAGATTATGGGGGGTGGCATGGGGTGTGTGTGTGTGTGTGTGTGTGTGTGTAGGGGGGGATATGATAGAAAATATGATAAAAAGGTGGGCACTTGACCATCATACCCATGTGTGGTTCTTCCCCAAACTGTTACCAAGTTGGAAGCACACATTTGTATAGGACATCTTTATATACTGTAGCATTAGAATTTCTCCTCATATTGTCATATAGCCCAGCTTCAATTAAGACAAAAGCGACAAAAACTAGACAGCTTTTAAACAAAGAATGGAGACAGGTCCCCTCATCATTGTGCCGGGTGAAAGTACTCTCATACCCTGACCTGCTGTCATGCTGGCTTTTCTGACGTCAAGAAGCAATATGCACGAAATGATGAAAAAAATCCTACATGAAATCCATGGACAGGTCAAACTCAAACTAAAAGTCCAGAAATCCAATTATAATTGATCATGACACCAAACAGAATGTGGCTTGAAGTCGACTGGCAAAGATGTCATATTTTATTATTCTTCCTTTTAAATGTAAAGGGAATTTAACAAGCAGCAATGTTTGAGTGACTCATCTCAAATTGATTAATGAATAGTAGGAAGCAAAAATATGAGTCTGCAAAGCAGAATTTTTTATTAATTCCATCCATGTATCAAAAGAATTTTTCCTCAGTTGATACTGATGATGTTAGGCTGGATATCATGTTTGCACACTAACATTTCTTTTTTTTCACATTAATGTGATAATTGGTTTTCACACTAACATGTTCCCGGTATGCAGTGGTTAGTACATACCAAAAGTGGTCCAAGGAAGGACAACTTGTGAACCAGCGACAGGGTCATGGGCACCCAAGTCTCACTGATGCGCGTGGGGAGTGAAGGCTAGCCTGTCTGGTCCGATCCCACAGAAGAGCTACTGTAGCGCAAAATGCTGAAAAAGTTAATGCTGGCTATGACAGAAAGGTGTCAGAACAGACAGTGCATTGCACCTTGCTGCAGACCAGCCAGAGTGCCCATGCTGACCCCTGTCTACTGCCGAAAGCACCTACAATGGGCACGTGAGCATCAGAACTAGACCATGGAGCAATGGAAGAAGGTGGCCTGGTCTGATGAATCACATTTTCTTTTACATCATGTGGACAGCCGGGTGTGTATGCGTCACTTGCCTGGAGAAGAGATGACACCAGGATGCACTATGGGAAGAAGGCAAGCCAGCAGAAGCAGTGTGATGCTCTGGGCAATGTTCTGCTGGGAAACCTTGGGCATTCATGTGGATGTTACTGTGACATGCACCACCTACCTAAACATTGCTGCAGACCAAGTACACCCCTTCATGGCAACGGTATTCCCTAATGGCAGTGGCCTTTTTCAGCAGGATAATGCTCCCTGCCACACTGCAAAAATTGTTCAGGAATGGTTTGAAGAACATGACAAAGAGTTCGAGATGTTGACTTGGCCTCCAAATTCCCCAGATCTCAATCCGATCGAGCATCTGTGGGACGTACTGGACAAACAAGTCCGATCCATGGAGGCCTCACATCGCAACTTACATGACTTAAAGGATCTGCTGTTAATGTCTTGGTGCCAGATACCACAGCACACCTTCAGAGGTCTTGTGGAGTCCATGCCTCAACGGGTCAGAGCTGTTTTGGTGGCACAAGGGGGACCTACACAATATTAGGCAGGTGGTTTAATGTTATGGCTGATCGGTGTATGTTATTGCTACTGCTTTCACATACACCAATTATGAAAGCAGTAGCAATAACTTTTTTACTGATCAAAGAATAATATAATCTTGTTTGATAAATGTATTTTGCAGACATATAAAAAGGCTGGGCAATATGACAATACGCCTTTTTGACAATAAACCAATATCACAATACACCTTCAAAGAATACTGCAGGCAGAATCAGTACTTGTGAAGAGAGAGAATTAGACCAATTTCTTGCTATGAAATGTAATACAATGCAGCATTAAAGCAAGAGACAATTTAAAAAATAAAAAGAAATATATAAACAGGAAGATGGCATGAATTCAAATAAACATCTAACAGGAGTCTAATATACTGATTTATTACAATATGGCTTTCATCCTTTTTATTCAGCTGCCAGCCTATAAAATAACTCTTGATACAGCATGTCTTTATGAAATGAAATCTTAACGTGTGTGTGCAAGATGTAGGCTAATAAAAATAACCCATTTTGGATTCAATGTTCTCTCCTGTGAAAACGTGTTTAAAGGGTCACTCATCATCACACTTACAGCTCACTTCAAGTAAGTGTAGTTCATAATTTTATCCATATATACAATGTCCTCTGTGGTATTAAAAAAAACTTTTTATGGACTCTGCAATGATCTCATATTTATATATTTAATATTGCCCTTAAATGGAATTTCATTGATCATAGTTCATAGATTCAATATTTACACTGAACAAAACATGTTCAAAACAAGTTTGAAATATTGTGGTTACAACAAATACAGACAGTAGTGCTGGACTTAATACTGCTCCTCGTTCAAGTCTATATAAACTGAGTTCAAGGTCAAGTTCACGTCTGTAGTTATGTTAGACTCATGTGTGCAATTTCAGTATTAACTCTCCTCTATGCACACTTAACTCGGGACATGGCCCTTTGTCATATACGTCATGTCTTAAAAATATATTGTGACCAAACTATATTAGTTTTTAGCTCCAGTGAAGCAGAATTATGTGTATTCTTACCTATCCAGACCTGCCACCATCAGAAGCTGCTTGAACTGCTGCGGGCTCTGTGGGAGAGAGAAGAACATTCCCGGTTCTCCAGATGGCACCACAAACTCTTTGGCACCCTAACAAATAAAAGTAAGTGTAAGTACAGTAAGGCAGCGAAATGTGTATACAGTATTAATGTCTCAAAAAATACTGACACATTTTACAATATTAAAATACAAAAACAAGACTTTAGTGGAAATCATAATGAAATTAAACATGTAGACTACATTCATCTTTTAAATTCATATTTAGGCTTATATTGTATGACTAAATATAATAAGTTGTATATTATGTCTGCCCTGATTCTGACACCATCTGTACCATTTTCACTTCCTTATAAGGTCATTGTTTCCTGCTCATCTTACCCTTGTTGCCATGGTTATTAATTGTTTGCACTCGTTTCTTGTTACCCTTCATTAGTCTGTGTATTTATATCTGCTTGGGTGCCTGTGTGTTTGTAAAAGTAAAGCTTTCAGTCTGACCTGTGGTTCTTTTTGTGTGGTTTGATTTTCTAGCTCCTTGTTTTTGAGTCAAGGTGTTAGTCAGAGCTCATGGAGATATAACAGGTCAATCACAAGGTTATTCTTTTCTTAATCACAGATAATTAGTAATTAAATACAAACAAGCAATACTGCCTGATTAAGGCACACACTGGCATATGGTCCTCTAGCTGGTTCTGTTCATTTGGTCTCTTTATGTAATGTAATACGTGGATCGTAAATACAAATACAAATCAACACCCATTTCAGTGATAAAGTGCTTCAGGTCTTAGATCAATTACTCTCCGTTTACTCAAATCTAACCACAGTATTATTGGCACTTTCAGACGTGCTAAGTCCAAGACTGTCTGTATACCCGTAATGGCTCTGCTGGAGTGGCCAATCACAGAATGAGCAATCCCAATCAACCAGTCCTACTGTGTGTGTGGCAAAACAAATATCGATATGTACCTTAATGTGTGGGTTTTTATATAGCCAGTTGCTGTACCTCTCACTCTTGGCCACAGACGAGGCATTAATCGCTTCTACCATTTCATGGCAAACCATTTTTATGCTATGCTTTCTTTCTTCCACCAGCTCAGCTACAGGGTTTATATCTGAGCCCTGATTACAACCTCTGCCTGCTTGTAAGCATTACGATCATGTACATGCCCTTTGTAATCCTGTCTGTGAACACTGCCTTGGATTTTCGGAAGAACACTAATAAACACTCCTTGAGCATGAACTTGTGTCCTGCACCTCACCTCTTCACCTACATACTGCAATATATTTTTCACTAGATATCATCCATTTGCTCATGTTCTAGACTCCTCATCATTGTTGAATTATCAGGTCTGTTTGGTCAGAAGGTGTTTATTTTTCTATAACATGAACTGACTGACTTGTTCTGAGAACATTTCACAACAATAAAAGTAAAAAAAAAAAAAAAAAGTATGATGTGTATTTCTTCAATAAATTTAAAATGTAATCTTTAACAAATTGCTGTGGAGTGAGAGGAATAAAACACTTTGGGCTGGTAATGGCCTGACAAAACATCACACCACCCTGGTGTTGATTATTTTCCTATAACAGCACACCCTGTCAGGTTTTATTCCTTACTTATTCTTCAGTTTAATGGACAGTTAAGAAGTCCCAGTTTTTTCATGTTCACTCTTGACTAGTATGCAGAATTTTGGGATTATGAAACATGCTGCTTCAAATCTATCCAAATTATGGAAGACAGATGTTCTTATACTGCTGTCCAAATTGGGCAGACTTTATCTGCCTGCATAGGCAGCCTACTTCTGACTGGAATGCAGGTCAATGACATTAATGTGAAGTGTCCATGAGAACACTGTGCTTGCTGAATAGTGTGATATGTGTGATATTGTTATTTGTGCATGCCTATTAGATTTATTATTCAATCCTTTTGAATGAATGTTGCAAGTCTTAATTCTGCAGCTTAACTTTATTACTTCCACTTTATTTACATCTACTTTTTCAACAGAAAGAGAGAAAACCTACCCCAGGGGTCCTTTTAAACAGCGTTGGGGTCTCTACGTCCACAAAACCTAAAGAAATTACAACGCTATTATGAATTATTACAACACAAATTGAGTTTGAGAGAATGTAGTTTTAGTTACAGTCCTACCATGTACATTGCAAAGGTACTCTCTCATTTTCATCACAAGTCGTGATCGCAGTCTCAGATTGTACTGCATTTGAGATGAGCGAAGATCGAGATAGCGATACTGCATCCGGAGAGCTTCTGATTTCTGCCATAACAAAAGAAACACAGATGTTAGATGACACATGTGCCAGTATGAAAGCCAGAGTATGATGACCGTGCTCAGATTCCCACCCCTAGACTAAATGCCACGGTACCAAAGTTCTTTGCTTAGTGAAAGACTTAAGATGATCTGTCTTCAGTAATTTATGTAGAAATGCCTGGTGGAACTCTGAGAACAAGCTAAAACATTTGTCTTTAAATAAAATATAATGACAGAAATGAATGCACTCCAGTGAATGCCCACGATAACCTAATGGGAAAACTCAAAATGCTAACTCCCCGTGACCGCAAAACAATATAATGGAACACTTTCAGAAATGATGCATGAAATGAGCTTCCTTGCAGTAAACAACTTGCCTTGACAAAGTCTTTAATCTCAAAAGGCAGTTTGCGGCAGGTGTTCAACACTTCCAGGCTCTCGGCACACACTTCGATTTCTCCAGTGGACATGTTCTGAAAGTCACAACACCACAAACAACATAAGCATTCTCAAATGAGCTTTTTATGCAAATTTATTTTGAAAATATTTCCCTGTACTATAAGTGTGCAATTATGTAATTATTCTTGACAGATACTGCAACTTGTGAATGAATATTCATACCATTTTACTTCAATTTAGTAATGTTTCAATCCACAGTAAGTGCATTCTGTCAGAAATGTGATTCGTTAGACCAAAGCAAAGCTTGCAAAACACTCAAATATTTCATCCCATGGCACACTGAACAAATCTTTCTGGTCTTGTTTTTTGAGAGCTCATTAGCTGTGTAGTGCTGCATAAATCCAGAATACATTATCCTCATGCCGTTATAGTGGAAGTGGCTAAACTGCAGGATTTCAGGATGTCACCAGGGTCAAACTGACTCCCAACAGGGTTCGACTTGTTGTTTAAAAATCACTTTGGGTCCATGGCATCTCAGTACTTCAGTTTGAATCCCGTGATGGAGTGAGTGAACTGGAGAAGTACCAGTGCCATGGTCTTGCCATTCCACAGCTGGACCTGCACTCTGACCCTCTACTTTCTATTGTGTGTAAATAGGGGAGAGTAGAAAAACCTTATGAAGCCATACATTGGGAAATGTAACACAGAAGGTGTTGAATAATTTTCCTTATACCACAGCGTGGTTGAATGCTCGAATCTGATTGGTCAGAAAGCATACAGTTCCGGCTATAACATGAATGATAGGTTAATTTTAATGCGCTCTTTCTAATATGTTATTGTTTCCATAGTATCAGCTCATAGTAACACCTATACAAGTCCCTATGTATGAGCTGTTACTACAGAAACTAATAATAGACTAATAATAAACGGACTCAAAACCGTGTTGTTCTTTAAAGATGTCATTCGTATAATCGTTGATGTGGTGAGGTTCTTTTGTTAGGAGACATTTATTTAATATTTATAGAATGAGTCTCGGTTTTAAGTGCTCTCAGTCTCAGTTACGCTTTCCGTTTCCTCCATAAAATGACAGGCTGAGGTGTGTTTGTGTGTGTGAGAGAGAGACAGAGAGAGAGAGAGAGAGAGAGCAATAGAGATTTTATTCATTATTTAAACATTGTAATCATTGGCAAATCATTGTGGTATAAGCCAAATAACACACTCCAGACCGTGTGTGTTATTCCTTACACACCAGCAACTCTGACAGTACTTCAGATATATATAATAGTTCTAACCTGTTTTTTCTATAATAACAATAAAATGTGCTAAAATGTTTTTTTTTTTTTAACAAATAAAATGTAAAATGTTTGAATGTAGTAGAGATTTCTGTGAGGAGGCATTTAGCATGTTTAGAAGGAGTCACTGCTCTTGTAACAGTCAGTAATAAAGCGTTAACTTGAACACCTCAGAAAAGTCTTACGACGGAAAATGTTGTATTTTGATTCGATAGGATGCAGTAAAAGGAGAATGTGTTTATGAACACGTTTCTGATTGTGTTTTTTAGAAGACTGTTAAAATCACTGTAGAATCCCACTATATCTCTGCAACCAGGCGGCATGTCTGTTGTCAGAGTGAGGCGTCTCACTCAGGGGTCTACTGGAAAATGACTACGGTATGAAAAGAATAAAACACTCCAGAAGCTGTTACAGGACAATGTTCAACTTCGCTTTGCGTTGAGCTACATCACACCACCCCGCTGTTGATTATTTTCCTATGACAATATACTACGCTGTGTTTTATACTTTACATAATCACCAGTAATATTAGTAATTAGCTAAGAATATCTAAAAAAGCAATTTTGCATGAGCAAGAGTGCATTTATCCCACATATCAGCACGGCTGTGGTTCGATCGTAGGTAGTTACAGCCGTGCTGATATTCAGTATAACCACACAATTCCGAGTGCAGTATTGCTTTAATACAACAGTCCTATGAACAAGAAATTAATTTGATTAAGTGACACTTCAGACACAATATGGCCAAATGTTTTGTTTATTTTTGCCCAGCTAGTGGAAATAGATCACGAAGAAGCCACACTGTCACTATGTCACTAACTCTACTGTAGTAACCATTTCAGTGTAACAAACTATTGCTAGAATGGGAATTTTACGTGGTGAACACAGACGAGTGGAGTGATACAAACAGTGAAACGTCTCTGTGCGGTTATGCTAAACATAAGCACTCTTGGAACATCACTCGTCCAATCAAATTGGTGGACTGGAACTAACTGTTATATAATGGTGTTTATTGACTGTGCTGCATCCTAAAAGTTAACTCTCAGGTGATGTGACTAATCAGCGGTATTCTTTCAGAGATTTGTTCTGGTGGATCTCTGGTTAAGCTTCATGTTCTGCCTCATGTTCTGGCCTACTGATCAGGAGAAATGATGGTTTATCGTGTACAATATGAAAAAAGGCCCTATTCTGTTGATTAAAAATGTTAAAGAGCAATAAAACTCTTCACTTCCTGAATTGGCAGAATAATTGCTTTCGTTAATTGTAATGACAATTTTCAACAAAATAATCATGATCATGTTTTCAGTCATAACCATACAGCCATGACACATACCGTATTCTTCTGGCCCTCTGGACGAAGCCTGACTCTTCCTTTCACCTTGATGACTGATTCGACCAATAAACCACAGAATGCATCCTTCAGTTCCCGCTGAGACTAAAGACAAGAACACAGAAAAGCATTCAGGCTGACGACATCAAGCAAGGACGATTATCCACCACCAACAAATGTGATTCATTTTTCCTTAAATAAAGCGGTCTGTTTATTTTGCTACCTCATCCTGTGGGATAAGAACTTGAACCAAACCACTGAAGTCCCTCAAGATCACAAACAGATCCTGTCTGGAATTTCAAAAAGGAAACCAGTGTTATTCAGCAGGACATCACTAAACGTTATGTGAACATGAATATAAACAAGAAATCAGACCTCAGATACTGAACCCAGCCACATAATGTAACCACCTGTCCCACGAGACTGGAGCTCAGCTCTCCACAGAGGTGACTTCGGATGGAGAAGCTGCTCTGACCTTCAGCAAACACAACATACTGCTTATGACTAAGGTTCAGTCCCAAATCGCGCATTATTAGCTACATAGTGCACTGTGTAGTCTATACAAGCCATTATCTCGTGCCCTATGGAGTGCACGCATATTGAAAGTAAGAAGCCATTTGAGCTTCGGCATCACTCTGTTAGGTAATGACAAATCTGGGCTATGTTTGTAGACAGTGTGGACATTGTGTGACTGTTACCTGAAGCGGTACTACTGTAGAAATGACTGGAAGAAGCAGGAACATGTGGGAAGATGGACTGTGAGGCGGAAATGGGGCGCGTGCTCACAGGAACCGCCGCGTGCCGGGAAGAGCGCAGGACATGGCGAGCCCTTAGCAGCAACACTGATGCGCGTCTATGGGCCATTACAGGAAAGTCCTGGCTCTGACTACAAACATTATAGTACTTACTTCCCTACAGAGCGAACCAAGAGCTGCCTAACCCTATCAAGAAATAAATAAATTAATAAACAGTTAATAAAATGTCAGCAAATCCGGTGGTGAATTGTAAGTTTTAACTGTAAGTTTTTACCCTCAAACTACACTCAGGTGTCTCGCGCTACAGAGAATGTATACAGCGCGTGCGAGTCACGTGACGGTCACCTTCCCATTTCACTTTATCCTTTATCTAGAAGCGTTTATTCATATTCGTGACATTTTATATCTAACCGTCATACTCCACAGAAAGAAACTGCGCCACAACTGTCAACAGAAATCCTCAAAATGTACCCTACTTCATGTTCCTTACACTAAACACGAGTTTGTACTGTAGCGGTATCCAAGGCAGAGCACTACCCCACTAAACAATATGCTAAAATGATACCCCACTATCTCTAGCATACTATTCTTACACACTGTTTAGTGCGCTAGTACACGTAGGCTTGGACGCGTCCCACCGTGCGTCATATAATTATCAGACTCAACTAATCAAACTCTTATCTAATCGATCTGTCTTCTTTGTAAGGGACACGCGGGGCACATATATTCTGCAATTTTATAGTAATGCATTGTGTTATTTTGCTTATTTTATATATAATTGTATTATGTTGTTTTGCTCAAAATGTATTAATTAAGTAAGGCTTTATTTGATTTCCCATCACTGAGTGAACTTGATTCGGAAAATTTTCGAACCGCGATTGATTCGTTTTCCTAGCGCGTTGCATGATGGGAAAGCGGGATGTTCAAATCTATTTCCGCCTTAACTGGCGCCTGTTAGCCATGGAGGGGCGAGTCAGGTAGGGAAACTTGTTTTGTTTTCGGGAAGGATGGTTTGTGTTAGACGGAATTTAAAACACTGTAAGGGTTTTATTTATCTTTTAGCATAAAATAAGAGGAGTTTCCGTTTGCCTTCGTGCTGTGAGGAGCTAATGCTAGCTTTGTGTTAGCTTTGTGTTAGCTTTGTGTTAGCTGCCTGGTCTGATTTTACTCTAGTACTGAAGGGGTGTAGGTTTTATCTGAAATGTCCTAAATAATAGTGCACTAGGAAGAGTAAATATGGTTAATTTTACACCCTAAGTAGTGCACTATGTGTGCGTTTGGGATTTGGCCGTGGTTTGAAGGCTGTATCAGGTTGTTTTTTGTTTTGTCTTGTCAGTAAACAGTGCTTGTTTTGTTAACTGTGTTGAGGATAGCTAGCACTACAGCGTGTCCAGGGTTAACTTCAGGGTTAATAATATGTTCATTAAAATGACTTTGTTTGTTTGTTTAGCAGCGCTGTAAACACCCCCGCTAACATGCCCATGACTCGGAGGAAGAGTTATGGCCGCAGCTGTGTGGAGAATCCGTCTCTGTTCTGGCAGACACCAGGCCACTTCCCCGCCCTGGGCCACAGGATCCCCAGCAGCAGAGGAGCTGCCAGATCCCGCAATGTGCTAGTGAGCGACTGATCTCTTCTGTCTGTGACTCCTGAAATCAGCTCTGTGTGCTTTAGAGGTGTAACGGTTTGCAGAGTTGCCGGTATGATAACCCAGTCTGAAGATGATCACGGTTTTCCAGTAACATAGTCTTCATCGACCTTTTAGAAAACACCCAAGCCGGTGGTGACAAGTAAAGGAATACTTTATTATGAAATCTCTGTATAAAAAGATCAAATGCTCGAATTATTCTTTCTTGGAGATGTATTTTTGAGAGCGATTTTACTGTGGAGTCTCTTACATTGGCAATACTAATCACATTGCTTTTATAAGCAGAGAGAGAGAGATGGAGGGGGAGAGAGAGAGAGAGAGAGAGAGATGGAGAGATGGAGAGAGGGGGGATGCAAGGAAAGCAGCATGCTGAGCCAAAAAATCTACCCAGTGCTGCACGGTGCACTAAGCTGTTTATCCAAAATTTAATCGTTGATTCATTTAGCTGTGGTTAGTAATGCCATGTTCCTGCTAGCTGTCGTGTATGATAAAGTCATGAACATGCCCCGAGTGGTAGCAGAAGTAGCAATAGAATGACAAATTGCTTACACAGCAGTCCACATCCCCTGCACAGAGGTTACTGTAGTATGATTTCAGGTCTGTAGTGTAAGTCCAGAGAGAAGAGATGACAGTCGTAGTGGACACTAGGGGAATGTGAACCACTTGAATAAGAAAGCCCAAAAAAAATGTAACAGGTACACAGTAATAACCGACAGTGCACTCTAGTCTAAGGTCAGGTAACTGTCTGATCATCCATAGTGACTAACCCTGACAGCATAACAACCCTAGTGTGCATGTGAGCATTCATCTACACAGATTGTAATGGGTTTGTTTACAGCATACCAGGCAACACAAGCCTTATAAAGGTTGCACTCCATATCGACTGTGCTGCTCATCTGATGAAGAATTTCATCTTTGGAGTAATTCTGAATCGAGCAAATTTCCACATGTCTCCTGGTATTCTTATTCTTCTTCCTTGGCTTTAGGTTTTTCCTGATGGTGTTGCTTCAGACACTCGCTTCATATGATATCTTTGGGTCTTTCCCAGTAATCTACAGGCATCTGTTCAGACATGAGCTATTCTGATCATTTCACAGGAATTGTAATCATCTCATCCTCGTAAATTGTTGTTATTCCTTGGTTTCGACCCTGGCTTGTATTCACACTTTACCCTTTCTGATTAACTGATGTTCAGTTCCTGTGTAAAAATACATGTGTGAAAGTAATGTGTCTTTGATTACTGACTGAGCTTCAGTCAGTAATATTACGAATTCACACATGCAAGGTTTACCTGTTAAACTCACACACTGCAGCAGTTTGCTTGTACAGTGGAGTTACTCCCCTGTTGTATAATTTTATTATTGTGAGGATGTGTGTTGATGTAAAGAATCATGTAAAGTCTATTGAGCACATATATTTCTGCACAACCTCCATTTCCTGCAGAGTAAAGTGGACCCAGAGCAAGTGGCCCTTCTGGTGAAGCACGAGTGGAAGCTAGCGTACGTCACCCCGCTGTACCGATTCCGACACACACAGCTAAAATTATATTCCAAACACCTCACGGCATTCATCATAGCCGAGAAGCAGCAGGGGGTCGCCATCGAGGTGGGAGTGGAGGCAGGCTTTAAGGTCACGATCTCCACCATCCTCGGAATGGCAGAAAGCGAGGACGACGCAGAAACCATTTTCATTCAGGTAAATTAACAGTAAGGCTGTTAATGACATGTTTGTGTACTCACACACCACATCAGCACCTTCCTGACTCATGCAGTGTGCATTATATACGTATTTTTATCCCAAAGCACTGCTGAGTTCTCATCTCTGATTGGTCCGAATGTTGTGATTATTGTTCTACAACAGGAGTGCTGACTGTAATTCAAATCACAGGTCTATATTAATGCCCTCGTTCTAATATATAATCCAGTAAGACTAATAATAAACCGATTAAAACATGCTGTTAATTTAACAAAGAAAAGGTAATGCTTTGCATAAGGAGATGTTTATTTAATAGTTTTGGAAGGAGTCTCCAGTGTTAGAGGTAAAGCAGTAACTTTAAGTTTTGAAAAGCCCTCAGGACAGAGGGCTTTGCAGTTTCTCTGCAACATGACAGGCTGCATTTTTTTGTTATCAACTTCAAGCAAAAGAGAGAAGAGAAGCTGGTGAGGGAACTAACAATATTAAATGTTATTATAAGCAGTTAAAAAGTATGGCATTATGTTATTTAATTATTTGCATTGACAAATTGTTGTTGTACACGAGTACTAAATGTTTCAGGACGTGCTGTTCTAAGAAAATCAACTTGTGATAATGGGATCACCCTGTCATTGATTAATTTCCTATAACAGGAGTTTTATATTCTACACTATATGGCCAGTAGTTTGTGGACACCTGACCATCACAATATGTGCTTGTTGAACATCCCATTCCAGATTTAGTCCCCTTTGCTGTTATAATAATCTCCACTCTTCTGGGAACCCTGTCCACTAGATTTTGGAATGTGGCTGTAGGGATTTGTTCATTCATCCACAAGAGCGTGGGTGAGGTCAGGCACTGATGTCTGGTGAGGAGGTCTGGACCACACCAGTCAGCGTTCCAGTTCATCCCAAAGGTGTTCAGTGGGGTTGAGGTCAGGGCTCTGTGCAGGACACTCGAGTTCTTTCACACCAACCTTGCCATACCATGTCTTCATGTTCCTTGCTTTGTGCACAGGGGCATTGTCATGCTGGAACAGGTTTGGGTCTCTTAGTTCCAGTGAAGGGAAATTGTAATGCTACAGCATACAAAGATATTCTATACATTTGTGTTTCCAACTTTGTGGCAACAGTTTAGGGAAGAACCATATATGGGTGTGATGGTCAGGTGTCCACAAACTTTTGGCCATATAGTATATGACTTGGTTCCTTTACAAATGTGGATCTACTGGTTAGGGAAAATCAGAACTCAAATGTTTTAAAATTAGTCAGTGTATAAGAGTATTTAAAATTTATTGAAATATCGAATTATTTTTCAGATACATTCCAAACCAACATTTGGGGCAGAAGCTCTGAAACTGGTGTGGCGCGGCTGGTTGACATGCGTGAACGGAGACCGCGAGTACCTGAGGTCACTGCCCCCTGATTTTGTCAGCCTTCCTCTGTTCTGCAGCAGCGGCTCTGAATCCCTCACGGCTCTGGTCAGGTCCTGGTTTGAACGCACCTTTGACTGTAATTTTGGCTCTCTGTTTCTGAACTCCACCACTCTGAACTGGCTGGCTGCCCTGTGGACCGGCTGTCATCCCAGCAGCAATATCAGGTTCCTGAAGCTGACCTGGACCATGCCCACGCAGCCCTCGCTGGATATCATGTACACAGTGAACCCGCAGGACGCCTGGGAGCTGTGGAACAGCATTCACACCGAGGACAGTGCAGACGATAGAATCCACATCGATGAGGTGCAGCAGTTTATGAATGGACTCGAGACTCACCTTTTCAGACATTTTAAGATCTACCTGTCGGCTGGGACGCTCATGAAGGTCTCCACTTCCCTCGGTTCAGCTCATCATGAGGGCAAAATCAAGGTAGGTACCAAGTATTTCTCTGTTATTTCCTGTTTTACCACAGCGCTGTCGAATTCTTCAATCTGATCTGATTCTTTTTCATCTATTCATCCTGTAATGTCTTTGTACATGTAAATATTATGTCTGTTATATCTTCCTTTATGTGCACAAGGATACATAAAGTGCTTTTTGCAGAAAATAGGTTAAATAGTGTGCTAACTCATAATATGGTTTGCATTGTGGAAATAGGAAATGATCCTAATGACATTAATAAACAAACTCACTGGTATCAGGATGACGATGAAAGCCCATGAATGGAATCATGTATAGATAAGGAATAAAATAATCAGGGTTAATTAATGATGGGGTGATGTGATGCATGAAGAGATGCCACCACAAAACTGATTATATTTCCTATAACAGCACATATTTCATACCACAATAAATTTGACAACGATTCCATTTTTTTTTTTTTTTTATCAATTAAAAACATACTTTTTATTCATTTATATTTGCATTTAATGTTGTGGAACCTCCACAAACTTACTTAGTTCCTGTTTTCACTAATGTTATAGTAGTTATAAACAGTCGTTCGCTCACAGCCTTGCTTTTTTCTCTCTCTGAAGTTATAAGGACAAAAAAAGCAGCTTGTCGTATTAGAGAAGCCGCAAAGCCCTTTCTCCTGAAATCCCCTGTGTCAGAAAACACACTGTTACAAAGTGCTGACACTGGAGACTCCTTCCCTGGCAGTTAAATAATCGTCTCCTTGCACAAAGCTTCACCATATCAATGATTAAGTTTTTCTTTGTTAAATAACACTTGTATAAACCTGTGATTTGACTTACAGTTGTCAGAGCTGCTGTTATAGGAAATGAATCAAAACCTTCTATCCAATCAGAATTGAGAATTCAGCAGTGCTGTGGTATAAATATGGCTTTATTGTTGCTGCCAGTTTTGTTTACACGTACCAAGTTGTACGTGTAAAATATGTATTGTGTATTTGCTGAATGTTTATTCTGTCATCTTGTGGCCATGCCACTGAACCAGACAGAATCAGATGAATGTTATTTCATCACTCTGCCTTTCTGAGAAGTCATTCACAGTGTGTTTTGAAGGAAAACCATTCATTCTAGAGTAATGTACAGACTATGCATTTGACAGAGAGGTATCTACAGTACACTACACTCACTGTCCACTTTATTAGGAACACCATACTAATACTGTGTAGGGTTCCCTATCAGAAACATTGAAAATATTTCTTTGGGATTCTGGTCCATGTTGACATGATTGCATCACATAATTGCTGCAGATTTGTCAGCTGCAAACTTCCTGTTCTACGACATCCCACATGTGCTCTGTCAGTGACTTGGAAGGCCAGTGAAATACACTGAACTCACTCAATGTTCATGGAACCAGTTTGAGACGACTTGTGTTTCGTGACATGGTGCATTGTCATGTGGGACATAGCAATTATAAGATGTGTAAATTGTGACAATAAAGAGATGCATGTGGTCAGAAACAGTATTCAGACCACAGGTTGAGGCATTCAAATGCCAAGAAAGCATTTCTCCAAACCATTACACCATCACTACCACCAGCCTGAACTGTTGACACAAGGCAGGTTGGGGCCATGGATTCATGCTGTTGATGCCAAATTCTGGCCCTACCATCTGCATATCACAGCAGAAGTCATGATTCATCAGACTAGGAGAAGTATTTCCAATCTTGAAGTATTTCCAGTTCTGGCGAGCCTGTCCCAATTTAGCCTCAGATTCCTGTTCAACCCAGTGTGCTTTTCTCTTGCTGCAACCCATCCACTTCAGGGTTTAACCTGACATGCATTCTGAGATGCTTTCTGCTCACCATGGTTGTAAAGAGTGGTTACTGGAGTTACTTTAGCCTTCCTGTCAGCTCAATGACCAGTCTGATCATTCTCCCTCTGACATCTCTCATCCCAAGATCACATTTTCCCCCCATTCTGATGTTTGATGTGAACATTAAAGCAGCGGGTAACAGAACCACTTCATATTAAATAACTATGTGAATTAGCTTTAAGGTTTTAAACATTTCAAACTCTGATTAATATCACCTCATTAATAATTTGAACTCTGAAAGGTTCTCTACAGTGGTGGATTATTTAAATTCCTTTAAAACAGCCTGAACTATGATTCTCAGAGAGGACATTATGTAGGAATTTGCATGTAATTGGCAGAATTTTAAAGCCTGGAATAAACTGGTCAGTTGGATTTCACAATAAAGTCATTTTTAGACCAAGTAAATTAGGTTCAAGCTGTGAAATATCTTCAAGACCTTCTTCTTTTTTTTTTTTTTAATTTATCTTGCTGGTATTGTTTCTAATGTAATAAATGCTGTAGGGAACAATAAAATTTAATAACTTTACTTGAATCT
This sequence comes from Pangasianodon gigas, assembly GCA_022758105.1. Classification (NCBI taxonomy): domain Eukaryota; kingdom Metazoa; phylum Chordata; class Actinopteri; order Siluriformes; family Pangasiidae; genus Pangasianodon; species Pangasianodon gigas. Next base: position 25,006,383 of record CM040457.1, on the reverse strand, counting down.
CACAAACATGTGCTATGAGAATTCCTATTTTCCAGTCTTGCAGAGTAACGCCATGTCCTAGAGCCATGTGCTAATCCGGTGATGTGTACTGTCTCTAATGACAGATCTCACAGATGTGTTGTATTGAGACATGCGAGTGATGAATGGTGATGACTTTTCTGTTTCAGATTGGCAGCAGTGACTACATCAGCACCTTACTGACGCTGTTAACAGAGTGCGCCCTCCTCAGAACACCCGTTTAATTGCTTGGCTTTACTGTTTTATCTGTAAATAGCGTTTTGTTTTACTAAATACATGTGTAGCAGTCTTTGTACACAAGCACAAATCTTAAAATTGTATTTATTTACATGTCTTTCAGTCGTAAAGGTGTACCTTTACATGGATTTTTGTTTTGTTTTTAAACTAGTGACTTTTTTTAGCCAAGGACTAGACAAAGACAATATTGTATCACTGTTTGTCTTTTTGTGGAAGTTTATGAAATAATCCTGTTCCCAAGTCCAGGCAGATCAAATTTCATCTACAGAGTCCTAAATTAATGTACATTGTGTCTGTAAATAGCCCAAGCTTCCTTTTTTTTAATGTAACATTTACCATTTCTTTTCTGCTTTTACACTTCACATGTACATTTGTGTAGATCACTAGTGAATAATGTACGCTATCCATTTCAGTGTGTAAATGTGTCCGTACTGTTAACTTCTGGTTCCAGCACAACATGACTCTCCTTTCATCCATTTGCAGTGAGAGAAGGTGACATGATTTCATTATTGTTTGTGTGAAATCAAAATTTCAGACTATATTTTATAAATATTTGTCTTTTAAGGACACCATGCCTTCAGAAGTGATAGTGTCTACTTTTCTCTGTTATTGACATCTGTTTATCTTGAAATAAATGGAATATATATAAATAGCATTGAAATCACTCTTTAAAACTAAGGAATGGATAAATGCTTGGCTTTTGGGGCTCATGAGCCTGATGATGCCACAGCAATCCGTAGATGGTAGTCCAAAAGAGCAAAAAGAGGCCGTGGGTGAGAGGGACGGCGTTACTCTCTCCTGTCAATCAGTGACACTAGCCAATCGTGGGTGACTGTGGAAGAGGGCAGATAGCACTTTTCTCAGAGTGTGTTACACTGACCTGTGCTGTAGCTTGGGTAACAGTTTGAAAAGATGTGGTGGCTTCACGTGTTAGCCTTCACCCTCCCTGGTTGGTAGCTGCTATGGGTGGGAATTGGCAAGTGACCAAAAAGAGGTAAAACTGTTTAAAACCCTTAGCTTTTCAGCATGATTCTTATAGCCTTAGTGCATCTTATGGCTGAACAATTTTATGTTAAAGCATCCTGATAAAACTGTTATAGCTGTCTTGACTAACAGTTGGAAATCCATTTACACATTTAACACTCTCATGTAAGCAGTTTAACAGATCAAAATGCATCCCTTTTATTTAATAAATCAACATTTCGATGCAATGTGTGCAGGCCAACACTGGGAACCATATGTTTATCATCTCTGAAAAATCACCCAGCATCCATTACATAAACTCAAAATGTAAATGCATAATAAATCCACCAACATTCTTCTTCCTTTTTTTTTTTTTTTTTTTTTTAAAAATGTCGACATTGACTCACTGTGTTAAAAACAGAACAGTGACCAAACTGAACTTGTCTTGGATTAAAGTGCACAGACTGATGCATCATATGATATTAAAGTAAACAAGAAAATAAAAGTGATAGTGTTGAAATGGTGGAAACCACTTTTGAAAAATGACTTGTATGTGCCTTCATTCATTCGCACCTTCAACAAAGGCTCGCATATTCCTTATTCTACTGTTTTGATAAGCACCACTATACCAAAAAAAAGAAACATGCGTTGCTGAATCCGTGGCTGATGAGGCAAGGTAGAAAAACAAAGCTTGTTTTACAACTCAAAAAAAAGAAACTGCACAAAGGAAGAAAAAAAAAAAAATCACAGTGCATCCAGTTCATAAGATTAAAACACCATTCAGACAAGCTACTGTCCATATGAGCATGAGGCCGTGACGCCACCTCACGCAGCATCAGCTTACCACGACACGTCTCCCAAAAAAACAAAACAAAAAAAAACAAAATCACAAATACTAGGCAGTACAGATCCTTCCAGAGAAGTGTATCTTTAAATGTGACTTTTTTCCTGTGTTTGAGACAGGAGCAATGCTGCAGTGAGCGTCAGAGCTCACTCTCTCTCTCGCGCTCTCTCTCTCTCTCTCTCGTATGGAAGCTAGCCTTTGGCTGTGGGCAGGTCCTATGAAAAGAGCGATGAAATCCAGCCCTGAATGTGAAAGTCTTCACAGATCAGCTCCACATGAGAGCGACAGATGTTCATCCTCTCCTTAGTGATCTCATTGTCTTGAGATGTAAAGCAATAGTCTTAAATAATGGAGTCTTTTTTCTTCTTAATGTCTCAATGAGAGGCACAAGCTATAGTGAGGCATCTATGAGGGGGTGGATGAGGGTATTACCATATATGTGATTCACAGTGAGTCATTTTAATGACACCAACCCCCCCTCCTAATCTCCTGTAGTTCATTCCACCGTAAAGCCTGAAGGGGGGAAAAAAAGCACAGATTATTCAAGAGTCACCATAATCATTTGAAAAGTGCTAGTCAGCTTGGTTCTAATGGCAAATGATTATACAGGTACAAAGCTTCTGTCCCAAGATGGTGTTCATGAAATCACATTCACTGTGTATTTAATTACCTCCATGTGTTAGCGTCAGGATCATAGACTTCTATTGTCTTCAAGTAAGTAGTGCCATCAAATCCACCAACTGCCATCAATTGGCCATTCACCACTGCTAAACCGACCTAAAAGCCAGAAACACAATCATCAACCCTGGTGAACATGCTCCTAAGCCTGCAGCAAATTAACAGCGAAGTGTTTACCCCGCTCCGTCTGGACGTCATGGCGACCACAGGAGACCACTGATTGGTTCTCGGGTTGTATCTCTCAGCGCTGCTCAGTTCTGTGGTGTCGTCGCGGCCTCCGACTGAGTAGATCATGTCTTGGTAAACGGCGCAGCCCAGATGTTTCCGCCGTGTGCCCATTGGTGATACTGTGTGCCAGCGGTTTTCCTGAGGATTATACCTCTCCACTGCAGATGGCAGAAAACATGCCAGGATTTTTATTTATTTTCTTTTAAACCTACTTTGTCTGAAGCTGCAACACTGGATTGTGGCTGAAATTGACAAACAGCCAAAAATGACCAAAAAAAATGGATTTTTCTGCCTTAACATGCTTTGACAATGGTGAAAAGTTTCATTTATTTTATAACATTGCCTATGCTAAGATCAGGTTAGGTAAATGAGGAGTCAGTTTAACAACGAAGATGTGTTAATTACTAGTTGGCTAGCTAAGTCTGCTTTCCTTATGCAGTGAATGATGTGCTTTGATCAAGTTGTTGGTTACTTGACATATCGAAATATGTACAAGCCTAATAGATTGCGTTTGTAAACAGTATAAATACCAGCTGTCAAATCATCTGTAATGCACACTTGCTGTTGCTGACACTGTAGAAATGGCGGCAGAAAATGTTAAATTTTTGAAGGCTAATCCAAAATATTGGGAAATATCACATAGAACAAAATCTCTGATTAATTCAGTGAGTTATCTCAGCACTGATGTAAAAGCAATCAGTGATTAGTCGAGTCAAGAGTGACAATGAGGCTTGCGTTCATCAAATGCCATGAGACGTGATACAAATGCCATGAGACGTGATACAAATGCCATGAGAGACTAGAGAGACGTGATTAGTCGCTTTCCATCACAGAGAGTCACATTTACTATTTTTAGCCATTTTATTTACTACATATTGAATTAAATGCAAATGAAATAAATACTAAGCAGACTTTACTTCTGGTTCTGAGACATGCTAAATAGTGAACCGTTGTTTTTCAGAACTAAATATTGTTAATATCAGAATTTCTCAGTCTGCCGTACATGCTATACTTTAATATTTAACAAAGTATTGTTACTTTGGAGACTTCAAAATTTGCATCTGCACACAACTGCTGTTCTCGAAATATACTGTTGTTCTACATTTATCATCAACAATTCCTCAAAGTCATTCCCATTTCTACATTAACGGGATGGGTACAAGTAAACATGCATCCAGATAATAGCAGAAACTGCATCAACTGCACTATCCTAATCTAATCTCATTACACGCTAGTCAAAGAAGTACAGTAATTAGTGCTTTAAATAAACAGGTACCTGTATTTAAAGGGGAGGTCCCGTCTGAGCCTCCCACTGCGTAGAGGAATCCTCCCAGAACGGCTACTGCCACCCCCAAACGCCGCGTACTCATGGATGCCACCCGCGTCCACTTATTCTCTTTAGGGTCATATCTTTACAGAAAAGCAAGATATTAATAATTAATTTATATGTAACAAACATTATGAGATTAAAGCTCACAGCATCCTAAATAATAGTCATATGTAATCTACATAAAGCATAGTCCAAACGTCTGAGCCTAAAATAAAGAGCTGTTTCTAGACAAATAATCAAAAACCCACTACTCACTAAATGCTTATTACTTCAAGAATACAGGGGCAAATAAACGTCTGATTATCCCCCTAGCATGCCATTTGGTTAATTTTTTTGTTCCAACTTGTTGTGCCACTATGTTTTATTCAGTCACACAAGAGCTGTTGTCTCATTAATAGTATGTTCTTCTATGCAATACTCATTGTGACTGCTTTCAGTCAGTAAGAGCCGAAACCTGACTTGGACAAAAATGAAAATGTGATCTTATCTGAGAATTTTTTTGCAAACATTTCCTGAAAAAGAGGTCAGACACTCTACTCTATTCATGCATATTCATATAAGAACTGCAATTATTTTGCTTTACCAACCTTTCAACTATGTTCAGACATGAGACTCCGTCCTGTCCACCAACTGCATACAAGTAACCCCCCAACACAGCGACACCCACACTGGTCCTGCATGTGCTGGTGGGTGCCACATCACTGCTCCACTGGTTAGTTTTAGGGTCATACCTTGAAAGAAACACCAGAGGGCAGCATTGTTGTAGTTTCTTAATGACACGTTACTGTACATATTACACAGGGTACAGGAAGCTAAACCGATTTGAGCTATAAGATCTTTATTTTACATTTAATTATCATTACAACAATAGAATCTACTTAAAAAATGTAAAGAGCCACAACACCAAAATCACAGCCAGCCAGGTTATTATAATTAAAAAAAAAAAAAAAAACACACACCATGTGATCAAGAAATGAAAATGTTGAAGTTTCCGTGTTAAGCTGAGCTTAAATATTAACATCCCTGTTAAAGATTCACAACTCCTTTGTATCACTTCAGTGCTCATCTTTTCTGTTTTTCATGTGTTTAGGTTTTCCTGACCTATTATACGAGCATGAGAATGTGTTTTTGACAAACACTTCTCTAAGTTTGTATATACATTTCCTAATACACGCTGATTGCAAAAAGAACCTCAGTACTATCAACTCTTAATACCTCTCCACACTGTTCAGGTAAGAAGAGCCATCATGGCCGCCCACAGCATACAAGAGATCATCCAGGACGCTGACGCCGACTCCGCAGCGCCGCTTGCTCATGGACGCCACCATGCGCCACTCGTTAGTCTGGGGGTCATAGCGTTCTACACTCGAGATGGCATCACCACTGCACCATCCCCCTACTGAGCACACATATTACACACACAGCTTCAAATTAAACTCCGTATTAAGAATCAAAACATACTTTTCACTCATTAATTATAATCCACCTACCAGCAAACAAAACCTCTCCACAGCGAATGGGCTTGCGGGGTCGGGTACGAGGTCCTTGCATGAGCGGGCGTTCTTGAGGAAGCAGAAGATAGTTCTTCGCTTCATCCACCAGGTCCCTGCAAAGAAATAAAGTTACTCTGAGTCACATCAAAACTACAGTGTCAAAGCAAAAGGTCATCCATCCTCTCAGCAGCAGATTACTAGGATGTCAGATTACTAGGATGTCTGTCTGTTTTTGGTTACCTGCAGTTTGACTGTAACATTTCAGTAAACACATCCTTGAAAAAAAAAAAAAAAAAATGTATTGATGGAGCACATACACACCTACACTCCTCATCACTCTTAATTAGTGGATCTGAGCCCACTGTTCCCACAAGGAACTTTGGGCTCAGCAGAGGAAGGCGGACATGCTGAAGGACCTGGAAAAAAAAAAAAAAAAAACATGTACATCCTACAGTAAACACTCAGACTCTGCAACAGCTAGCTAGTAAAAATTTTATCAAGCACTATATTTGTTTTACTGGTGATCTAAATAGCCGAGTATACACCATAAAAAATTTTAAAAGTAAAAATACAGCAATATTAACTTTTACTATGAAAGAAAATGAAAACCAGAATAGGGAAAATATGAATGTACAGGTACAGTGTTAAGCAGTACTAAGAACAAACCAGGTGTAAGATGTGTGTGACTGTTGCACAATTGACCTGAGGCAGCTGAGGCCGTCGCTCTTGGATGCTGTATTTAACCCAAGCCATGACCGCGTTAAACACCTGCTCCTCACTGCGCACATTTAGCTCGTCACTCGAAATGATGTCGATCAGCTGATTGGCTGGGAGCAGCATGAACTCTTCACTCTCCATGACCTGAAGGTGAGATGAAAAGAGAAACAGACAGCGAATCAATCCATTAGTCCACAATAACACCTCACCCTGTTAGCAACCTAACTGTCACAGTAAAATGAATTTATTTGTACTTTACCAACATAAAGAAACAGGGCTGAGAAAAAGGGGTGAAAGTTCAAGGGATCAATAATTCAGCTTCATTTTAATACAAATAGAAGGAGAAGGAACCCATAGAAGAGAACCTTCTATGGCATGATAAATACAATTAAACCCAGTAATGTTAAAACACCACAACATTGTTAAATGCTTGATTCTGATTGGTCCGAAGGTCTTAACCAAGTTTCTATAACAGAAATTCAGATAGTAATTCAGACTGCAAGGTTTATATTAACGTGCTCATTCCCATACATTATCGTTTCTATAGTAACAACCAACACAAAAACTCAGCACTCCACATCGATTTAAAGCGTCAGTGCTTTGTAACAGTCAGAGGTAAAGCTGTAACCAAGTTTTCCACCTGGGAAAGTCTTCAGGATGTTGTGTATAGCCATTAGCCACATGTATCACTTAACCTCTCATCAAGCCAGATTAGTCAGCTGGTGGATCAATCAGCTTTGGTTGTCAATCAAACATCAGTGGGTGAACACAGAAACAGGCAATCAAATGGACAGACTAAATTCACAAAACCACAGCCATACTGTTCACATTCTGTATGAGGTAGAGTTTGTAAAATAAAGAATTATTACATAAACAAATTCTGCCATACTCTGTCAAATTCATCACAGACATATGCTGGAAAGAGGATATTCAGACCCCGATGTCTGATTTGCAGTGCAACTTTGCAAGCTATCAGTAGTATGAAGCCAAGGTTCATTTACTAAAAGTGTAATAGACTACAACCTATTAACAAGCGGTAGGATAAATTCAAAACAATTTGTAGTGAGAAATCCAAAAACAAAAAGAGAACACAAAGTTAAATATCTACTGGTTATTATTAATCTTATTTAAGAGGCCACTTTTGTTTGTTAAGCTAGCTAACCAAACAATGAAATGTCGCACAACAACCAGAAAGAATGCGCTCGTCTTATTCACATAGTCTCAGGTTATTGGGTGAGTATAATAAAAGAGGAGAGTATAATAAAAAGGCTGATCATGGAGAAAGAAAAACAGAAACGGGAACATGGCCTGGTAATTTGGTGTGGTTAAACTATTGGTTATTCAGGGTTAAATGATGATTATTATTTGATAGATTTAGCAAATGTTAGGATTCAAACTTTCCTTTGGGGTAAAAATAACACAGGGCTGCATCTTTATCTATTAAACATGACGCTCATGGAAAAAAGGGAGACACATAATATAGTTTATTACCAGTGAGCATCGCTAAATTTAGCACAGGGATGTCGCTCTCAATCTTACTCATCCTGAGACTGAGCAACACTCACGGCCCTGAAGTAACAAAAGAAAAGTAAAGCTTGCTGTCTCATTTCCTCACAAGTACAATTACATAGCAGTGCTACTGATTACATTACTGAGTCTTCTGTAATGAGATCACTGTAATGATTAACAAACATCACAATGACTTGCTAGACTGGATAAAAACACAGCTATGCTTTTTTAAGACCAACTTGGAGTGGAGGGAAATCTGATGAAATTTAACCCTGTGAACGACTTAAACAAACAAGTATGACTGTTAATCAGAATGGTAGGATTAGTTACTGACACAGTTAACAAACCTTTGGCCAAGTGACAGTTACGGCCTGGCTGTTTTTTTTTTGTTTTTTGTTTGCGTGGGTTTTTTTTCCCCCCAAATTGTAGTAAACTTTGCTGATGGGCAAGGAGGAGGCGGGAACCGAGTGAACGCCAACGCAAACTTTAATAATAAATAGAACGTAAAACATAACAGATACCACAAACGTAGCACAAACATAAAACACACGTGCATCTCTCCCTCTCCCCCCCCCAGGCGTTTCCAGCCGCTCCTTTATCACTCTCTCCCACTGATTAGACAGCTCGGTGCCAGGCATGCATCCTCACAGCCTGGCCCCTCCCTCCTCCTCGTAACACAAATCTTTCATGAACGTATTGTGTAGTAAACAGAATTAGATAACTGGCTATTAATTGGGCCAAAATATGCCGCCTACCTAGGCAGCTTCCTCACAACACTTCATTCATCTTCAATAATGGGGCAGGGTTGTGGGAACATTATGCACACGGTACCATGCACACACACATTCACGCAATTATTTACACCTAGGGGCAATTCTGCATAGCCAACCCACCTACCCTCATGCTTTTGGAAGAAGCTGGTGAACCTGGGGGAAATCTACACGGAAATGGGGAGCACAGAAACGCCACAGAGACAGCAACCCGAGCTCAGGGTCAAACTGTACACCCTGCAGCTGCAAGTCAGCAATACTATCTGTTGTGCCTTTGTGCACCATTATAAATAATAATAATAATAATAATAATAATAATAATAATAATACTCATGCTGAATACTGCAGTATATCACAGATTATTGTTACACGTCTACTTCCACCTTCTCCCACTGACTGAAGACCTGAGCTGTAAGGAAGCCCTTTACCTCCTGAAAGTTGTGCTGGGTGAACTTGTCAGCGATTCTCAACAACTCTCGGCATGAATGCGTGTCAGCAAAAGCCCGGATGCCCAGGCAGTTGGACGGGTCGAGCTGGCGCTTAAGGAACTCACAGCACGCCTCCTGGATTTCAGCCAGCTGCAGCAGGCAGGCGGCGGGCAGCAGCGTCTGCACATTTCCCTCCTCCACGGTCACCTGAGTGCCACAAATACACCTACAGTTAGTCTCTCACACACTACCAGTGCCAACCCAGAGTACAGACATTTAGTGGTCGTCTTAAAGATAAAGGAACACCAAACCTGTCTACTAAATTCATCACTCTTAAGAAATAAGACTCAAAAGCATTCATACTTGTAGTTATTAACAAATTTAAGTTATATTTATTCACTGGTACAAACACTGAACTTCTGACTTTCAAGGTTCACAAAAGCTGCATAAATATGCACAAAAGCACGTGTGTAAAACCAAACCTACAGCCTAAGTGTCAGACCTGTGAGGTGTAGGCGAAGTCGATGAGCAGCTCCATGGCGCGCTCGTCGATGTCGCGGATCACCACCTCAGTCTGCCGGCTCTCGGCCAGCTCGCCAGTGAACATGGCCCTGAAGTAGGGGCTGCAGGCTGAGAGAATGACACGGTGTGCGTAGATCTTCTTGGCGCCTACCACCAGCACGACGTCACACAGCTCACGGTGCTTACGCAGCAAGTTGATCACCTCCAGAGTTTGCCGCGGGTGCTTGTCTGACACATAGGGCATGCGGGCCGGCTGCGGCACGCCCTCCGGCAGCTTGTTGGGGTCGCCCAGGGTGCAGCGGCTCGTGATGTCCATCCCGCCGGTGCCCCTGAATGTAAAAACACAAAGCAGCAACAATAGATAAACTAGATAAAGTTAAAGAGCAACTCCAGCCTCCTCTATTCCTGCTCACACTCCCCCGTTGCTCAAACTGCTTCTGGCTCCCCGGCCACTGGACTCTCTGATGTAATCATTGTCAGGTCAACCATAGAAAGACATGCTGTTACTTGCCAGTAGAGGACAGAAACCTGCACTTTAATTATTTTTATAGACCGAATACTTACAGATTTCTAGGGATGACCTTGACCTTATAAAGCCTATAGAGTTTGTGCCCTCAATAAAACTACAATGTGTTAAAAACTACTGTAAAACTACACAGCATGTGTTTGTTGAGTACAATTCTGGTGGATTTAAAGACCCAGACATACAAAATGCAGATCTGTAACATATATTTAGAAAAATCTGACAGTCCAAAATAGACATTTACACTTTATGTACTCATGGCAAAAAAGTACAGAATTGATACTCTGTGCTCAGTGAATGAATGACTTGTCACAGGCAGTGTGAGTTAAAAAGCCTGAACTGCAGAATAAATAAAGACTATGGCCACACGTCTGAAGGAATCCTTTTTGTTGTTTGGCACTGGTCAGTTGATGTTAACTGCGTTGGAGTTTTTACCTGACACTCTTGCCAACACATACTGCTTCCAGCTTCAGTGCTCTGCATTAAGGAAAACCAAGCAGTCAACTCCAGAATTGACTTTACCCTTGGTAAAGATGGGTAAAAAAAAAAAAAAAAAGCTATGAAAAAAAGTGTGTGTGATTAATTATTAATAATAATAAATAACCAACTTTATTTTACTGACTTCAGTATTAAATCTAGGGACAACAAGGAGCTTAGTGGCTGACAATCCCAGAGTTCGGTTTGGTATACATCATGTGAGCAGATGTGAAATGTACCTAGGAGCAATGCCATTCAGGGCTTAACACAGGAATAAAAGAATTTTAAGATCAGTTCTGTATTTGACTGGTAACCAGTGAAGTGGTCTGAGGGCAGGGGGAGTTTGGTCATATTGACTTGTTCAGGTAAGCAGTATTGTAAGGACGTTTTTTCCACTTTTCCTGCTGGGGGTCACAGTAGCAACAAGCCAAATGTGAGTACACATAATCTCTCCAGTGAATTCCGGGTCTGCCCTGGGGTCTCCGACCAGAGAGACACACCTCATACGGCTCTAGTGTGAGCCGGCCAGGGGGCATTCTTTCAGTCACTATCCACAGCTCATGACCACAGACGGGGATAGAGACATGGAATTACCAGTAAACAGACACCTTCATCTGAATCTAAATAAGCTGGAAGTTGTCTGTCGTTTTTTTTTTTTTTTTGGGGGGGTCCAGTAAAGACTTACAGTATTTGAATCTACTGAAAATAAAGGCATGCATTAGTTTTTCAGGCTAGGGCAAAAGGTCTCTTAAATTAGAGATATTATTTTGATGATGAAAAGCTGTGTTGGTAAGATTTGTAATATGACTCTGGAATCAGCAGATCAATAATTACTCCCATTTTTTGGACATGTTCAGTGCATCTGAGAGACAACAGAGCTGGCTAAGGTAAGACATCCTGGCTTTTGCCAACAGTTTTGTCTTTGTTTATATGTAGCAAATTGTGTGACATCCACTTACTGATCTCAAGGCACTCAACAAGCTTACTGAGAGAGAGAGAGAGCGAGCGAGCGTGCGAGAGAGAGAGAGAGAGAGAGAGAGAGAGCGAGCGAGCGAGAGAGAGAGAGAGAGCGAGCGAGCGAGCGAGAGAGAGAGAGCGAGCGAGCATCAGACAGAGGTACAGCTGAGATTAATCAGCATACGAAAGACAGGGCAAGTTATGCTTTCATACGATCATGCCAAATAGAAGCATGTGAAAACAAAAAGCAGAGGACCTAGAACTGAACCTTGTGGAACACCACCTAAAATCTAGGCCATCTAGATCAGTACAATATTTACGACTCCTTAATTAACTAACACGATTGACAGCATCAAAAGCAGCACTCACATATAAAAAGCATTAAAACAGACAATCTGTCCACATCACTGTTAATCCTAAGGTCATTTCTAACTTTGACAAGAGCTACTTCAGTGCCATGGCTAGATCTGAAATCAAACTGGTACATGTCCTAGTAAGAGATAGCTATGTAATTGTAAACATGTAATTAAACATGTTTCAGAGATACCTGTTTCAAGTAATTTGATGAGAAATGGAACATCTGATACTGGCCTACAGATGCTAATAATAACCAGATCAACATTACTCTTTTACAGTAGTGGCGTGATAATAGTATATAGAAACAGAACAAAAGAGCAATTTACAGCAATTTTTCATCATCAGTGAAAAACACGTTTTAAAAGGTTTGTGGGAATCGAGTCAAGGGAACAAGTGGATCGTTTTAGCGGCTGTATCATCCTCAACTTCATCAGCATTAATAAGTGAAAGGTTATTACCACAAGACCTTAAAATATAAGCTAAACTCATTCATGTTCATGTTTGTCTACATGAATTTACGTTTGCAGGAACAAGCTTTAGCAGTATTTATTTGTTTAGTCTTTTTCTCTGCTACATATACTGAGAGTGAAGTTTAGTCTTTCATCTTTCTGTTTCCTACAGGATCTCTTACTTTGACCACTGACCAGTGAAATTGACCACTTTATAGCTTAAGTGAACTGCATACAGAAAAGACAATTCCCCCACCCTTTCTATTATCTCTTGTGCAATGTAAAAAAGCTGGCTGTGCTTCAATTAATACGTTGTTTCCTGTCTGGTGAAGCCAGTTGATCATTTTATAGTACATACAGAGGCATCATAATTTGGTTCCAAAGACTTGAAGTGCACCATATTTTTACATAAGCACCACAATGACATTCAGAATTTAATTTCCATTTGATTTTCTACCTATTGTACATCCTGACTGGGAAAATCAGTTGTAATATTATGTAATATTATGTAATACTAAACATCCGGGCCTGCAGAGGGAGCTAGTATAACTACATTCAAAAGTATGCTTGGAGGAGGGAGAAGTAGTACAGGGATAATGGCTTGTATGTGTAATCAATCATGCACATGGACTGGACACTATAATATATATTTGCTGACAGCATGTGAGATCATAATCTATTTGGATGGAAGCCATCTTTTCTAACAAGTGCAGGGCGTTTCCACAACCAATTACAATCAGTCCAGTAAAACCAAAACACAGAGACATACACTGTAATTGTAGCCAAGAATGAAGACTGAGTAGTCTGCTAAAAAGGTCACACCCATGACCTAGTGTGAGAATTGAATCAGAGATTAAAAGATCTCTCCCACACTTCTCTACAAGCGCAAACAGACCTATAACCATCACCTTTGAGCAGTTCACGCTGCATTAAGACACTGTGGATTATAGTTTTTTGACTGTGAAGTGGTTATGCCAGACAGTCTTGAATCAGGATAGCAGAGTGTTAAAGATTTGAACTCTCTGATGATAGCGTCACAGATGACGAGCATTCGTGTTGGAGGTGAAGAGGTGCTCGAAGACGCACGCAGCCTGCCACTTTACATTGCTCTGTCTGAGTTCAGAGCCCCTCACAAACCCCCTGTTTGCTTCAAGGTCAGAGACAAACAAACTTTTTGGAATCAAACATTGAAGTTGGGTTTGGCAGAAAACAAGGATGGTTATACAAAAAATTAATTAATTAATAATCCCAACTGTTAGGAATAGTGGAGGATCTGTGATGTTGGGCTGTTTTGCTTCAAAGGGCCTGGAAACTTTGTTAGGATGCATGGACTTCATGAAGTACCAGGAGACTTGCATAAAAATCTGGCTGCCTCTGCCAAGAAGCTACAACTGGGTCATAGCTGGATCTTTCAGAAGAACAAAGCTCCAAAACAAACATCCAAATCCACACAAAATGATTCGACGACCACAGAATCAAGCTTATAACATGGCCATCTCAGTCCCCTGTCCTAAACCCCAGTGAATCCCTGTGGGGTGAGCTGAAGAGGAGAGCCCACAAAAGAGGACGCGGGTTCCGGAGGACGTGGAGACATTGTGTACTGAGCAGTGTCTCAGATTCTTTGCTTTCCTTGATATTAGCTAGTATCACGTTCACAACAGCAAAGATAATAACGTTAATTCCTATTCAGACAATCAGGAAGGTGTCCTCAACTCTGGGATCAGCATTCGGCGTTAAATCAACATGGCCGCTCACACCGTCAACGGTAAACAAAATGTCCCAGCACTACGTTAAATGAGTTTATAGTAGTATTTACTTTAGATTAGTCAACATAGACACATTAGTTGGATAAATCAATAACCACACAGTTTGCTGTTTTGAAAGTCAAACTCATGATCGCTAAGGTTAGCCGGCTATCTTGTTGCTAACAATACACACGTTCATGGAGACAGCCAAGTTTTTTCCCACCTTTAAGCTTGAATGTGCTGAGCTCGAAAATCACAGCCTCATTCTGAGTTCAGTCAAATGCAGTGTTAGCTCATATCTGTCTAATCAAGAATTCACACCGGACATGATGATGGTGGTTCACATGAAGCACTGGGAGAGTGTATAAACAGCATATAATTGGTATCATTAGTATAACTACAAGTAGTTTGTTTTGTAGCTACAGGCTGCACTACATAGCAATGATGTAGATAACGATTTTAAATTAGGTTCATAATGTATAAGAATGTGTCTCTGGATTTTATGCTTTACTCGTGTGTACTGGGGTTTTGTCAGACGAAAGTTACGTCTCACAAAGTTGCTTTGGTTTCAACATTAAGTGGAAGAACACTGGTTCTCTGCCACACTTTCAGTACAAACAGGCTTTGACAGGTTTTAATGGAAACACCAGTCACATTTTATTTTGCCAGAGATTGAATTCAAGTGTGTTTAATACCCGGATAGAAAAATATCTAGTGGTGATAGAATAAAGAGCTGAGGACTAACAGAGAGTAAAACTTCAAGGGGAAAAATGGTATTCATGGTTGGAAAATGCATTCATAAAACACACAGCTTTACAAAATAGTTAACACACACACACACACACAGACCTGTGAAGCATCTCTTTAAAGCTCAACATCTCACACACCACTACTGTTCAGAAGCACAAGCATGAATAGCAAAACAGATTCAGATTCATACTACTCATAGCTTTTCCAACAGAGCTCTCATAAAATGAATGAAAAAGACATCAGAACTATTCTGATCTTACGAGCTGCGTAGAAACCTGTAACACTGAACCACTTGCTAATTAGATCCTATACATAAGAATGACATAAGCGTTCAGCTCATCCACAGAGCTCCCGGCAGAATAAAACACTGACACATGGTCAGTGTCTGTCTGCTTCTTCAGTAAGATGTAAAGGAAGTCTCCCTCAAACTGAATCATTTCCATAAATATCTGCCTCAAACCAAATCCTGTTCTTCAGTCATGCAGAATTTCCGATGTGGTTTAGGACACAGTATGATTTACTGTAATCCAAAAAAATAAACAAAACTTCACAGTGTAGCAGAAAGCTGTAATGCTTATGGGCAGCCTTTTTTTTTTTTTTTTTTATTCTGTCCAAAACTGATGAAAGACAGACAAGGTGGAATTTTTCCAGAAAGCTGGAAGATGAAAGTAGTTCCACTACCCACGTTATTTATTTTAAAACGATTTTAAAATGAGATTACATTGCTTAATGTCATTTGTATGAAAATTTGTGAATCTACTTATGGAAAAGACTTTGGGTGAACGGAGCCAAACGTCTTAGCTAACTGAATAGACTTGGGATAAGTAGAAAATTGTGTACACTTGACATTGCAATGAAATTATGTTAGTCTATTTCACTTTGGGATAATGGTTTCCTACACTACCCACAATGCCGTATGACTAAACTCTGCTCAAGCAGATCATGCTACTACTGCCGTTAACACCATCCTGCTCAACATCACGTATGGCATATAGGTGCGTTGCGTTCTGCGACTTTGAGTCTAATGTTTGCTCCTTCATGACGCCTTTGCTGGATTCTTCAGTAATAGTAATAATAAATAATAAATTCTTCATTAAACATCACTGTAAAACAGAGAGAGAGAATGAAGCTGTTTTGTTTTCAGGAGCTAACAGTGAAACATTTATCACTTATGTTTGAGAGCACTAACATTTTTTTCCCTATTAACTGCCATTGTAACTGTAAAAGTGATGCGTGATATGAGCACGGGAATAACAAACACACAGCACCAACCAACAAACCAGCATCAGAATCACTACACACAGCACGGTTATTTCAACACAAACACATTTAAAGTGTTTCTGGATGGAGGTTTCCTTTAAGTACTGTAAGTACATTATATCCTGTATTAGCCCTGTGTGTGTGTGTGTGTGTGTGTGTCCTGGATCATTATTCTGTCCACCTTTGACATTTCTTTGCAGCAAGGCTGTATCAGTAACATCCACTGGCCTCAGTCATATGACAAAGTTTTTATTCTACTCTATTCAAACTCTGCACACTTTGAAAAGTATGAGTCATGCACTTTGCATAGACTATCTCTCAAGAGAGTACAAACATGACCTGAGCCAACAACAGACAAGTGTGTGTGGTCCAAACGCACTGCACAGCTGCTTCAATTACCAAATGTCAACACACATTTCAGTGCAAGCATCAACTAAAACATCTGAGCAAAGCATCAAATCTCCTGATCTACAGCACGGGTGTTTTGAAAAAAGCTGTTTGTATACCGCACCACCTGAGTCCACTTATCAATGTGTAAAACACTGAATACGGTCACTCACCGTCCACTTTATTAGGAACACCTGTACACTGCACATTCATGCAGTTATCTAAATTAGCCAATCATGTGGCAGCAGCACAATGCATAAAATCATGCCGATACAGGTCAAGAGCTTCAGTTAATGTTCACATCAAACATCAGAATGGGGGAAAAAGTGTGATCTCTGTGACTTTAACCGTGGCATAAACCCAGCGCCAGAAACTGCTGATCTTCTGGGATTTTCACTCAGACAGAGTTTACACAGAATGATGTGAAAAATAAAAAACACTGAGTGGAGGGTCTGCAGGATGAAATATCTTGTTGATGAGAAAGAGGACAGGAGAATAACCAGACTGGTGACAGGAAATCTATAGTAACTCAAATAAGCTTTACAACTCTTTAAACTCTTTACAACAGTGGTGAGCAGAAAAGCATCTCAACATGCACAACACATCAAACCTTGAGGTGGATGGACTACAGCAGCAGTGAGTGAAACTTGATGTGGTCTTCTGCTGCTGTAGCCCATCCACCTCAAGCTTTGATGTGTTGTGCATGTTGAGATGCTTTTCTGCTCACCACTGTTGTAAAGAGTGATTATTTGTGTTACTATATCTTTCCTGGCAGCTCGAACCAGTCTCACCATTTTCCGCTGACCACTCTTATCAACAAGGTGTTTCCACCCATACAACTGCCTCTCCCTCAATGTTTTCTGTTTTTCGCACCACTGGGTGTAAATTCTAGAGACTGTTTTTGTGTGAAAATCCCAGGAGATCAGCAGTTTCTGAAATACTCAAACCAGCCCTCCTGATACCAACATTGTGATGTCTGATGTGAACATTAACTGAAGCTCTTAACCAGTATCTGTAAGATTTTTGCGTTGTGCTGCTGTCAGATGATTGGCTGATTAAATAACTGCATGCATGTGCAGCTGTACAGGTGTTATTAATAAAGTGGACAGTGAGTGTATCTATGGTGTTTCTGCCACAAATGTGACTTTACACAATAAACAAATGGTGAGCTGCAAGATGACGGTGCTGATTTTCAGAATTTCCCGTATGGATCATCATCTGCCATATATGAAACCCAATCTGTAACTGACAGGATGATCTGATTATAACTGATGTATTGATCTGATACTGAGTATTGTAATCCGGGCCAGTTATCAAATAGAATTTGAGGTATTTTACACACTGATTCACTGATGTATTTTATAATGTTGCACAGGACCGAACCCAGATGACCTGATCTCGCATCACCCCACCATCTTGCTTCTGACATCCTGCAAAGCTTGACAGAAGCATGCAGACAGTTGGCTTGGCTGCTGTGAGGATGTGTGTATCCAGTGAGTATTAAGGCCTCAGCATACATCATGCAGAGACAATGTTCGAATGGCTTCCACAAACAATTTTCCAACCATTTTGATCACCTGCCATTTCCTACCCAGTCAACTCTCCCCTATCATACGACACGACACCTACCAACCACGCAGGGTGAAGGCCATCACGTGCTTCATCTGAGCCATGTGAAGCCAGCCAACTATCTTTTCGAACTGCTGCACATGCTGCGTCAAAGGGCAGCATAACAACCTTGCAGGAAAGAGCTATCTACCCTCTTCCGCATACATGGGGGGGAAAGAGAGAGAGAGAGAGAGAGAGAGAGAGAGAGAGAGAGAGAGAGAGTCTAACATCCCTCCCACCCTGAGAGCACAGACAAATTTGGTCCCTTGCCTCCCAACCATGGATGGCTGTGGCACTGTTGTTCTCCAGATGATGCTTTTCTGTCGCACCACTTGGAACCCAGTGACAACTGAGACCCAAACGCCTGTCATGTGGCGTCTTCGCTCAGCATGTCACTGGTCCAGCTCTGTGGATGAACATGCTACGAGACCAGGTCTGTGCCTGGTTGCTGCAAATGAACTGCTTCAATCAACTGCTTCATTCCACTTTGAGCAGTGCGATTCTTCTTCCTGCACTCAGTGATATTGTCATGATGTTTTAACAGTGCCACCTGCAGAACTGCAGAGCTTGTAAGCTCGTGATGGTGGTTTCACAGACCTGATACTGAAATCAGAAAAGCCATACTGCTTATTAAAAATGCTATTAACTGCATGACCTGCACAGTACCCACTGCCATGCAGAATGAGGAACTATATTTAAATGCGTCTAACTGGAGCTGCACGAGCGCACTCACAGCTGTCATCGTGCACGTGCTTAAAATAGCGAGGAGATTCCGCGAGACGTGTCGTGCAGCCTGAACTCCCAGCACGAGACTCTGTGGAAACTAGCACACTAGCGTACTGAACAGTATGTGTGAACCCTGCGGGGAAGTAGTGTCCTTCCACACTGAGCAGTGCACTAGTATGCCGTGTCTGAATGAAGCTGTGTCGGAATGTCCTCGGAGAAGCACACTGTAACCCATTTCTGCTCCTGTATGCTTGACAACACTTCTAACATTCAGTTGGAGAGTGTTAATTAAATTAGCACTTAAATGGTCTTTTTAAAAAGGTAGTAGTGGTGGCAGGTTCAAGTCTGACAACCCTGCTGATGCTAAATAAGAACTTAAACGTGTTTCACACATAAACTGTAACAGGAAAATAAAATAACTGGAATGTTTGTCTGTGAAGTGTGTTAGTGTTTTACAGTGCTCTGGGTTTCAGCTGCCTGTTACTGAGCTTGTTACAAGCTAATGCCAGGTAGCCAGCATAGCTAACTGCTAGCTAGTTAGCGGCTGTCTAGCAAACAACCACGTATGCTGTCACTGCAGCTAAAATGTGAGGTGTACAAACAAAAGTATTACGGAAATAAATATTTGTTTACCTTATTTGTCCATTCAAGCGGTCCAGAGTGCTCTTTAAGTCGTCTCGAGAGAGAGAATTTGGGTCTAAACCTGAAGCGAGTAATACCTTAATGACGACAAGAGTGCGGCAGAAGACCAAACGGCTCTGTGCTGGATAAATAGTGCACTATATAGGCTGTAGATGTCGTTATTTTATACACTCTGTAGTGTTCCTAGGTAGGGACTTGCTAGCTATTTGGGATTCAATTTGTGAATTGCGCTACATTCGCTGAATTTCCGAAATGGCCACCGGAAATATTATATTTCAAAATAAGGGTGACTAAAAGGTTAAATATGAGTTTGCTGCATGCAAGATAAAAGCTTAGAGCTAACTGATATCCAATCTAAAGAGTCTTTTCTTAAATGGTCATTTCATAGTGCACAGAAAACAAACGACGTTTGTAAAATCAGTGGATAAACATCCAAAGTACTAGTCAGTATATAACTCTAAATCTGAATATATCAGGGCATGCTGATTTAAACACAATGAGTAATTAAAGCTGCAGTCAGCATTTTCGGGGGCCAAGCACCCAGACTCGGTGAGCCGCACATTCACAGACGCGCTACAGTTGGTGCCTAAGCAATCACAGGAAAGCAGAGCCATAACTTTTGGCAAAGGGATTCAACAGTGATTTGTAGTTTCACTCATGATGTGTGTTTCTCTGACTGTAGGAGGAAAGGTCTAGATGAACAAATGGGCAGCAGGGTTGCATTGCAGCTGCTGCTGCAGCTGTGACCTGTGGAGTCGCCTGTTGCCACTTTGACCTGATTGCTACCGCTCTGACCTGAAAATATTTTTTATTAAAAACATCTAAGGTATTTTTTCCCTCATCAGTCTCTGCCTTTTTTTCCCCACTTTGTGCAACTATTTGCACCAAACTTCTATCTGTCTTATACTGTATTTTTTTTTTATTGATTTGCTTTTTATGAAATTGCTCAACAAAAATGCTACTCCATATTAAACCCTGTCAGTCATGTGTTGTCTGTATAATGGCACACACTGAATGGCTAGAATGGCAGTAGGCAGTTGTTTAGACAGGTCTCAAGATGACGTGAGCCAAATTTGGTGAAGAGCAAAATTTGGAGGAGGAGTAGCGAAAATGGCCCTTAGATGGAAGCGTTTTCAGAATGTTATTGTAACTTTTGACCAGTAAGTGGAGATGTCATGAAGTTTGTTACATAGCCTCAGGGCATGGTCCTGAAGATGCCTGAAGATTTGTGTCAGTGTGTAAGGTCATTGCTGAGACACAGCCTCAGGTCCTGTTTGGCAGCTTCACTGACAGATTTGTTGGCACATTATGGGCAAACCGTTTGTAATATCAATATTCTTTTGATAATTTTTGTCCAGGTTGGTCTGAAGATGATGTGTGCCAAATTTGGTGTTGATTGGACTTAATTTTTAGGGGGAGTAATAAAATCCAAGATGGTCGACAGGAAGTACACTTGAATTTCAGGTGCTGGTGTAGGTTCACTTCAGCATACCCCAGGGAATTATAGGAAAAATGAACTGTGAATTTAGCACAAATTCTTCAAATCATATAAGGAAAAAAATGAAAGTTGTTGCAGTCATGAAACGTCTTGGGTACATTCAGGGTGTGGTCCTGAAGATACTTATCAAGTTTCATGAAGATACATATGCATTGCTGAGATACACCCTCACATCCTGTTTTTTTGCCAACGTGTTACAGGAGAACCATTTTGAATATCAATATTCCTTTAATAATTTTTGTTCAGACAGGTCTCAAGAGGATGAGAGTCAAATTTGGTGAAGATTGGACAAAATTTAGAGGAGGAGTAGCAAAAATGGCAGTTAGATGTAAGCATTTTTAGCATGTTATTGTAATTTATGACCAGGTTTTGTGTCAGTGCACAAAGTCGTTGCTGAGACACAGCCTCACTTCCTGTTTGGTGGCTTTTGATAACTTTTGTGGCTTACTCTGAAGACTACATGTGCCAAATTTGGTGATGATTGGACAAAATTTGTACAAGGAGTAGTGGAAAAACAGTTTTTGACAAAATCCAAGATGGCAGAAAATCTAATTAGGCAGAAATTGTCGTCATAGGGTGCGTTGAACTCGTCTTGACCCAAGGAACCCAGGGATGCCTTTTAAACTTTGGACACACGGTTCAATAGAATGTTCCAATCAGTGTGCCAAATTTCATACCTTTTTATAAGACAGTTCTATGGACTGCCATAAACACCCTAGCCAGAAGAAGAAGAAGAAGATGCAAAAGAATAATAAAAGAAAAGGCAGAATAACAATAGGATGCCTATGCACCTTCGGTGCTTGGCCCCCTAATAAGTGCAATGACATTTCTGGACAAGAATTACAAAAGATTCTGTTAATGCTGCTCTGTTTTATTCTTTCAACAAATTGTTTCACAGTTAAACTAGGAATGCAAATTATGATATATGATATTGTTCTAGGATCTTCTACAATTTGAAATATTTATATTTAGAGGGCATATGCTTGCATGTTTATGCTATTATTTCCCAAGGAAATCGAAGTCAGTGTTTTTCCAACCACTTCTTTCCTGGAGTTAAGCATGCTCTGCTTTTAATTTGTAGACCACATTTCATTCAGTTTGTTTTGTAGTTCAGCCAGCGCTCTGCCTTTTTCCAAGACGCTCTCAATTTTCTTTAATGGATGTAATATTCATAACACACTAAATTTCAGTGATTTTCTTAAGTTTGTGAGACGCTGCTGTCACATTGCATCTGATAATATACCAACTTAGTTAAATGGAAAACTCATATTAGTGCTATAATTTTTTCCTGCAGTTACACAGGCAGTTACACTGTACAATGAAATTCTTACTCTGCATTTCTTCCGAAAAACCATCAATACTGTACAGATAGTGGTATAAAATGGTTGGAAATTGCACTATGTACAGGTGGAGTGTGATCCGTCTGAGGTCAGGTGACTGACTCGGCCATTTCAGAATGTTCCATTTCTTTGCCTTAAGAAGCCCTTGGGTTGCTTTCACGGTATATTTTCCTTCTGTACTGTGAAGTGCTGTCCTAACAGTTTTGCAGCAATTGACTGAATCTGAGCAGAAAGTATAGCTTAATACACTTCAGAATTCATCCTGCTACTTCTATTAGCAGTCAAATCATCAATAAACACCAGTGACCCTGCCTCCACCATGTTTGACAGGTGATGTGGTGTGCTTTGGATCATGAGCCCTTTCTTTCCTTCTCCATACTCTTCTCTTCCCAT
Organism: Pangasianodon gigas; assembly: GCA_022758105.1. NCBI lineage: Eukaryota > Metazoa > Chordata > Actinopteri > Siluriformes > Pangasiidae > Pangasianodon > Pangasianodon gigas. The sequence continues at coordinate 24,983,534 of CM040457.1, read as the reverse complement.
CATTCTGGTACAAGCTAATCTTGCATTGGAACTGGAGGTTGTTTTTTTTTTTTTTTTTTTTTTTTTTTTTTTTTTTTTTTTTTTTTTTTTTTTTTTTTTTTTTTTTTTTTTTTTTTTTTTTTAGCAAAGTCTAATCTGGCCTTTCAGGTCTTGAGTGTTACCAGTGGTTTGCATCTTGAGGTAAACCGTCTGTATTTACATTCATGAAGGCAAAATTGTGTCACCATCCAAATACTTATGGACCTGACTGTATGTGTGTGTGTGTGTGTGTGTGTGTGTATATATATGTACACACACACATACAGTCAGGTCCATAAGTATTTGGATAGTGACACAATTTTCGTATATATATATATATATATATATATATATATATATATATATATATATGGCAGCGGTAATCCCTAATGGCAGTGGCAGGAACATAATAAAGAGTTCAAGGTGTTGACTTGGCCTCCAAATTCCCCAGATCTCAATCCGATCGAGCATCTGTGGGATGTGCTGGGCAAAGTCCGATCCATGGAGGCCCCACATCACACCTTAAAGGACTTAAAGGATCTGCTGCTAACGTCTTGGTGCCAGACACCACAGCACACCTTCAGAGGTCTTGTGGAGTCCATGCCTCAACGAGTCAGAGCTGTTTTAGCAGCACAAGGGGGACCTACACAATATATATACATACTACTAATAGAATACTAACATGAGTTAGGTAGGCTGCAATGTAAAGACAATGGCAGTAAACTTGTACAATAAAAGAGATATCAGGTGTCAAATTGTATAAATATAATTATCCAGCCGTTAGTTCTGGTCCACTAATTTGATTGGTTGAGCTGCGTTCCAAGAGTGCCTATAGTTCCTATAACCTCACTGGGATGTTTCACTGTGTGTATCACTCTTTTCCTCTGTGTTAGCCACATAAAATTTCACTTCCTCATTGGAAATGGTTACTACAGTAGAGTTAGCGACATCATCAGAGGACATGGCAACCGATACATTTTTCAGGAATATAACTTTTGGCTTAAAATATGAAAGCTCGTCAGATGAAGATGAAAAAGAAGAAGGGAAGCCATTTTCACCAGAAGCACCTTTAACAGGAATGTACAAATCAGTGTGAGCTAGCCAGCTAGGCGACGGGCTATAAAGTGAGTGTAGCTTCTTCGGGCTCTATTTCTGCTAGCGGAGCAAAAATAAACAGAACATTTGGCCATATTGTGTCCAACATGTCACTGACTCGATATTCATTTCTTGTTTATAGAACTGTTGTGTAAAAGCAATATCACTCTCACAGTCATGCGGTTATACCGAATATCGGCACAGCTGTGATTACCAACGGCCAAACCACAGCCGTGCAAATATTCAGTATGACTGCACTTTTGCTCATGCGATATTGCTTAAATTTAGTGCAATTACAGACCGGTGGTACAAGATGTTTTGTCCTTGAGGCCGTGGTCAAAAAGTGCATTGTGCAAAAATGTGCAATATTGCAAGATTCGGTAGCATCAGTATGGTTTTGTGTGTGTGTGTGTGTGTGTGTGTCTAGGGAATTGGGTCCAGCCCCGTATATGTGCTGGTGGGAGCAGCACTGGGAGGGAGTTAATGACAAGTTCCTTATCCACCTGGTTCTTGACCTTACACACTACTGTAGCATCTACCTGATGGTAGAAATGAAAACAGGCTGTATTGGGGTCGGTTCTGTTCATGATGATATTATGGATGCTCCTGGTGACCCTGGTGTTGTAAATGTCTTCCAGTGATGGGTAGGCTGCTTCTGCGATGGTTTGAGCAGTTCTAACCACTCGCTGAAGAGCCTTGTGGACCTGAGAGGAGCAGCTTCCAAACCAGACTGTGATGCTGCTGGTGAGGATAGAAGTTGCTAAGAATTTTGGCTGGCATGCCAAATTTCTTTAGCCTTCTCAGGAAATGAGAAGATGCTGTTAGGACTTCCTTATTAGTGTTGCATTGTGGGACCAGGCCACATCTTCGCTGATGGGAACACCAAAGAATTTGACGGTGTTCACCCTCTCCACCTTTGTCTCACCCATGTGCATCGGTGTGTGCTGTTCCCTCCTCGTTTGTGGGTCAGCAGTCATCTACTTGGTTTTGTTGGCATTTAGGGAGAGATTGTTGTTTTGGCACCATGCCCCCAGATCCCCTCTATATGCTGTCTTGCTTTCTCCAGACACACAGCCTGTTTATTCTCGTACCATCAGGTAAACACTTCAAGAGTTTAAATCAAGAACCACATGGCTAAGGCTTTTTATCCACAGACCATCAGGCTTGTCATCAGAGCTGGCTGATGTCTTGTCCCTAGCACAAACATCAGTATCCACCTGGCTCAAGACACCACTATCATGCCCCTCACGAAGAAGACTACATTGACCTGCCTTAATGACTATCGGCCAGTTGCACTGACTCCAATTGTGATGAAGTATTTTGAAAGGCTAACCGGACACTCCAGACCCTCACTGAAACCGGCCCACAGAAGATGCTCTCAACACTGCAATTCACAAAGCTCTCTCACATCTAAAGAGCAAGGACAGCTGTATGTGGTATAGTAGTTATTTGAGTTACCGTAGCCTTCCTGTCAGCTCAAAGCAGTCTGGCCATTCTCCTCTGACCTCTCTCAACATCAAGGCCTTTCTGCCTCCTGAACTGCGCTCACTGGATGCTCTTTGTGCATTGCACTGCTGCCACATGATTTGCCAATTGGGTACTTGTTTGAATGAACAGGTGTACAGGTGTTCCTATTAAAGTGGCTGGTGAGTTTGTATTGTTTTTGTGTTTAAGATATTTTACTAACTCGAAGTGCAAAAAGAACATGAGAACTCCTGAGACATGAGAGGGAGGAATGCACCACCTTTTACAAGAATGAACATGACATTTAGCCAAATTGTAAATGCTGGTGAGTAGCACCCTGTGCGTCATAGTGATGCATGCCACGTCATTATCTATTTAGTACATCAAGGGAGAATTTCTACAATAGTAAAATCAGTTTAGGAAAATTGATGTAAAATTAAAATAGTGCTGTGACAGTAATGATTAAGTGAACAAGTAATATCCAGCAGCATTCCAGTATAAATACAGCTGTCTGTGATATAACCTGTAAAATCAATAGGCACTAGAGTGACTGTTAATGACCGTTAATCAGAGCATTTTATATCAACTTGAGTATGTTAATGAAGTCAAACAGGTGTTTCACCATAGTCAGTGACAATTATTAATGTGCATAGCTCAGTTTGGTCCATGCAGACCCAAGCTGTACGCCTAGTGACATGAGATGGGCAGGAAGAAGGAGCGGAGATCTGAACTGTGTAAGCAACTGAAGTGTACAAAATGGCATCCAGCAACATAATTATTTGATCATGATTTCCTGCTACACCATTTGCATCTCAGATGAGTTACTAAAGTAATGAGGCTCTAAAGCAGGGTTCCCAAGTTCTAGTCCTTGAAGGCCAGAGTCCAGCATATTTTGGTCTCTGCTCACAGACTGAACAGAAAATTAACCAAACTGTGCTGGACTATGACTATCCTGAACTGGAAGTGGGAATATACCATGGATGGGATGCCAGGCCATTGCAGTGGTCCATACAATGCACACACACATTCATTCACACCTAGGAAGATTTAGTGTAGCCAATCCACCTACTGGCATGCTTTTCAAGTTGGGAAGAAGGAGGAAACCAAAGAACCTGGAGGAAACCCACGCAAACACAGAGAGAACATGTGAAACTCCACACAGACTGTAACCTGAGCACAGGATTGAACCCGGGACCCTGGTACCTGTTGCATCCAACAGTGACTTTATCAGAAGTAAAATTCATAGGCATATTATGTGCTTATTATGGACATCATTCAAAGTCACACAATATTTATTCTCCTTAAAATGGCCTAATTATAGTCATTTTACTTAATAATTTCAAAAATTTTTCTTTTGGTTTATAATAATATAATTATTATTTTCATTAATTGTTATTTAATTTAATAGTCAGTTCATTATGTGTATGCTAGGGCTCACCCAGTCTGCCGATAATGGCAATCCTGAGCTTTATTCGGTGCCATATACCGCAAAAAGCCTGTAACTGGTCTAACAAGTCAGGAGTCATTTTTTAACACTCTTAATTACATTGCAGCATAAATATGACTCATAGGAAATATTAATATACTGTATGTCATGTGAATATGAATTCAGAATTATACATATGCTCAAAAAAAAAAGGATTGTTAAAGGTTCGTCATAAAGCGGTTTGACATGGAATCCTATCTGAAAGAGAAAACTTCTGCAGAGTATACATAGAATCTTTAAGGGTTCTCCCAGAGAGACAAACCAAAGAACCCTGGAGTGCTAGAACCTTTTTTTCCTTAAAAAGTATAGCAATTTTCAGAATATGATCAGCTATTTTTATAGCAAGCTGTGGAAAAAGAGTGCAAAAGAGCGAGACAGTGAGTATTTTAATACTCGGTTGTTTGCTCTGCATGAAACATGTTACTGCTGACACGTACTTTGCCTGGCTTTTCTGTTTTCGTTGTGCTCTGTATCATTTCTTTGTGGTTGTGTCTGTGTGTGCAGGCGTGCCTGTGTGAATGTGAATAACACTCTTATAGGCCTGTATTCTTCCATCCCTCAATGGAATGTTTACAGAGCGGTTTACGAGCTCAGCCATGCCTGTTCTCTCTCTCTCTCTCTCTCTCTCTCTCTCTCTCTCTCTCTGTCTCACTCACACACACACACACACACACACACACTCTGTCTTGGCTCCTGGGCCTCTTGTAAAGATATCTTATTCAGCCCTTTTGTGGAATGTTGGAGTGTGTGAGTGTGTGTGCGGTTGGTGGCCCCCGTGCTGCACTATAGGAGCCATTTCAGACTCAGTCATAGGGGAAACAGCAGCACACCATTGAGGGAAACAAACCCGCCATGCCTGCGGCTCAAATCGCCCAAGTGTAACCTCAGTAGATATCAGAATTTCATTTCCACATATGAATAAACATTTTCCACTTCATTTTGACTTGTTTTGTCCATTTTTTTCCTTATGTTTCAATACCTTTAATTAATATTTTATAAATATTAACAGTTTATATTAAAAGTGGATCAGAAAGATAAATGACAATTACATTCATGTATGTTATAATTGATATAATAAATGCACAAACTCTTTAATGGATGAAGACCCATTTAGGACCGAAGCATAAATTTACTGTGTATTGATGTAAAAGCTGAGCACGATTCACTGTACAGTTCAGGAACCCTGAAATGGTTTGTGCTCTACAAAACGAGCACAAACGAGCAGGGAGCGTGGAAAGCCTCCTCCTCAATGCCCACTCTGGCTTTGTAGTGCTGCCAGCGCACCAGTCTTGTGTTGTTTTGGAGAGGGGGCACGTGGTGGGGGTTAGACTGTAAACTCCAGACTGAAATATTCCCTCACGGCCACATGCATGCAAACACAGAGGCGTGTGTGTACACATTTGGAGGCAGCTGAGCTGAAACATGTCAACACGGCCGCATAGCCTCTGCTTTGATCTCAATCTGACCCACGACGATGTGCCCACATGGACACCACCCACGCAAACCCACGTCACTATACACACTCCGCACTTGTTGGAAAGTCTGCTCAGGTTCATATCTGAGGCTCTGTGTGTGTGTGTGTGTGTGTGTTTTTCTGTAAACTTTATTCCCCCCTCCCCCCTACCCCCCGCCTAAATCTCCCTCCCCCCCCTCCTGGGAAAACAGCGACAACAAATTAGCCTTCTTTTATGTCACGGACCAAGGACGACACTTGGACAGGCCCGAGATTGTCCTCGCGGGTTCCCATGAACCTCTCTAACCTTCGCCTTTCAGCGCCGAAGGAAGCGGCCATTGTGCCAGCACCTGTTTCTGTGGAAATTGGTAAAATGATGGCTTTGTTAGGCATCGCCCAGGCAACCAGGAGAAAGGGGAAGGGGGAAAGGAGGAGGTGGAGGTGAAGGGGACAGAGGAGGGGTTTGGGGCCATGTGCTGGACCTTAAGAGTCCATGCCAAGGGTGGGGAGATAAAGGGGTGTGTCTTGCTGCTCTAGCAGGGAATTATGGGATTGCAGCTTGATTTTCCAGGAGTTCAATCAATTATCGGATGTGTGCTTGCTTGCCATTATTACTTCATTTTGGATGAAGCACCTCTGTATGAATGCTAGTCAAGCTTGAGTCATGCATTCACTCAGTCAGAAAGAAATTAGAAAGAGGAGTGAGCTCACTCAAACTGCCAGACATTACAATATACAGGTCACAACATTTTGGTATCATTTATTGAATTTATTTATATGAACACCTCTGAATACTCATGCATGAGGATTAGTGTTATTGCTCCTGAGCCCTTAGCTGTTTTGTGGACTCGATGTGAAGTTCTGAGTCTCCCAGCAGATGGCAATCATTTATCAGTAGTGGCAGAGCTGCGCTGGCTTACTTGAGGAATCATCCATCTTAGAGCTTCCCTCCGCACAAGACACATAGTATTGATGAGTGTCCCGTGGATAGTTACTGGATCAGAGGATGACAATTTTGGTTTCGAATTTGTATTGCAGCAGCAGCAGCATTTTGTTTCAGGCCTGCTATATTATTATCTAGAGTGGAAAAATGAACAATGAATAACCACTATGCCATAAACATCACTTCTAGGGCCCTCATAGCACCAAAGATTAGGCTGCAAATTAAATTTCCAAAATAGTAATCCATGAAGATTAATATCAGAGAGGAAACCATGGTAGTCATTAAAAAATATATTCAAATGACCAAGATTTTATACCACATCCTATCAAATATTAGTGAAAATATTACAGCAATACAATGTGTCCCAAAAGTCTCCATAGACTGGGGACTATGTACGCCAGAGCCACGTTTGTTGTGCCCTCGTCAGTGGATGTTGGTGGACGTCCACTTCTCAGTTGGTCCGCAACATTTTCAGTCTTTTTGAATTTGTTAATAAGTTTGGCAACAGTGTTGTGTGATGTGCTTGCCATGTTTCCTGTTAAAGTCCATTGCAACCTTGCGACAGCTTCCCGATCCAGCCATGAGGATGATTTCAATATGTTCTTTTGTCAAAGGCATTCTTAAATCTGAAAAAAATATAATGTAAACTAAGTATGAAACATTTTGGAAGACATTTGCTAAAAAGTGTTAATTTCTCCTATGTATGGAGAATTTTGGGACACCCCATATATCGGGGTGTGACCCACCTCCCAAAACATGCCAGTAGGTAGATTGGCTATGCTAAATTGTTCTATGTTTGAATAGATAGGGCATTATATTTTTATATTATATTATTGAATAGATAAGGCATTATATTCATATGTTTGAATAGATAGGGCAGGATAGAACAGTTACAGAATATGAAAGAATAAAAATAAAATCTAATGTTATTTCATTTATAAATTACATTTTCTGGCCCTGCCCAGAATAAAAAATACAAATGACTGAAGATGAATGATTGACGTCCTGTTGTCCCTTTATGATATATGGGTCATTCTACTCTATGATATGTTCAACAGAATAATAACTACAGTTCTAACTACAGTTCTATATAAGGTAACTTTAATCAGCCACAGGCAGAAAAACATACAGAAGTACAGTGGTGGAAAGTCCCTACCACTTCCCCTGCTATATGTAGGTCCATCTTTGTGAGCTGACCATAAGGATGGAGCCATCGCTTGTATCATTTGAATGTCCATAAAAATCACAGCGCAGTCAGCAGAAATGAGGCTGCTTAAAAACATAAACCGCCGTTGCTCGCTGGACTTGCGGGAAGCGCTCGGTAGCCTACAGTATATTTAAGTTGTACGAAAAATACCAATAAAAACATAGCTTGCAGAAAAATAACAAAATAAAATAAACTTAATAACCAAGCGTAGACCTTGAAAAAGATCTTGGTTCTGTCCCAAAGGCTAGAAGTCAGGTTCTGTTAGTGTTATTAAAAATATGTCAGCCATTTTAAGCAACATCCCAAATACTAGAAAACATACAGTAAACACTTTACTAATGAGATGTTTGGATAGTTATGATTTTATCATGTTCATACCATTTGTATGGCCACATTCAGAGTTGAATTAAACATATTTAGCGGTGAGTAATAGCAAAATTTGCGCACATCGGTATTCAGACATCAGATGTAATTATAGACTTAAGTAGTAATAGTAGAAGAAAAGTGCTTGGTCAGCTTATCCTTTAAACAGTAGACTTTTATCCTTTATAGCAGAGCCCAATGAATTAACAAAACATTATATTATTATATTATAATATATTATATTATATTATATTATATTATATTAAACGTGTGATAATGTAGCTTACATCTTGGGTATATATTATGATTTCATGACCTCAATTTAATATTTTATGGCTTCATTAATTTGCACACAATGAACTGTCAGCACATGATATAAAACAAAATGCAAAATAATAAGATGCGCTGGATCAAGTGCTGGACCAGGGGCTGAATAATGAGGGTAGAAGCCATATTGTTATATTAAAGCGATAATTACAGCTAGGTATATTCATGTAGCAATATCTTGGCAATAGACTAGTCTCCTCTTAGATGATATATCAATGCTTGCCATCTTCTCATTCATATATCATCGTTTTTTGCATAGACTCTATTGAAAACCCCTGTCTCAGATGTTTCTACTCAAGAAAAATATGGACACTTCAGATTTACACACAAGTGATTTTAATAATAATCTGAACAGGGAGCCCAGAAAATCACACAAGCAACTTTCCCCACATTAATATTGATTTTTGGACTTAAGTTGCCAGCTCTGAATATGACCCACAATGCACTGCAAGCGAACTCAGAAATGGCTCCTGTAAGCACATTGATTTTTAAACAATTGTGTAATAAAACTGTATTATTTCCAAACAATGCAGGAGGCTTAGCTAAGTGCACTTTGTACAGAATGTGATGATTCATTTACATATTAATCAGAAGACTCTTAGCTAGCTACTAAATGTATTATAATAACTATAATGCATAACTAAAACTATACTGTGCAAAACTATAATGTTCTCTGTTGTAATGCCTCTTTGTGGTCACATTATCTCAATTTGTTTAAGTTTGCTTGACAATTGCCACTTCTTAGAAGGCTGCAGTAACATTTTTTCTGTCAAACACTAGCATTTGAATTCATCATTGCATTCATGTCAAAAAGATAGGAAGACATTTCAATGCATTTGGAACAAGAATGACAGCCTATTAGTTAAACATTACAGTTCATGTAACATTAACCTGCATTAGCATATAGCTGTGTTCATGTTAAACATTAGCATACCCCTGTCTAAAGACACCCACATATCCCTTACAGCACTGAAGAAGGTGTCCAAGTTAACATAAACTTAAAATGTGAACTAAAACAACTCTTATGTACTGATGGCATGTTCGTGTTGGCAGACATATTGATACCAACTTTACTTCTAGGTTGAGCTTGAGAAATCTGTACTATCAGAAATGTCCTAAAATTTGGTATTGGAATTATCACTCAGGTTAACATCACCTTTTGTTTTTCAATCAGAAGGTGGTAGTCAGTTCATGCTGCAAATCTTTGCATCCCAGGGCCACCACTGAGAAAGATCATTAACCCTAAACTGCTCGGCTGGATTTGTCTGGGTTGTATTGTAGCATGTAAGTTGCTTTGGATAAAAGCATCTGCTATATAAATTTAATGTCCAAAATGTAAATAGATTATTCCTTTTGCAGTAAAAAGCTGCTGTGTTATGTGGGAGTTGGCCTTGCGTGGGACTTGAGTGTGCAGTGTGGTCTTCTGGGCTAATGAAAGAAACAACACACTGGGCATCTCAGAGAGCAGCTACAGGGTGGTCTTTCAGTGTGGCATGGGCACGGGAACAGAGCCAGGGAGAAACTAGGAGTTATTTAGCATGCAGGAGAGGGGGAGAGAGAGAGAGAGAGAGAGAGAGAGAGAGACTGGCACTCAGCAGAGACATTGTTTAGTATACGAAGCCCAAACTGGCATAAAGGTACTCCACAGTGAAAAGTATGTCAATCTGTGGGAAACCTATTTAGGATATTTAAGACATATACATAGAGAGAGATAGATTTGTTCTTTTACTTGCAATGAACATGATATGCTAAATATACAACCCATTATCATGGCTTTCAGTATGCCACACTGTAGCTTACAGATATGGAGTTTTAAACATAATGACATTAACTGACATAAAACACACCAGCGGCAGTCCAAGGTTTACATTATACAGTTATGGAAAATGTATCCCGCTAAACTGCCAGCTTATTATACAGTTATTCTTTTTAAAGTATGTGGTAATACTTTTTATGAATCGGGGTGGAAAATACTTGCGTTATTTTACTACATGACTATACTTAAGTATTATTTTGGCATATTTATACTTTACTAGAAATTGAATACCTCTTATTTAGACCTTATTTAGGCCTTCAATTCAATTCAATTTCATTCAATTTCATTTGTATAGCACTTTTAACAACGGACATTGTCACAAAGCAACTTTACAGAAATAAATACATTCAGGATATAAATTTTAAATGCATGTGTTTTCCCTAATGAGCAAACCAGAGGCAATGGTGGCAAGGAAAAACTCCCAGAGACGACATGAGGAAGAAACCTTGAGACTCAAAAGGGAATCCATCCTCGTCTGGGTGATAATGGATAGTGCGATTATAAATAAATCCTTCTATAACTGTGTACGACATGGACAAATAGTGCAAATGTGTAACCAGGAAATTCATTACAGCCCACAGAGCCACCACAGCAATCGCAGTCTCAAGCCATTACAGTACAACTGGCCATATGAACCACAGTCCAAAGCCATCTCCACGGTCCCCAAGCGGCACCATCCCCATCAATCCCAATGATCTTCAAGCCGTCCATGTGGGGCCACCCCCAGCAGGAGCGAGTGATCTCCACCCGATGAAAACTCCAACCAGAAGCAGGGCATCAGGATGGATCAGGCATTTCCGGAGAGCAGAAGGGGTCAGGATCATTGTGTCTCACGAGTAGTGTGTGTAGCTCGACAGAGAGAGAGAGAGGGAGAGAGAGAGGTAGCCTTCAAAGTACTCGTTACAAATGTCTCTTCTTTTCTCATACACCCAATGACTGCACATGACTGTAAACGGGCTCAGTTTAGTCTTCAAGCATTTCAGTATAGCAAAAAAAAAAAACAACTCAAGAATCATGCTGCGACCTTCTCATGCTACATAATGTAGTTAGCACTATAGCTGGACTAAGCGAAGACTCGTATGAAATGAGCCATCTCCTTTGCCTTTCTAGAAGGAATGGATTCCATCTCATTTGAAAAGTGGGTTTCATTTGTGTTAATTTGCTAACATTAACTGGCTGTATTTAACTATGTTAGCCTATTTTCTTTGCTAATGCCTGGTTAGACTAGTATCAATTCCAGGACATAACACAAATTAGCTCAGCAGCAAGACAAATTCTAGCTCACTGTAAATATTGCAAACTTACAGAGATTGAACAATGTTTTCAGACAGAATGGCATAGTCACTTTAAAACAAAAATCTTCTTCTGACAGTTTTATAAGTAATAAAATTAACATTTCACGTGAAAACACTGACTTCATTTTTTGGCTGGATACTTCCACGTTTAATCAACTACCATTCTGATGCATTGCCTGTGAGTTCACTGAAGGATAATTTCTCAGTATTTTGTCCGCCCCGATATAAACTCAGAACTAAAAGCACACCTCCACTCTAACTTGCATAATCATTCATTCTTCTTCAAATGAAAATGAATTTGCAGATGCACATAATATTTAATGAAAAGCTCCTTTTATAGACTTTAGGTGAAGTGATGCTATTTAACAAGTATATTGTTCACTAATTAACAGGACTATTTCAGTAATTACAGTGAAACTAATATGAAAGGTGCACTGAAAAAAATGGAGTATGTGGTCAGTCATTTTACATATTACATTGCTTATCAAAATGTGATTTCACTGCTTATACTAAATTTAAACACGTTTCGCATTACTAGATTGAATTATGTAGAGTGAGTGTGATCAGTTGACAGTGGTAATGTGGATGTTGCTGAATGACAGAGAGCTGGGTTTGATCTTCAGCTCAGGTGAGAGTGTGGAATTCAGTTTTATTCAGGGCTTTCAAATCATGTTGGATGTGCAAAAACATATTTGTGTTTATGTAACTCAATTCAATCATGCAGAACCGATGTACGTATTTGAATTAAGTACATTCAATGAGCTTTTTTTTTTTTTTTTTTTTACAGTGTATTTAGTTACAAGATTGTAAGTCTGAAAACAGGCTCTGGGACTAAGGGGTTAAATGGCCTTGTTGAGAGGATTGTTTGTTGTCTTCTGCAATGTAAAAATACTTTTTTCTAGACTTTATAGGTCATTTTTTTGTTAAGAAACCTTTTCTATATAGCATATTTACATATCTTGTAGCATATCTTAAATAACAGGAAACCCCTGAAAATATTTATGTTTTATTTATGTTGGGATAGTATAATGTTAACTGTATAACTATTTCAGATTTTATTTTCTTACTATTCTGCCATGCAGTATATTGTTATACGTGTGTGATGGTGCTGGTGCTGAAAGATCATGTCTTACATATTGCTTATACAGTAGGTATAGCAGTAAAATGATGTGTACTTTTGTTATATTGTTTGGATTATAAACCAGCACTCTGCAGAGATTTTGTATTTTTTTTTTTTAATTCACTGTTCAATTTTCAAGGCAGAAGTTTGTTGTACTATAAAACAGTAGGCCCACAGCTTTCAGACAAGACCATTTAACCGATCACAGGTTTTGGTATTCAGTCCGTACTCCAGTCAGAAATTTGGAGCGACAGGTTTGTGTTCATCTTCAATTTACCTGTGCTGAAAAAATTTATATATGTATACATGTATGTGTGTGTGTAAAATCACATTTCAAATTGGGCATTATGTTGACTGGTAAATCTTGGCGTCAAAATGGCCAATAGTCTCAATAACTGCTGTACAGCATTGAAATGACAAAATACACCAGCATGGCATGACAAGCTGTAACCAGCAGGGTGAGGGGGCATACATATTATCTTCTCAGTCTAATTAATTCAGCAAGAGCAGTAGGTGGGTATTTGTGTGTGTGTGTGTATTTGGGCATGTCTTTCTATCGTGATGGCGATCAAATGTCTCCACAAGGATAGGAATATCTGACAGTTTGGGAACATTTGGCATTTGGGCACAACTGCTTTTTTTAATCACACAAAAAAACAATTAAAAGATTTCCTTTTGGTTACTGAGGTTAAGGTTAGGGTTAGACTTAGGTGTAGCATAGCATTTATTAGCTGCATTAATAATTATGTCAAGGGAAGGTCCTCACAAGGATAGTAAGACAAAAGGGTGTGTATGTGTGTGTGTGTGTGTGTGTGTATGCATGCGTGCTTCTTGCATATTGCAAGTACACCTCAGCAGGAACTGTACGGATGATGGCAGGCTTTTGAAAGCTACTAAAAATGTCTTCACCAGTGTAACGCATGTGTTATTTATCCCTTATGTGTGAGACTGTACCTTTCTCAGAGAGAGAGAGAGAGAGAGAGAGAGAGAGAGAGAGAGAAAGAGAGAGCATCTGGAGTAGTCTTTTCCCTCCCTGTTTCTGTGAATTACTTCTGCACAGGAGGGGAATATTGTCCCAGGGAGTGGAGTAAAAGATGGATCCAGCTGTGCACACAATCTCTAACACATACAGACACACACACACACACACACACACATTTGGAAGGCACGCCATACATGGGCACTCAGATTGCACACTAGAGCACATACACAAAGACGTTCAGAGTGATTAAGGCCTTTAGACACACACAGCTATGCACACAAGCACACACACGCACGCACACACACACATACAACACATGTGGTGTGCGAAGGGGCTAGTTAAGCATGATTTATCTCCGCTTGGGGATTCACAGGATGGCTCTGGTTCAACCGATTTCCCAGAGCAAGCGGAAGCGGCTACCAGCCGTATCAGGCAGGAATTCTCATCCCTAAGTCCTCCTGGGTGAGAAGCCACATGAACTGGGGAAGAACCTAAAGAAATCCACTAATCCTCTACATCCATGTCTGCGACTCATCATCCAGGTATTTTAAATAGTCTCTATTTATATAACCTGACCACCAGGAGGCGCAGCACAAACAGGAAATCACCGAAGACTCAGCAGAAGACCGTGACTGGGAAATGTCTGAAAAGCAAGAATTCATGTCTAATTAGTGTTGCTGGAAAGAAAGCCATTTTAAGAAACATCCCAAATTCAAATACACAGAATCCATTCTAAAGTGGTTTCATGGTAGTGATGTTATTTTTCCAGCTAAGCAAATGTGTATTATTATAATGCAATACAGACATACATCACAGAGTGTCTGCAAATTCTTAAAAAAAAACTTGTCTAAAACTACTATTGACTATTTATTACTACTTATTAGGGGCAAATTAATGATTGCAATAAGTATTTAATAAATTACTTATTCAATAACATTTTATGTTAGAAATGTTTATACCATAGTGATAACGAATTCTGATTCTGGCCAGAAGGTGATGATGATTCATTTCTATAACAGCAGCTCTGACAGTAGTACCAGCACTCTTCTAATAATTTATAGTTTCTAAAGTAACAGCTAATTCACAGGGACTTTTATAGCAGATGATCACATGATCTAAAACTAATAATAAACAGATAGTAAAAATGTGCTGTTATTTAACAAAGAAAAATCAGTCGGTAATTATTGATATGGATATGGTGAGGTTTGCTGTAAGAAGACGTTTATTTTGCTATTATGGAAGGAGTCTCCAGTGTCAGAGCTTTGTAACAGTGAAAGGTAAAACTGTTTTTTTTGCAACAGGAAAGTCTAAGAACGGAGGACGTTGCGGTTTCTTAGTAACAAGCTGCATTTTTTTTGTCTAATGAAATTCAAGAGAAAGTAAGGGAATCTGTTTATAGCTGCTGTAATGTAAGTGATAACAGAAACGAACTTGTTTAGCAGACATTCCACAACATTAAACGTAACGATAAACTAAATGTAAACGATAAAACTGAAAGTATTATGTGTTGGTCTTTAATAAATACAAATTGCAATGATTAGCAAATTGCTGGGGTAGCAGTGCCTCTGCTTTGCGTTGGGTTGTATCACACAACCATGTTTTGTTTTTTTTTTTAAATAAAAATATATGCCATTCTGTTTTATTTCTTACAAAGTACAAAGAAGTTGGTGAGGCTAACAACAGCTACCCTTGTAACACACATTATTTTACTGCATATTTATATTTCCTGTATCATTTCTGCAAATTTGGTCTTAAATACAGTTAAAGTGGCACTGAAAAAAAACTTAAAAACTTTGAGAAAACAATCTGCATCAGTTTTAACACAGAAATTACTGACGTTTTACTAATGTAATATTTAAAATCTTCAACAGCTAGTGGTGTATTTGTGTATTTGTCCATGTGCTCTAGCTCCTGCTGTCGTGCCAAAAGCACTAGCCAACTACAAATCACACTCTAGCGAATTAACGTGCTAGTGCAAAGTAATGATTTCCTTTCTAACAGCTTCGCTTTGTGACATGGGATCTAACTTTTTCTGATGAGTGTTATTTGTTAGCCTGATTTATAATACGAAATCTTCTATCCAACATTAGCTTTTGGGATACACCCATATGGTAGGCTACCTTAGAACAGGCCACATTTCTCTCTTCTCACCGTCTCTCCTTTTCTCTCTCTCTCGCTCTCTCTCTCTATCTTTTTTTACATTTAATAAAGTCCTCTTAATACATCCAATTGTTTCCACACATTTATGATGTTTGCAGTTACAGTCTCGGAGGAAATATTCACTTTCCTGTGTGGCTACCTGGCCAACTGACCATGCGGAATAAATCTCTATTACTGATAGATCTCCAGCTGAGATTGTAGCATCGATATATGCAACGAGAGCACAAATCAACTGCAGTGAAACCTTGGATACTCCATGTTTTCATTTTCTCTTCTATACCCAGCTGACCATTTGAAATATTTCGAAGACACATTGAGAGAAAAAACATGGTGTTGAGCTTTTCAGCAGATGGATCCTTATTGTAAGAAAACAGTTTGAAATGAAACCTCATTTTGTAATATTGTCTTCAAATAGGAAAGGCTGCCAGCTTTGCTAAGGCCCCGGACATTTTTCCTTAAACACCGTACATATAAATATATTATCAGGATTTATGGCATTGTGGTTTAATGTCACTTTTGGGATAGAAGTAAACTTCAGACTACACACAGCTGCAAGCACAGACACAGGCGCGCCACAGCACACGCAGGTAAACGGAGCATGCACAAAGACACACACCTTTACAAGACATCGCCCCTTACTAGGTGCTGACAGGACCACACATATGGTCTCGTACAAAACGGCTGGAATGCTATAAACATTTATTTCAGCAGCGACCTACATGGTTCCATTTCAAACAATCCTGGAGAAACATGCTAGCCTACCTGAGCACAATAATAAACAGAGAAAGGCTGGATTCACGCTAGAAATAACAGACAAATATTTCTGGGGGGCCTTCATTATGGCGTGCAGATGAATAGTTCAAGATGCACAAGGGATTTCAGGTTTCACATGTTATGAATTCGCAGTGTTGAAATTGGAATTATCACCAACTAGGGGTTTGATGTTCGAGGGTGAGTCAAATGAAAACATCATTTTAAAAACTTTGCATTGTTTATTGCAAATAGGTGTCACAAAAGCGTATCCTTTTTCTACATAATCTCCATTTAATGAGAGTCCGGATTCCTCTAAACAAATGTCACACGTTTAAGGTTTTCATTCGACTAGTCAGAAGAGAAATTCTATTTTGTTATATACTGAAATATCATTTAGAGGAGCTGTTTTTGTGATTGAAAATGAATATTTGTACTCTTACTCCATTAAATTTCCATGTTAAACCACAAGTGTTTAACGCCTTGCATGTAGATAGTTGTTACAAATTTCCAAATGCATATTATTTTTAATTTTTTTTTTTTTTGCCCAACTAGTAATCCACTTGCATTTCTATGCATTTTAACTTTATTCACTGACTATATTTAAAACACAGTAAAATCCATACCAGTTTTTGTGTACAGACTGCATATTAGTCTCACTTGCTTTTCATACATTAATGTTACATAAGTAAAAAAAAAAAGACTCAGTGTGTATAAATTAAGTGTGTATAAATTCAGTTTGTATAAATGAACAAGGTAATGTTTCTTGATTTTTGTTCAAATCAACTTTTCACACAAATTGAGTTATGCAGATCATGAATTTCTGAAGTGTGAGACCATGGTGAAATACAAAGTCTTCATTTTTAATTTACATTGTTTATTATTTACTTATACATAATCAACGATCATATTTTTCTTTGTTAAATACATACATTTCATTGTGCACACCTTTTAACTTTTATTTAAGTATCATTGGGGTAGCTACTTTTACTTTTAATCTAGTAAGAATGCAATATATTAAAGCATATTTTATGTATCTCTATGTTATGATTGTCTTTTTTCACTTCTTGGCATTCAGCTATAGCAACATAATAAGGAAATCTGAAATAAGTATACTGTTCCTGTTATGGTGTCCTGGTCTAGACAGGAAATATGCTCACGTGTGTCCTAACGTTAGCCATCTTTAAAACCAGATTTAAAACATTTTCATTCTCTTGGTGCTTTTGATTAAATCCTCATGCTATGCACTGCACTCCGTTCAGCTTCCCTTGTTCATCTCTTCACTTAATAGTTTTTTAATATGTCTATGTAAAACACGATGCATTATCTCTGTGTATGAAATGTGCCTTTTGTAAAAGATTTTTTTAAACAAGGCGGTCTATTTTTTAAAGAGCAAGCATATCATTTTTAAATGATAGGAAAATGTATTTGTTTCCCACTGCCATTTAAAATAACAAAATATTTTACTCATTTCTCTTTATCATCATATGTGTTATATGTCATTAAGTTTTATCCTCTTTGGAAATGTAAAAGAGAAAGACGTGACACATTGAAAAGCACAACATTGGGCTGGAAGCCTATCATAATGCAAAGAGAACAAAATTTATGACTTATGGCTTTAATCTTCTTTTTGGGATTTGTAGTTTCAGATTCCACTCTATTCAGTATTCATAGACCTAAAAACATTTGAAAGCTGATCAAGGATAACAAATGCCTCAAGCACTGACATGAAACAAACTCCAGACTATAAAACAAGAGCTTTTAAAAAAAAAAAAAGACATCTATGCCACGAATGAGTTTTCTGCTCACACTCCTAATTCGATGAGAAATTAGGCATTGGGAGATAAGTGTTAGGTTGAGACTTAAAGTGTAAAAATGAAACACTGAGTCAAGACATGAGTCAGTCTGGGCCCTGCCTTCATTAGCTTACTAAACGCAAGTGTGGTTTTTGTGTTTGTGTGTGTGCGTGCTGGAAGTGTGTGTCTGTGTGTGGCGAGTGGTCCCACCCATGTTTGTTCTGCCAGCAGTCTGCTCTTGCTGTGAAGTCAGACCTCACACAGCGCTCAGCTCCTCTGAGCCTCCACGCTCACACTGAGATCAGCATCCGCTGAACACGGCCTTTGCGTGTTAACCCTCATGTTCTGTTCACCAGTTAGCAGTAGATGTCCTGTTGTACCTTGCACCTTGTGTATCACATTAGAATGGGTCATGTTCTAGTCAGGTTAGAACGTGGTCTGAAGATCATCTCTGTAACTGAAGTGTGATTTCAAAAATAGCCTTCATTTTTTTTTTTTTTCTTGATCAAAGTGCAAAAAAGTTATACCTAGGAAACTCCAATTTTGTATTGTACATAATTTCTTTTTTTAAAATGGATCAAGAACAGGCTGACCTGGTGGTCTGGGATTAGCTTGTGTTGTCTATATAGTCTATATGATTATGATATGATGAAGGACTCAATCTTGCAAAACATCCAGATCAGGCAAATCCTTATGTTCAGAGGGAGCGAACTCATGTAAAAGTGCAAGTAGAAAAGTGTAAATTCTTAAATTTATTAAAAGTATGGAATCAGTGAACGTCTCAGATGTTAACTAGCATGCTAATACCTCTTTTGATACAAATTAGTTTAATGCTAATAGCTAATACAAACTGCCTTGATAAAAACAAAGTGTACATAACAGCAGATAGATTACAGTCATGATTATTAGGTCTCATTTTTGCTGTTAGATTTGTTTGGATTTAGATTTTAAGTTTCAATTTGTTAGAAATTGAGCTGTCACTTTATGATTTTAGAAAGATATGATTATAAAGACATGTAGTGTTTGAAAATGTAATGAGTAAAAACAGGTAGAGATTTTTCTTCTGAGTGAGTAAAAGTCAGAGGTGAAAGAAAAGCTCAAGTAAACCACAGAAAAGAAAGAGATTTAACTACAGTAACAAAGTAAAGTAACCTCTGCTTGTGGTTTCAATGACAGAAAGCATGACAAGCCCTTTGGTCTATTTATGAAGATATAATACCAACACTTTGTCCTTAAATACAATCACTGCAGTACTGTAATTACTGTAGGATAGGGCATCATTATGGATGTCCTCAGTGCTTTATGCCTTCTTTCATCTCTGAGGACTTTGGGCAAGAGAAATTAATGAAGCACCACATCATGTTTCTTCCTGTTGGTTTATCTTGTCTTTCTGCCAGCCAGAAGTGATCATTTGTGTTGTACAAATAAAACCAAATGCTAGTGCTACTGTTAGGAGTCTAGTCATTGGTGACATTTTACTGGCATTAGTGTAAGAAAAAACTTTTCCAAAACAGGCAATACAGCGATGGTGGCTGACAGTCCATCCTGAATCACTCCCCAATGTGTGTGTGTGTGTTTTTAAATTTGATTCAAATCCAGACTGACACTAGTGCAGGTTGCTCTACTGATACAATAAGATTTGAATCACACACCAAGCAGTGATTCTGAAGCCACACAAGTATACTGTGAGTGAGGCTTGGCACAGACTCTGTGAGCTATTCCTTTCCTTGTCGACCGGGGATAAATCAAATCTTTATAAATCTGTTTAAGGATTTTTATATTTCCCCTTTTGGCCCAAAGCCTAGATTTCGGTCACTGTACTACCAGACCAGGGCCAGATGGACGGCACTAGCAGGACCTCAGGGACAGACATACGGCTAAGTCCTATCATTACAAATAAAGATATACACACTCATCCTTCCAAGATAGAAAACACTGTCTTTGAAGGTTGAGGGAAAAGTATATATTTTTTTAAATGAAAATTTCCCTAACCAGAAGCAAGTTTTTGTAGGCCTACAGGTAGCACACATCTACATCCAGAAAATCCCGGATAATTAATAGGAGTGTGGTAGTGATGGGTGCCCAAGGACAGATTCCCCACAGAGAGAGACAGAGTGAGAGTGAGACAGACAGAAAGACAACACAAGGTTTTTTTTGTAGCAGTGAGGGGTCTGTGTGTGGTTAGAAGACCTCACAGTCAGATGGGTTTGGGGCAAACAGTCAGCACAGACACACACAAAGATCACAAGAACCAACCAGTATATGTGTGTGTGTGTGTGTGTGTGTGTGTGTGTGTGTGTGTGTGTGGCATGCATGTAACCATTTTTGTGCACTCCTGTGGCTTATCCTCCAGAATTCTCCAAAACACACTTTAGACTCGGCAGTAAAACTCACAAACTTTCACACCTGTATGCCGTGCTGTGCGGATGTTCTTACTGAATTAAATGGAGTCCAGTATTTATGTTTAAACGCAAATGTGTGCCGGGAATTAGCACACAGCAAGCACTCGGAGAAGGGTATTTCAGCTGGAATGAGTGTAACTTTCTTGTTTAGGCACTATAATAATAATAAAAAAAAAGAAACCGCAACATAACCCATTTTCCACTCTCTCGGCCATGTTTAGACAGATTTGTACTCAAACACCAGATACTACCTCCGGGCCTTTCTCCTCTCTCTCTCTCTCTCTCTCTCTCTCTCTCTCTCTCTTTTTACCATCGCTTCTATTTCATTATCCAATTTCTGGCCCAATGTGCCCTCTTGAATCTCTGCCAACCTGCAAGTTATGGCAATCATTAACCAGAGGAGAGACGAGGCAAGCCAGGCCGAGTGTGTGAAGCAGCCAGAGGCTTTGGTTTTCAGAAGTACATACACAGAGCATTGGGCGTCCACGTCTCCTGTCCGAGTGCAGAAAGGTCTGCTAGTCCGCCTTTACAAGCCCACGAGTGGGTTTTATGAAGTGTCACCCTGCAAAGCCCGTGTTTAAAGCTACAGGGGAGTAAATGGGAACTCTCTGAGCAGTTATCACAAATTACAAAGCTCGAGGGGGCATGTATGGTCTCTGCCCCCAATGTCAATGCTGATGAAGTCTGTAAAGCACTTCAGCTGGCTGACAAATTCTATTGGACTGTCTCTCAACTCGCTCTGTAATTTAGTCAGATGTTAGTGAGAAATAACGAGGAGAAAAAAGATGGTCGTGAGAAAATGGTGTGAGAAGTAAATTTTCTCCTTTGTGAGATACATGGGCAGTTTTTGTTTTAGAAGAGTTGAGAGGGTTACACGCTTCTAGGCCTCACAAGTTGTCTGCCAGGCATTTGTTCTTATGTGCATTGTAAATCAAGTGCAAGAAAAATTGGCATGCATTATGATAGAAAAGGCCAATCTGTCCTTGTTTTGTATCTTAAATGGAGCAGAGAAAGGCAGGAAAATGAAAAATATTATGCCTGTTATGCACTGTTTAAGTATTCGTGTGATCTAGCTTGATTGAGAAACAAAATACTACAACATATTCACTTACTGGGAACTGAAGCCCTGGAACTGGAGAACATTAGTCGAGAATGTTTGGAAATAAACCCAACTGAATTATTCTCTAACAAAAATCATTCTCAATTTATTTGCAAGCAGTGATCTTTAGGGGTCCAAGCACCACTTCAGTTACTTCAATTACTTATAGTGCTGGCAAATGATTCTGAATATCAAAATTTCTTTAAATAACCATTCTTGGGCCTTGTCTAGATATCATACAACAGCAATATGATGATGTTTGACTTAAAGCTCTAGAAAAAATACTGAAAAACATAACTTTTTGCATAAGTGTGCATCTTTTTGGTACAAAGTGGTTCAAGACATTAAATATTTGGACAGAAAATACACTATATAAAACCTTTCATTCATCTTCAGCATCTGCTCCATCCGGGTCAGGGTCACAGTGCCTATCCTGGCAGTATTAGTCGCGAGGCAGGAATCCACCCTGGATGGGAATCCAGTCCATCGCAAAGCACTATGGGGCACTCCTTCACACCTAGGGCCAATTTAGCATAGTCAGTTTGGCTACCAGCCTGTTTCCTGGTTTGTAATAGAACATTTTAAATTTAAAACCAAATTTATTTGCCTCTTCATCTTCATCGTAGTAGCACACAACCAGTTAAAGTCTTCTCAGAACTCATTACTAGTAGCAAAGGGCCATCCTGCCTATCAGTGCAGTAGACTAGTTTAGATGTTATGATGGTATTTCTGTCATCTGGATTATAACAGGTGGACATCATAGATCAAGCCAAAATATTGATTCCCCATCACATCCCCATCCCAAACTGGATTTTGAATGGTCACTAGTAGAACTAACACTTATATGAGTGTATATATATGAGCAGAGTAAGAACTGAACTAGAGGTTTTTTTTTGTTTTGTTTTGTTTTTAAAGCGTAATTAGAATGCTTAAAAGAAATCAAATTAATGACAAAAATACGTTCAAGCTCCAATCAATTCTAGACAATTTCTGTACACTGACATGTTGAAAATTGTTTTGGAAAGCGTGCATTTATGTGGACCATAAGTGGAAACTGGTAACAGTGACATTGTGTAGTGTGAATCAGTGAACAATTAGATCATTCCTCTTTAAAAACTGTTTTACATTCCACTCTGCAGCTGGCAGATCATAAAACCTGTTGTATGAGACACACACAGTGCTCTCTCTCAGACATTCACATACACACAAATGTTGTGTGCTTATGGCCAAGTGAATGTCGATGGGCTATAAAAACTAATTTGTAATTGCTTGATTCATAAAACTAGGTCATAAATACTTTCCCATCCATAGAAGACAGTTATTAAGCACTCTTAGCCCTAAAGCTCTTCTCGATCATAACCTGATGACACTGAACACCTTCTCCATTACCTGGTTTTGCTATTTAGGACATTTATAAACGGAGCAGTTGTGTGGTCGTGATTTACGCCTCTTTATCAGTTGCTAATGGCAGTGCGAATGTGTATTCTTGCAGCTCAGCCTTCATGTCAATGAGAAGTCACCGGGGGAGGCCTGCCTTAATGGAAACCATGTGCTAAAACCTAGCCTAATTCCTTTTCCTTTCTCCTCCATGTAGGCGGAAACGTATACATCTCTTCCTGCTTCACTTTTCAAATATCTCTCAAATATTAAATATTAAATATTACCTCTTGTGTAAACAATGCTACATGGCAATCTTGCACTCATTTCTTTATGTTCTCCCATTTTCACAGACTTTATAATGGCGATTTTGCATCTGATAGAAGAACTCATTCTAACCTGTGATGTAAATGAATACATTTTAAAAGAAGAGTTTTGTTTTGGACCGTGTAAATAGACCGATACTTCTCGAGAGTTAGCCAATAACGGGCTGATTCCATGATTAAAGTGTCATATGTTCAACAGGAAGTTGCATCATCTGAATGTGTTGAAGATCATGAGAAGAAAACAGTTCTCTCATTCTTGTGTGGTTATTCTCAAAGATCTCGTGATATTGACTGTGATGTGGACACTGAAAAAAAAAATACAACTCTGTTACTGAAATTATAGACGTAGTAAATTATGAATAAAAAAATACGTTAAGTAAATCAATAGAATGTCCTTAATGTCCTTGTATCGTTAGCATGGATGCGAATTAACCGCATTTTGTGTATTTGCTAATTCTATGCGAAAATCATAACCCTGTTACGTTCAACCATTACTCGTTTAAAAGGAACATGCAGCCATTGTCAGTAGAGAAACCTTGTGAAAGTAAGAGATTGTTGCCTGAGATGGCTAAGCATGTGTTTTCTTAGATTTACTGTTGATAAATGATAAAAAATAAAGTTTAATTTTTAAGCGTTACAAAGACTTAATGCTGCCACAATCGTCGAATCACTAAACTAGTGCCATACAGTGCTACATAAATAAACAAACTCAGCTAAAGCCTGATAAAGAGTAATGAAAGTGCCATTTGCTCACAGTGCATTATGGGACTAGATTGGATCCCTTAGCCACTATGCTTTAGCTGGCATGCGTTATGAAAGGAGCGATCAGTCCGTAGGGATAGTAGTAGTAAGGATTTTATCAGCTGTAGCATTTGGGAGGTTTCTTAAAACGACTGATGCTCTAGTAAAACTCTAAGTAGACATTATTTCTAGCATTTAGGACATAGGTGATGTCTGTGGAGCCATGTTAAAGCCAGATATCATTTTCCATTTTCAGATAAAGTAAAAAGGAGTGTTTTGAGACATAGGAGGGCGTGTAGTCCTGCAGAGCTCAGTGTGTTTATCTATGTCACAGTCTATCAGCGGCTGACCGTGAATAAGGAAAGGGAGGGGGTGTGTGTTTTTGTTTCCACGGCCCCCACTTTTCTGTCTCTTTTTCTATTTCCCTCATATACACACACACACACACACATACACACACGCACACAAACAAACCACACGAAGCATGTTGTGCTCTCGGCGGTCAGAGGCCTCCCTGTGGGTGGTCTGGCCCCGGCGCATGTTTATGATCTAAACCGACCTAATCCGGGTGGCTTGTTTAAGGGAATTGAGAATGATTTATAAGAGCTGCTTGGGCCAAGGCATAGGAAATCAGAAGGAAATCGAGCCCTGTGGTAGCTGTGCGACTTCTGTGGCTTGATCCGTCCATCTCACTTTTCTGTTCTCCTTCATGACAGTTGCACTGGCTTCCGTTCAAACCCATGGTTTTAGTGAATTCGTTACGGGTGCAATGGTCCGCTTTTGCATAGTTATAATCATATTTCAGACTAAATTGGAGCAGTGGGAGATTTTGCGATGTCGAGTAAAAAGGATTAGTAATTTGGAGGTTCAGGTTCTGTGCTAGTGACGGAGAAAATTGTGAATTGAAATGCTAATGCTGTCAAAGAGCCACTATTTGGCTCCTAAGCGAGTCTCCTTGTCCAAAAGTTTCTTTGGATAAAAACACCTGCCACTACATAATTGTAAAATGTAAATATAAGATGATATTCTACATACTGAAATACATTTAAAAAACTCAGACGTGTGTGTGTGTGTGTGTGTGTGTGTGCAGCAAGACCCACCGCATGGGCTTTTTTCAGAGCCATTTGTTTAAATTAGGGACTACCACAAAAGACCTGTACAATCCACTATGTTAGTGGATCTCTTTAGACACTTTAGAGACTGTGGTTCATATTCCAGCACCTGGACCACATTTCCTCCCTACGCCCCCAGCGCTGCATGTCGTCATTAAGAGAATCAACCAGAACTTGTGTCTTTCTTTCCTCCTGAGCCCTGCAGAGCATGTTGTGGCCATGGGGTTAGTGTTTTAAAAGAGCAGCTAATCAGTGCAGAAGTGTCAGTGGCATGCGCTGACTTTTATGATGGCCCTGCTTTGAATCACAATCCACCTTTTACTGGCCAAAAATGATGCCACCAGCATGCAGCTGACAGCTTGTAAATAAAGAAGAAGTGGAGGATATTAGAACGCAAAGTTTCTTATTGCATGGTTGCAAAGATGATGGTTGCCAGAAGCTCAGGGCCTCACACGAGTCTTATAACAAGCAGGGGTCAATTTTTATTGAACGCTGCTTTTTATTCTCCTTTTTCATTCCTTCTTATTCACAACTCTTCTCACTGGGGTATCCTTCTGCGTTTTTCCATTTTTATTTCATTACCACATGGTTTGAAATTATATATTCTTCTTCTTCTTATTATTATTATGTTATATTATTTAATGCTATTTACTTAAATGAACAGAAGTTAACTATTTTAACTAGCTTGTAGGTGGTTAAACCTCTTTATACCACAGGACAGTTGAATTACTGAGTCTGCCTCAATGCAGGTTTAATGTCATTTTCAGACCCTCAATCTGCATCGTCAGAGATTTACCATTAACCAAACCGTCAAAATACCCTAATACTCACGATTTCGTTCATCACCAACATGACCTAAGGCAGCTAACCTGCTCATTGTTTCCAGTTATCCTCTTACTCATTTGTGTTTGGTCCAAAGTCATACAGCTTATTCAGCAGGACCTCTAACAGAATATGTAGCTCATATGTAGCTTTCCATAAATTTCTATCTTAGAGCTGATTCTAAACAACGCAACAATGTTTCTTATGGAGGAGCACCATAGCGGTAACCCAGAGTCAAGGAGATTGACAAGGAAATTATCTGAAGTATCAAGTGTAATTTATAGAAGAGTTGTAAATCATGGAGGTGGAGTCAATGTGGTTAAGTCTTTCAGCTTATTTTTGTATATTACTACTTTTTTGTAGATTACTATATGACATTTTTGTATAGTACTAGCTTGCTTAACACTGGGCATAAATATTACAAAAGATGACGTCCGATTTCTGATATAAAAAGCCAAAAATTCTAACATTTGCTATATCCTATACACTTTCATCTTCCAGAGCTATAGATACCATCATGTATATTTGCAGTTCAGACTAGTATATTATACTGTTTATTGTTTTTGGCTTGTAGGCATACAGTCTGTTTGTAAAGACATACACCCAATAGGCCACCGCACACGTATCCGTAAACCCCTGGTGTGACTTTTAATCTGATGCACGTCCTCAACGTCATTTTAACATCATTACCTTAGCATGGTTAAATGAAAAGCAAATTTGTGTGTTAAGCTGGGTATAACATGTAAATGATAGTTGTGCTTGTTTTTTCCTCTCTGCTTGTTTACGATTATTAAATGTGATTCTACCGGTGAAATGTCTTTCGGCTACTCGTGGCATGTATGGAATGGGCACAGTGTGTTCGGTAAACTGTGGTTGCGACATCATGCAGGATTTTCCGGGTGGTCTAACACGACTCTCACCGCTAACACACTGTTTTGTCTGTTCAAAGGAAGGAATGTCAAGGTGACCAAATAAACCTTTAGAAAGGCTGCTTTTCAGAAAGCGTGTTCTGCCTGTTATGGAAACACACACAAAGATACATGTTTGCACAACATATTGGATGGAGAATCTAAATGCTTTTCAGACTCTTCCTAATCTCTATTCACTATCTTTTGACTTAATCTTTCAGTGTGGCTTAACGTCTTTTACAAAAGGGTGCTGCAGCCTGCCCTGTTATTCCAGGGTTCCCTCTGCAGGCAGCGACCAACGAAGCTCATCTCCCTTCCAGAGAAAACAAAGCCGAGCCACATTCCCAGAGTTCAATTTGCTGTTACATTGGAGGGCTGTGGATTGGGGTTTGAGCCATGGCTGTTGACTGAAGGAGAGCTGTGTGAAGGGCGATGTGCAGCGGCGGACAAGTTTCTCCTGCAGTACCTACCATCTGCAATAAAGTGGAGTACAGGGAGCGTTTTCTTTTTTTGGCACAAAAATCTAAACTAAAATGTAAATAAATGTAAATATAAAATGATAAATGATAAAAAAGCTACATAAATGTTTCCTCTGCCACATCATATGTTTCAGAAACTTTCTCCCATGACTACTGTTTACTTACCAGTTTATGTTTTTAAAGACATTAAAGATAAGCTCATCATTATCATCATCTTTTTTCAGCTCTGTAACATGACTAACAATAACAGCAACAACAAAAATAATAACAACAAAACACCACTACCACCGGCAGCAGCAACAACAGCAACAACTGAACTGAACTGAATATTTTAATTACATTACATTTTTCGATATTTTACATATTAATATATTATGATGATTACTATTATTGTTATTAACAACAAGAATAATTGCTATTATTTCATTTTCAATATTTTGATATATTTTTATCAGTAATTAATATTACTATTATTATGGAAATGAAATATATATATATATATATATATATATATATATATATATATATATATATATATATATATATATATATTTGTTGTTTCATTTTAATGCTACTACTACAAATAATAATAATAAATTGATAAAAAATATACAAAGTATTACTTATATAAATAATTAAAATTTATCATAAATAAATAAATAATTCACCGATCAGCCATAACATTAAAACCTTAAAATTAATTTAAAAAATGGAGGCCAAGTCAACACCTTGAACTCTTTTTCATGTTCCTCAAACCATTCCTGCACAATTTTTGCAGTGTGGCAGCCCCATACGCAGCAAGCTGCGATGCACTGTGTTTTCTGACACCATTCTATCATAGCCAGCATTAACTTTTTCAGCAGTTTGTGCTACAGTAGCTCTTCTGTGGGAAGACGGGCTAGCCCTCACTCCCCACGCATCAAGGAGCCTTTGGCGTCCATGACTCTGTCACTGGTTCACAGGTTGTCCTTCCTTGGATCACTTTTGTTAGGTACTAACCACTGGAAACACCCCACAAGACCTGTCGTCTTGGAGAGTCACTGACCCAGTCGTCCAACCATCACAATTTGGCCCTTGTCGAAGTCGCTGAGATCCTTACACTTGCCCATTTTTCCTGCTTCCAAAACATCAACTTCGAGAAGTGACTGTTCACTTGCTGCCTAATGTATCCCACCCATTGACAGGTGCCACTGTAATGAGATGTTATTCACTTCACCTGTCAGTGTTTTAATGTTTAATGTTATGGCTGATCATTATATGTACACACACACACACACACACATATATATATATATATATATATATATATATATATATATATATATATATATATATATATATATATATGTATTTTATTCAGAACAGTATAGAGTTACAGTATAGCAGTAGTAATAGCAGCTATAGGAAGCATAGGAACTACTTTTTGGACCTAGGAACGAAAGTTACTGGTTCATGTTTCCTTCCGGGCTGTTTCAAAATAACGGCACGGGTGTCATCATGTTAGCTACTTGGCTAGCTAGTGAGATGTTCTGAAGCTGAACAAATTCCTTTATGTTACTGTAGAGCCTCGAACATTTGCGGAATATTTCCTGAATATTTTGTCTTTACCTCGCCGGGGTTGTTTCATTACACTCATTGTGGAGTTATTGCATTCCTGCTGGAGATTACTGTCAGCTGGAGCTGAATGCTAACCGCGCAGTAGCTTGCATGCGTTACTGCTGAACAGGTAGGTTAGCCGGCTAGCACGCGTCTGTTATTGTAGGTTATACTCTATATTACTGTATATTACTGTAGCTAGCTAAAGTGTGTATACTGTGTTCCTAAGTTGCATCTTTGGGCTGTATTTATTGAACGCCTAGCCTCTGTGAGAGTGTGTTGAGTTTCTTAGCCATGGTGCTAGCAGCTATATGATATGATGATGTAATGTTAGGAAAGTGCTGAATGTTGTGACGTGATGTCTAATGTGTCAACAAAACACAACAAACGTAAACAAACTATATCATTTTCACCCTTTTCTGTTTGTTGGCTCATTAGGTCAAGTTAAAAAGAATAATTTGACAATCAGAATGTGTGTGAAAATGAATTGGTTTCATATACATGACCTGAATAAATGAATAAATAAAAGAATGAATGAATGAATCACTTGAATAAATGAATGAATGAAATGTGTATGTTCTCTTGCATGGCAGTGGATTAAGATGGAGCTGCAGGCGGTGCTGATGGCTGCTGGTGGTGGGTCGCGCATGATGGACCTCACCTACAACACCCCGAAACCTTTACTGCCTGTGGGCAACAAGCCGCTCATCTGGTACCCGCTCAACCTGCTGGAGAGAGCCGGCTTTGAAGGTAAACTCACAAACACCGGTCAATGCACCATCATTACTGATACAGTAATAATTGCATTACCGTTGCATTATCATCGATTCATGGCTCTCTACCTTCCTGCAGAGTTTAGCTCCGACTCTAATAAGACACACCTATACTAGCTCCTAATGCTGGACCTACACACTTTAGCTCATCTGCTGTACACTGTATGCTAATAATATACCATCTATTATAGCACATGTACCCAAACCTGGTCCTGGAGTACCCCATGCCTTGCATGTGTTAGTGTTAGTGTTAGTGTTTTCCATGTTCCCAATACACCTGATTCAACTATTCGGCTAATTAACTGCCCGTCCTGAGTTGAAGTGGGTGTGTTAGAGAAGGGAAAACACTCGAATGTGTAGGACAGGGGTCCTCTGGGGTACCTCAGGACCAGGCATGAGAATGTGTGTACTACAGCATACTGTATGGGAGGAAAATATTTGCTCTAATGCATCTCTATTTATTATTGCATAAAGCATTGTTTAATTATAAACCACAGCCAGTAAAAGAGATGACTATAGGAGTTATGGTTTAAGGAAACACTTTACAAACATTAGATGGTAATTAGTAGATGTACCTCAATTCTATTTATTTTTTGGGGAAATTTTTGAGTTTGCCAATTCCCACTCACTAGCCAGCTCTCTGTTGCATGACAGGAAGGTGAAGGCTAGCATGTGCTCCTTCTGAGACACAGGAATCCAGCCACTGCGTCTTTTTGTATTGATATTCATGCTGCGTCAATGGGCAGAGTAAAACGCACGGGAGGAAATCTGCCCTCTTCCGCATATATGAGCTCACAGATGCCCACGGTTGGTTAGTGTCGCTGTGATTGACAGGGGAGATAGTACTTCCAGTCCTCCCACACAGAGAGCACGGCCAGGTTTACTCTCTTGGACTCTTGGTCCTGGATGGCCGTGGCATCATCAGGATTCAAACTCGTGATCTTCTGTCGTACCATGGCATGTTAAATTTAAAAGAAACTTTTCCTTCGTAGTGCTGATATCAGCTGATGAGTTCTGGCCACTACATGATTCAATACTGACCTCACAATCATTGAGCAAAGGCTTGATGGTGGTGGACTTTAAGAAATTCTGTACCTTATGTTCATATGGAAAGTGTGTGATGTGTCAACCAACATCACACACATTCATGGTGGATCTTCTGATCCTATCCAGTGTTTCAGGCCAGTATTGGGTTAAAAGATTCCTAGTAATTGTCAGATAAGATAAGATATGTTAAGATGTACCTTTATTGATCCCCCATAGGGGAAATTCAAGCTGACACAGCAGCACAAGTCAGAGGAGTAATATCAAAGGAAAGAAAAGGATTTCCATAAATACCTATACATCAGGAGTAGTATAAAATAAAAATAATATAAGATAAACAAAAAATAGTAATAATAGAAACAATAAAATAGATCAGTGTGTATGTACATATGCTAGAGTTCTATCTGTATATACATTTAGGTCCGGAAGTATTTGGACAAAGAGCATGCTTTTCACTTACTGAAGACAAGACTGAAGGCAGAAAGACCCACAAACAAGCAGCAACTGAAGGTGGCTGCAGTGAAGGCCTGGCAAAGCATCTCCAGGGAGGAAACTCAGAATTTGAGTTTTGAGAACATGGGCTCCAGACTTCAGGCAGTCATTGACTGCAAAAGATTTTCATCCAAGTATTAAAAATAAAATTATGGTCATATTTACAATTATGTGACTTTGTCCAAATACCTTTGAGCCCCTGAAAATGGAGGTACTTTGTTGAAAATGGCTGTAAATCCTAAATGGTAAATGCCATATTTTTGTGGAACCTCTTAAAATAAAGCTGAAAGTCTACACTTCGATCACATCTTGATTGTTTTATTTCAAATCCATTGTGGTGGTGTATAAAGGCAAAATCACAAAAACTCTGTCATTGTCCAAATACTCCCGGACCTGACTGTATACATGTGCAGTATGATCCAGAGAACGTGTTAGAATAAAACATGTGTATTATATTTATGCCATATAATGTATATCTAAATACCGTGTATCACAGACGCTCACAGCTCTTTGACTCTGAATTATGACTATTTATGTGTGCTGCTTTTTGCCGTGCTCTTACCTTGCTGCGATTGATGACCTGTTTAGTTGTGGCTCACTCAGTTTATCTTACACTTGTTTCTGCTCATTGCGTGGAAACCAAGCAGCTAAATACAAACGTAAATGGATATATACAGTATTGTCACATGACCACTGTGCAGGCACTGAGACAGTATATTCATGACTCTCTATTTGGCATCAAACCCGAGCACTGCTGGATCAGTGTAGACATTTGAAGCTTTAACTAAATCGGGTGAAATAACGTCATCTTAGCGGCTCAGCAACTGTATGTAATATATTTCAGGACTGTTTAGCTGGCATTCCTTGCAAATCTTTTGAGATCGAAAGTTTTTGTGAGGCGATTCTACATGTTCTTGAAGTGCATATGAAGTCAAAATTGGTGTTTCAGAGCTTTTTGTATCTGACAACAAATACAATAGTATATCTAGAAAAAAAATACAAAAATAGTTTTTGAGATATTCTCGTTTTAATTTTATAATTTATCACTTCTAGGAAAATGATCATTTTTCAATGTCCTCTGTCTAGTCTTGTATTTATCCATTTAAATACTCTCTGTAACATAGAAATCCCTCCCCCAGAGGCAGGTCTTGCTCTACAGTAGCAGCTCGGTGGTTCAGCGGTGTGTTTTCGGCTGTGCGTCTTCCCACGTGCTGTTCCCTTTGCTGACCATCCCTTGGTTGAGAAAAGTGGTTGGATTTTATTCATTTTGGCTCTCCGTCGTCCTCGGCTCATACACGTACGGCATAACTTTCACCATCTATGATATTCAAACTGACTGTCCCTCAGTGGTGGAATGAACTTCCAACCTCAATCCAGACAGCAGAATCCATCACTGTCTTCAAAACGGCTATAGACCCACCCCCACCCACAATGGAAATGATATTGTCCTTGTTGAACTCCACAAGTATGGGTTAAGGTGGAAACTCCACAGTTGAGAAGAAGCTCGTTCGAGTCTTTGCTGTTCTGCGTATGTAGCATGTTCGCTAAGCTACGGCAACGTTTTATAAAGATTCAGTAGTAGTGGAGTATCTTGAATGCTAGTGGCTGCTGTCAAGCACTTCGACATGCTGTCACTCTGACTTCCTGTTTAAAAAGGAAATACGTCAACATACAGAATCCGATCATGGCTCTCAACCCAGTTCATGGAGACTTATCACACTCTAATTATCACACACTGTACAGTTTAGAGCTGATATAGTTTTTTTTTCCCCCTAAAAGGATTATGGAGCTGTTGCCATGGCATGTTCTTTTTAAGTTTTCAGGAGCTTTTACTTTATGAAGTTCTCTGTCTGTTTATAGACAGTATAGAATTTACATGCAGGCAACATGACTATAAAATTACACTTTATGATCAATTTTATTGGCCTGGACCAGATATTTTTTATTATTAATTGTAAACTTTGCTTACGTAACAGAGTTAGTGTGTATTGTGAGTCGGGACAATCAGGACTCCTTTGAGAAAAACAAAATGTTATGCGTGCGGCACAGATTTGCTCAGTAAGGAATTAAGCAATGGATAATGGTCTTAATTATTTTATTTTATTTTTAGCAGCAAGGGAGTTACCATGACATCAATGGGCAATTATAAACATAGATTAGGTCTAGTGCTCTAATTGTCCATTTTTCCAAGGATTAGTCATCTTTTCAGGAAGCAATGGCTTTTACATTCTTGAAGGTGTTACATGTCAAATAGAGCCATTTGGGATACGATGTCTTGTCTCAGACTTTGTCATAAGTCTGAACTGAAGTGTGAAGTGTCTATATGTAATATTACAACTACAAACCAAATAGATACACTTCCAATTTTAGTAGATTTGAAATATTATAAACAGCTGCTAGGTATGATTTTTTTCCCAAATAATAAAATAAAAGGTTCTTATTTTGGCCCTGAGCACATGAATACAAGAGAGGATTTGCTTGTTTCCAAACAAATTTGACAAGCAGCATGAAACCGAGTGAGAATATAATCAACGGAAAATATTTTCATTTGACTTTAGACCAGTGATTACAAATCTGTAACCGCTTAAGCTGTTCTAACAAAGTGATATATGATGTATATGACTGGTGATTGTAATTATAATATTAGACACTAGAAATAACAGACATGAAAAATAGGCTTTATGGGTTCTGGGGAATAAATGAGTCTGACACGGAGGAAGGGAGGAAAAAGCAACAAGTGAAAGATCTTTCTCAACGCCTTACCCAATCATCACTGCAGTTTGTTAAATGGAGGCGGTGCTGACAGAATAGACAAGTACGGTATATAAAGAATGTTTATAGAACACCCACCATGTGAAGTCAAATATTTGGTCTGTAATTTTAAAAGTCATTGCCTTAGGATGTATAGTGTGGCGCTTGATATATAGTATTAGACAATTTAAGCAGCCCACACACTGTTATCATTTCACTTCTTAGACTGACATCCAGAAGTGAGTGGCAGACAAGTTTATACCCGTATATGTTCAGAGAGACTGTATGGTGCCGTTTGTGTGCCGTGCTGAAGTCAAAACCTTCAAGATTACTTCAAACCTCCGATTTTAATCGTTACTTTAGTTACTAGCAGCCGTATTCAGAGTTGTTACACACACATAATGAGGGATTAATACTGAAACTGTACACAAGAGTATTCAGATCTCAGATATAACTACGCACTTAAGCACTATCGGGACAGTGGTGCGGGATTTGCGTGTGTGGGGCGGAGTTGGCTAAAAAGAGACACTTGTCTAAGGTACATGCGATTGTGTATATGGTGGATAAAATTATGAATAACATTTACTTAAAAATGACTTATTTACTCATCTGTAAGAGTAGCAGGTCAGCTTATCCATCAACCCATAGATGTTTCCTTTAAAGGAGAACACATCAAATTAAACAAAACATTACATGAATTATATTGTTAGTATATTAATTATTATAATTTGTTAATTATTGATTATATTAATTCAACCAAACATCACATTAAAATCATGATAAAATAGCCTAAATCCCATGCACACATTACCTTTATTTAGTATCTTACAGCTACATTAAGTTGTAAGCACAATATTAATAATAATAATAATAATAATAATAATAATAATAGTAGTAGTAGTAGTAGTAGATGCAGTGTTTTTCAGCAGTGTCTAAGTGTCATGCTTTGTGCTGCTGTTCATCTAGCTCATCATGCAAAAAGGGTGTGCTGGATCAAGTGCTATTTTATAAACTGCCGAATAATGATGCTGGAAGCCATTTTGTTAAATTAAATCAAATTTGCAGTGATTGTGATAATTACCACTAGGAATATTTATGTAACAATATATTGGCAATATACTAGACTCCTATTAGACATTTATTTCAATATTTGCCAAATTCTCATGTATATATAACCGTATTAATCTTTCTTTTTATATGGCAAAAAAACAATTTGTTGAAAGGAGGTGATGTAGACACTGTTGAAAACCCCTCCTGTGATACTCAAGAAAAATCTGGCACTGGCAAGATTTTGAGGTTTTAATGATCTGATTGGGCTGTGCAGAAAATCAGCTTAAGTATGTGTGTAAACCAACTCTGAATACGAATAACTTTCCCACAGTTGAACTTGCGGGAAAACTAACTTAAGTTTTAACAGCTAAGGACTGAATGTTTAATTCAATTCTGTAATGCCTACCCTGAAAAGGTCCATTTGTATTTCCAAAGTTTTTGAATGAAATGAGAAATTGAACTTTTGGGTATTTGATTGACTGATGAGCATTCAGTCAGGAATCGCAGCTCTGTTTCAGCTGTGCATTGCTTACATTGCTGACATGCTGATTTAATTGGGTCATATGTTTTACCTCCTATATTGCTTTCACATACGAGTCCAGATGTCAGGGAAATATCCTCCACTCAGAGCCAGACTGAATAGTTTTACAATTGCCAAATTAAATTTAGAGCTCGTGGCATCTCATTTAGGACGTATTCACATCCTCACACGAGCAATGTTTTCAGCATGGCCTCATTTATTTCCCTCCGATGTGAGCATCATCTAGGCCATGAGTGGCCACCAGCAGCACAGGGGCAGGAGGGAATATCATGATAACGTTCTCTTAGCAGGATGCAATGCAAGAGATTCCATCTGAATAACAAATAATAAATGCACATATCTTTATTGCAAACTCATGTTCCAATACTCATGTATTTTCAAAGTCAAAATTAATTATTGGTTAGCAAGTATTTTTAAAAAAAACCCAAAGCTGAAAAATGCTGCTTGCATAAGTATTTAACCCCCCCAGGCTTTGAAAGCTCCCGATGAAAGATATCTTCTTAACGAGGACACGATTGACTTAATAATAATTGGCCTTCACAAGTGAAATATTAAAACATCTCGTGTTTTCTGAACAAAATCCACCTCCGTTGAACTGTCATTGAAGAGACAAGTCAAGTGAGTTTTTATTGAAGGAAAGAAGGTCTGAAGGAAAGGAGGGAAAATGAAGACTTAGGAGCATTCTAAGGAAGTTAAATATAAGGTACTAGAATTTCATAACTAGGAATAGGGTGTAAATTATCTGAAAGTTTGAACATCTCAGTAAGCACTGTTGGATCAATAGTGAAGAAGTGGATGCTGCATTGCACCATGCAAGCACTAACTAGATAAGACCCTCCCTCAAAACTCAGCACAAAAACAAGATGGAGGCTGGTGAGGGAAGCCACAGTGAGGCCAACAGTCACTCTGAAGGAGTTACAGAGTACAGTGGATGAGACTGGAATGAAGGTGCACTAGACAGCCATTTCAAGAGCTCTGCATAATTAAAAACTGTATGGGAGGGTAGCTAGAAAGTAACCGCTGCTTAAGAAGTGCCATATGGAAGCACTTGAGTGACTCAGTGAAGAAGGTTCTTTTTTTTTTTTTTTTTTTTTTGGCCTGATCAGACCAA
>CM040457.1:24860976-24937170 GCA_022758105.1 Pangasianodon gigas | reverse complement strand
TTAAAAGTTTTTTTTTTTTTTTTTTTTTTTAACCATCTTTGCTCATTAGAATTAATTCTAATAAGAATATGCATATGACTTTGCTTTAAAAATGTGAAGACTACAAATTAAAAAGTCAATGTACCATCAATATTTATTTCCAAGCAGTGGTTCAGATTGCACTGTGGCTCTGTAAGAGGTGCCCAAGTATAGTTTGTTCTAGTATATAACGTATAAACACACATGTGCGGAGCTTTGGATGAACACACACACACATACACACACAGAGTAGCACATTTGTTCCAAAATGAAATTCAAAGGCAATAGGCAAAAATTATGACTGATTATGTAAGGAGTAAAGGAGCCTACTGTTATAGGAAAATAATCAACAGTGGAGTGGTTGATTATTTTTCTGTAGAAGCACAGCCCATAGTTTTTTCCCCTCTTATACCACATTTGCCCACAATGACTCTTTTTATACAGTGTGTGTGTATGTGTGTATATGTGGGGAAAATATATAATTTTTTTTCTCAATTTTTTTTTAATTCATCACACTTTTTTTTTTAATCTGTTTATAGTTACATTTAATGTTGTAGAACGTCTGGGCTTGCTGTTATCACTTACGTTATAGCTGTTATAAACAGTCATTCCCTCACCAGCCTCTCTTTTTTTTTCCCTCTTTCAAGTGGCTTGGGGCAGTTCTGGTCTCCACAAAAATGACTGATGATTTTTAGATCCTCTCATAATGTATGGAGGGTTTATATCATGTTGCCAGACATGTGACAATAACCAGTTATACAATACAGTACACATGATTTCCGCCACATTATGATACCATTATCATAGTCACTTCAAAATCCTGTGGCTAACCCAGTGTTTACTTCAGGAGGCCACTGCCTAGATGTACAGCATATGCTTTTAAAATAAAGTTTTTATTTTTCCTGTTGCTGATTTATCTTAATATTCAAGGATTCAAGTTCTTATTACTCAAGAATTATGAATGAAGTTGTAAAAATGAGCCTCTCTTCACATTCAGCTTCTTTATTGGTTTCGCTGCTTTTAATGTTCTGCGTGGCAATAACCTCGACATGTGGAAGACTCACACGAAACACATAAGTATCACTGAGAGCTTCTGCGTAAACCCTGCTGCTGCAGTGCTGTAGCTGTTCAGTAGCAGGTTCTAGCTTACTCCAAATAGTCAGGCTTCTGTCCATCTTTATCTGTTGAGCATGTGTCCTCAGGTCGGCCGTTTGCCCAGAGGGAGAGGGAAAGAGAGGAGGGAGAGAACCGGAGCTGGAGCGTCACGGCAGGGCCTCCCCAATGAGGCATGCAGCTCTCACAGAGCCAGGCGCTCTCTTACAGGCCCTTTTTTCGCCACTCACGCTCCCCAGTTTATTTATCCACAGGCTTGAGATGGGCAGACCAGATGGGAACCAGACAACTTAAACAGAAACAATGGCAAAAGGCGAGCACGATTTATCGCCGGGTTCCCCTCCGCGCCTGCGCTCGCTCACACACATATACAAATATGCACGCACAGATGAAGGCTAGGCCAGAGCAAAGTGTTTATGGAGGCAGCTCGACCCCCCGCTCCTTCACTGCAGCTCCCACGTCATCTGCGCCGTAATGTTATAAACCCGACTTTTGTTGTGACTGTCGTCAAGAGAAATACAGGGGGGCTTTTCATACAGCGAGGAGTCTTTATGAAGCGTCAGAACTGGCGTGGAAGGACACGTACGTGTACACTAAGCTGCTCAGCAGGCTCAAGGAGCTTCAGTTTGCTCTTAATGTATACTATATGCAGTGGAAGTCTTGAAGTCCTTAACTGCACTGCATCCTGTGTACTATATACTTGTGTTTTTGTAGCATAGTAGTGTCTGAAAACGTTATACACTAAATGGAAATGACAGATTACTCTGATCTACATTGTTGCTGTATTGTTATCCATTCAAAAAAAAAAACACTATGCTCTTTCCGCTGTGTCCAACATGTCTCACACATCATGCAGATATTTTTAATACACTACACATTAGCTGCACTAAAATTAGGCCTACACCAAGTAAACCATTGAAGACACAGCTCTTGTCCATATAAAATGGACGTCATTAGTAGCGATGGACCAGGAAAGGACAATCATTCCCAACCCTTAGAACAAATCTATGAATGTTTTCTGTTCAGAACCTGAACGTTACGGAGACATCCAACTCTAGTACCTCTAGCAGTAGTAAGTAGAAGTGATTGGTCTTGTAGATCTGGATAGTACAAGTTGGTCTATGAAGGTTTCCATCAACCAAGCCAATATATTTTATAGTATATGGGTTCTCTACCCCAGGCTTGTGGACGCACTGTCACAGTGTGAAGTTTTTCCTGTTGCTGACACATGATGGGCTCGATAATTAGACACTCTGCTGGATCTAATGTGCTGGCTGGAAGGAAAACCAACAACTGTGCAAGCAGAGACTCAGGCCTGAAGTTCAGTCTAGTAGTAAATCAGGAATCTGATCTCTGTTTACAATACACAGCAGACATTAGTGCCTTAACTTAATATTTAGCCCCTTCAGCCTTAGCAGATCAGAAAAGAAATATTCTTCATAGCAGTATCACACATTTATTGACCTAGAAGACCAAAATACCTTCAAAAGACAAACGTACAGCCCACTATTTCCTGGTGTTGAATATCTTACATTTCTATTTCATCTAAAAGTACCTTGTATATTACCATGCATTATACCTCAAGTTGCATTTAATCCAGACTCCTTTTTACCCTGCCACAGCTAAAATTACAGTCCTGTAACATGCACACACGATGCTGCTGTTTGCTTTCAGACGGACATCCTGGTGGTGAGCTGTGACCTGATTACGGACGTGGCGCTGCATGAGGTGGTGGATCTTTTCCGAGCCCACAATGCCACGCTTTCCATGCTCATGAGCAAAGTGCATGAATTCACAGAGACTGTCCCCGGGCAGAAAGGAAAGAAGAAAGCAGGTACTGTTACTCATGCCATGCTGTACAGCCTAAATGGAGCTAGTTTTTTCATTTGGGAAGTGCTGCGTTATTGCAAAATATTACTTTATAATAATCAGTTTTCCAATCCATCGTGTCTTCTTTTCTCCTTAAAGCCTTATTTGAATTAGATGTTTGTTAATGTCTTCGCAAATATTTTGGGGGTTTGTAGAAGACTACCAATCATTTGGATTTTTGGATTTTCATTTTGTGATAACTGATATGAATAAAACAAAACAAAACAAAAAAAATCAGTGTCCCAACAACATCCTCTGTTGGTCCCCAGTTGGATGAAAGTTTCTCAGTCCAGACTTTTACAATTATTTTTTCAATAAACACAGCCAAGAACTGCCATATTTCACAGAAAGAAGTCATTAAGAAGCAGATGCCTTTTCCTGTAGTCTGTCAGCAAACATGCGTGATCACTCAGTGTTTAACACAAAACTATTTAATACGTTCACCGACTGGATTCTCTGGATTCTGGATACTTTTTTTTAGTCCAGTGTCTATATCTTTCTCCAGAACACTCATTGTGTTACAATGTTCAGTGTTTTTTTTTTCACCTGCAGAAAACTGTATATATTGAAAAGTATGTACATACTGAAGTGCAGGGAGCCAGTCAGATCACAACCTTCAACATTCTGAAGGCTGTGGCCCGAAAAGATCTACATCCATATTTCTGTAAAAATAAAAATAGCTCACCACGCTCAATCCAGCGCATGAATGACTTCATAATTAGCCAGTAGGGGTTTAAAAAAAAAAATTTAATCAAGTTAAATATCAGTGACAAATTCTGATGGGTAAATAGGTCAAGCTGGATCTGAAACATTAAATTGTATGTTCCCAGAGACGTTATCAGGACGATTTATGGAATCTTGTGTTTGACTATGAATGGTCTTCTTCATGGTTCAGGACGAATGGTACCCTGGCAAGAAGAGTAATCACCTGAGTACAGTACAGGTCACTTGGCAGAGGAAAGAACTAAAAAATATTGCTTCTGAGTATTTTCCCAAGCCATGCCAGTGTCTAATCCCAAATCATTCCAAATGTTCCACTGCAAAACAGCAGGTTAATGGCTGACTAAATCAGTTTAGTTTCAACACCCAGAGGCAGCTTGTCTATAGAAAAAGAATTGGTGATGTCCGGGGTTTGGAGTGGCATAATTTCACTGACATGACCACAGCTTTATACACTAAAATTCTTTTTTTGCCCTCCTTGAAAGGTTTGATTATCATTGTTCAAAAAAGTAGCAGTATTAAATATTTAGAATCTGCAGTCTGAAGCAAAAACTGTTTTGTTGGCAGTTGCAATGAACCAAATCTGCGCTGATGAACCGATCTACACTGCTTATATTTAAAAAAAAAAAAAAAAAAACCTTGAATACCCACATGACAACACAATAAATAGCTAAAAGCAGTAAAAACATCTGTCTGACGTTTTGCACATTTATTTTGCCTATGATCATATCAACCTTCAACGTTGTACGCACTGTGTGTGCTGTAGATGCTGAAGGATTGGCATTGTGCATGTGTGATTATATACAACTCTCAAAGCAGTGCTGGCACTGAGTCTGGAAAAATCCATAACACTACATAGTGTGTACTGACCGAGTGTATGTTGTGTTGCAACAGGAGAGCAGCGGGACTTTGTGGGAGTGGATGGCACGGGGAAGCGGCTCCTCTTCATGGCTAACGAAGCAGACCTGGAGGAAGGGCTTGTCATCAGGAAGGCTATCATGCGCAAGTACGTAACAGTAGTGTTTTCAGTGTTTGTTTTTCCTCATGTTCTCATCACACATTCGTATCATTTCTATAGTAACACCTCATTCACAGTGACTTGGTGGTATGGTGGACATTCAACATAATCTAAGCCTATGGTGGACGTTCAACATCTAAGCCTAATAATAAACTGATTAAAAGCATGTTATTTAACAAAAGAAAGTGTCTAATCGTTGCTCTGGTAAAACATTCGAAAAAGAGACAATTATATTTTGTTAAATTTTAGAAGGAGTCTCTAGCGTCAGAGGTAAAGCTGTTCCTTTAACGTAAGTGATAACAGGAACTAACATGTCTTGCGGACGTTCCACAACATTATGTGTAACTATAAATGGTTAAAAAGTATGACGTGTCTCATATTAATAAATTAAAAATGATAATTGCTTTGAAATCAGCTTCAGGTTGATAACAATGTCTCTCGTTTCTGGTCAGCCTCATCACACCAGAAAGTGTTGATTCATTTTCAATAACCACACAGCTCTGACAGTTCTTCCTGTTTATCGTAGTGCGTTCATTCTAAAACGTTATTCCGTAGTAACAACTTACGCAAGGACGTGTATAGTGGATGCGCCACATAAACAGAATAAAATTGGGTGTAACTGTTGATATCTCAACTCAACTCAACTTTTATTTATAAAGCACTTTCAAAACCATTAAAATGGACCAAAGTGCTGTCCATAGATAATAAAATACTAAAATTCATGAAAACATAAAATAACAACAAGACATAACATCATGAAAAGCATACAGCCAATCCTTCACAATTCTCCGACCTAATCAAACGCCGAAAGCTTGATAAAATAAATAGGTCTTCAAGTCCTTTTTAAAAATGTCCATGCTATGATATGGCGAATGTTTCTGTGAGGAGATGTTCATTTAGAATTTTTTTTGGAAGGAGTCTCCAGTGTCAGCACTGTGTAACATCATGTATCATTATCTGCTTTGTGTCAGTCTGCATCATAGCACCCTGTTGTTAATTACTTTCCTGCACCAGCACATCCTGCTGTATTTTATTCCTTAATAATTGAAAACCAAGAATATCTAAATTAACCTGAGATTGTCTAGCCAATCTAGCTGTCATTCTATGCTACACAAAACATTGGAAATATTGGATTTATTATTTTTATTTTTTTTTTACAGTAAAATAAATAGCTTGTAAAAAATCATTACAATAGTAATAATAATTCAGCCAAGACCAGTATTGCAGTATTACAGAATATTTGTGCCATCTTGCAAATCCACTGTCAGGTAAACAAGCACAGACACGAAAATGTCTTAAAGTTTAGCACACAGGGTAATTAGGCTGGAAAAAGAAAATAACATTAACATGAGGAGTATTTTATACATGTTAGACAACACAGTCGGCTCTGTATTATTTTTTTGGATATTATTCAGGGTAAAATGTGAACATGTCCTCTTCCTTTGGCCTGACTGATGTCGCATTGTCGTACTGCATGCTGTATTAAATTCTCCAGCTGAGTGCAGGTTGGCAGCATGAGGATTTCTATGCTGCTTTCACCAGCAGGGGAGAGTGTAGCCTGTTGCTTTTCAACCATGCTAAAAGGTCCACTGATGAGTGTGGTGAGAATTATACCACCTACAGTACCAGTAACACCGATAAGCAGTCAAAGCGGATCAGCGGTTATTGCAGGAGCTGTAGTTTGAGGTGGGGGTGCAGAACAAAACTCGGGCCTCGCAGGACTCTGACCCTGTGTTTGTGTGGGACGGCTAATAAAAACAAGAGGCCTCCTCGGCTGCTGGCCCTTCACAAGAGCTGCCTGTTAAGCGGGCCTCATCGGGGCCCACTTTTCCACTATCCCTCCCTCCCTCCCTGGCCCACTCTAAAGTCTTTCTTTCCTTTTCTTCTCTCTTTTCTTTGTTTTCTCTTTTCTTTGAGCAAGCGTTCCGTCTGTGGGTTTGAAGGAGAGCTGGTGATTTGGACTTTTCTAAAAGGAAGGCCTACTCATCTAATGAACATGTGAATATTTGATTTACAAAGCTCTTTCTTGTGTTTTGGGAAAGCTATTCTGCTTAGAGGTTTTGGAATGGAAACCCACAGAATGGATACTATTTTTTGCCTTGGAGACTGGGTTCATAGTCCAGTGAATGTTACATGTGCTTAATAAACGAAGGTACGCTGTGTGATCCAGCTTAGTCATGAATTAAGATAATCTGATTATCAGATCTCCTGTATTAATAGATTCCTTGGTGCACTACATGATAAAACCACGTGCCATTTGATGAGCTTGACTACTCGCCAAGAGAAAAAGCCAGCCTTTATTGCTTTGTCATCAGTTATTAATAAGTCACATAGTTTCCTGCACTGCTGTTTGGTCTGAGCTTTGGATTAAGTGACCAGAGAGCCGTTATTCCCCATCACACCGTATGCACAAAATATCTTTTTGCTGCATTTTGTATTGTTGTATATTATAAAATGCATTGCTGAAGAAAGAACAGCATGTGTTCTTCTGACCAAAATTATTTCATGGATCAAACAAACATCTTGGCTTTTTTTAGAAAAAACCCACAGTGATAATTTAGTTATTTGTTATAAGTCAAATATAACAGGGTTAAATAAAACCGAACAGAATAATATTTCTGGACATATTTCTGTTAAATGATGTTACCGGAGAACGTCTGTAGTAGCCTAATAATGATTGATTTGCAAGGGATAAGAAATCTCTGCATAAATCATACGAGAAGTGAGTGTCTTCATGAAGCACTTGTTATAGGGAATGTGGCAGTCCGAGCGCTTAATCAGTAGTAGGTCACATGACCAGATCATGTAAACTTTACCTGTGCTATGAAGCCAATAATTTACCTAAAACCCCTGGATTTGTCGTTTCTCTGACAAGTCCTTTTAAATGCCATCTATATTTTATTGTTCTGCATTTTAAACTCAGACAGTACTAGGTTTCAGTTTGCTTTCAGCAGGAGACTAAAAAAAGAGTGAGCACTTCCTGTGTCTTTATACTGAAGAAAAGTGCTGAAAAGTGCTTCTCCCCACAGGATATAACAGAATCTTTACCAACATGTCAATTTGGACAGGATATGCTATATACTGCCTGGAGTTATTTCTACTGGTCATTTAATAGAAGGTAAAATACAGCAT
The DNA here is from genome assembly GCA_022758105.1 of Pangasianodon gigas. NCBI lineage: Eukaryota > Metazoa > Chordata > Actinopteri > Siluriformes > Pangasiidae > Pangasianodon > Pangasianodon gigas. Next base: position 24,929,300 of record CM040457.1, on the reverse strand, counting down.
AATCCTCCCAGATGGTGGAAAAGCGCAGGCCATAAAAAAATGACTGACATGATGGATTCGGATATGACTAAAATCCTAAAGATACACCGGTAGGTAATAAACATTACCCCACCTCCCCATGTAAAACTAGTCCATTCTGAATAGGGCTTCAGTATCAATATCGACAACACAATTTCACTCAAACATGAATGAAATAGATTTTATGTGAATGAATTAACTCTGCCCTAACTTAAACTACCCATAACCTCTTTTTGATGGTGATACTGCAGGGACTAATATTGCCTGTAAGATGTACAAATTCTATGTTGTAAGACATCTTTGTCTGGAGTAAAAAGGGTCTTACAGCCTGGGACAGGGCTTAGTTACCACCTGTGCTTGAAGCTTGTAAATAATTCAGTCTTGGCCACTGTAATTCCTCTGCTTCAGGAGAGATGCTGCAGCAGAAGAATCCCCCAAAAGAATGCAATTGCAATTTTGTGTGTGTGTATGGTAACCCCTGATAGACTAGCGTCTCATCCAGGGTGTATTCCCGCCTCGTGCCCAGCGTTCCTGGGATATCCTTTCTGACCAGGATAAAGCGCTTACTGAAGGCGAATGAATGTTCACAAGTGTACGAGTCCATGTGCCTGAACATGCTAATGCATAAACACATCTCCTCTACATACAATGAGGAGAAGCGTTAAAGATATTAAAAGATGTGTATGGAAGTATTTTCCGGACAAATTTAAATTTGTGCATGGATAAATTGTGGCATGATTCAAATGCAAATGCAGATCGCATATTACTATTTGCATTTTCATTTACACAAACGTACAGTGTCTGCCAAATTTCAAATGGAAAAGTCCATTTTCAGTTGCATTTCCCATGTCTTACAGGTTATGATCTGGTCATATTGACATATTGTCATATTTCACTTCCTCGGCATCGCGTATGGAGCCTGGCAAAATTCAAATGGAATCGCAGTTCGTTCGTGTAAACAAACATGCACACGGTAAAATGCGATTTGCATTTGAATTATGTCACAGTTTATGTGTGCACAAACAGAAAGCCCAATTGCAAATGCAACGTGCAACTGCTTTTTAAATTTGTCTGGAAAATACTTCCATAGATATGTAAGCCAAACTCAGTATTACTCAAAAAACTCATTCAAGAAGTTCATGAGGCTTTTTTTTTTTGCACCAACACCTATAGCATGATTGTTTGTACATAAGACCTAATATCTAGAAATTTAGGAAAAATATAACATAATGGCTTAACAAACCATGCAATAATTTTCCTCGGACGACATGGTGGATATTTGCCACGTTGTCATGGACAGCCTGCGTCATTCAATAATCTGTAGAGGAAAACCCAACTAAAGTCTCATTGATGAACGTATTCAGTTTCCTGTTGTTAGCAGTAATGATACTGATGTTAATAATCATGATTTTTGCGCTAATGTGTACATTCGCAGAGTGAATCTACTCTTACAGTACTCTCTTTGTGAGTGTAATTACTGTAACTATAACACATTCGGCACTGATTAATACCGAGATGTGAAAATCAGTCTCTATGTTGAAACTTGGTGCTTTTTTTTTTTTTTTATAAGCTGGGAAGAGTTGTGAGATGTCTGCCAGAGTCAAATACTGGCTTACTCACTGTTTGTGCAAGCGGTGTCTGAGGCCTGTATATGCATTACTCTGTCCCTATATGTGCCCAGACACACTTTTTTTTTGTATGTAGAGGACATCTGTAGACAGTCAAAACCAAAAAAACCACGTAGGCCAACGTGCTATCAGGCACATCTGACATGAGGATCCATGTAGCTACACCTACGTAGTCCACGATGTTAATCAGTTATGCAGTTATCCTCTTATACACTAGCCGTGCGTAGTCCTGCACGTGCTGAGCCCCCAAAGGCCGAGAACACGCTGCACATGTGCTGTTAATTGACCCCTGAATTGATTTTACAGTTTGAGAATGTCTTACAGATTCCTCTCGTCTACACCCTTACTTTGCTTTCCGCCACAAATTGATGACAGGTGAGAAGTAAGGCTCTCTCTCTCTCACACACTCACACACACACACACACACGCCTACTGTGTGAGTGCATGTGCCCCTCAAATCTCCAAGTGCAAATGATTTTCAGACCAGTCCCTCATGCCCGGAGTTCTTCAGCTCTTCTTTACAACCACACCACCATGTGGATCCAGACAACGCATTTCTCATGTGTTGACACAGACAGCGAGAGCACTCTGTGATGCTCATGAGCTCATCACGCTGCCATGCTACTCACCAAGACTTCAGAAAGCCGTTAAAGCCATTAGCGCGAGTCAGCTGCCAGCCTCAGGGCTTTTCCTGCCACTTCTGTCGCATCTGGACAGAGCAGAGAGGAAACACAGGGGCTGTAGAGGAATGAGTCACTGGCCTGAACCATTACAAACACCTCCAGAGCAGGACTACGCCAAAATCACTATCAGAAACAGTTACTATAAGACTATTATAAGAACAGAGCTCTGTAAATTAGATTTCCACTTTCCTGTTTCCAGGGTCGACCTCATCAGGGTCGTTCTCAGTCCACGTCCCCTTAAATGGTTTAGATTGTCTCTTCCACCAAACTCTGCATTTGGAACTAATTGAAAGTTTCTAATAAAAATTAGAAACGTATATATTTTTTCAATAAAGTACATTTCTGCTTGAAGTGCAGGCCTTTGTGTTTTGCCAATTTTGTTTTAGCATATGTTTGGATTTCAGATTTGCTGGAATAAGTTGAAGCTGCGTTTTTGATGTCTTAGCTGCAGTTGATGGTGTAAAGATGGCTGCTTGTTGGATGCTTGCTAGATAAAATGGCAGAAAGAAATAATTCCATGGAGCTTTTTTTTTTTTTTTTTTTTTTTTTTTTTTTTTTTTTTTTTTTTTTTTTTTTTTTTTTTTGCACACTTCATTAATCTAACAGTTATTGAAGTTTTCACACCTAGTTCTTCTGCTACAATCAATTCGTACCAGAAATATTTTTTGTGACATTTTATCTTTTTTTATTTAACACCAAATAACAGCAGAAAGATAGATTGCTATAGTGACTAATAATGTGCCAATATAATGAATATGGAGCTGTTTTAATAAGAATGTAATAATGAGTTCCATTTATATAGCGCCTTTCTGTCAGTCAAGGTCGCGGTACACACATATACAAAACTAACTAATAGAAAGAAGAAAGGGAAAAGTGTTTTAGAGCCGTTTCTGTTGTTCATTGAGATATACCTTAGAGATATATACCTTAAAATGTATTTAAGCCTAGTGTGTGGCCAGACCTACATGTGCTCTAGAAATAAATACATTTTGTTCTTTCACTATTAACTAGAGATGGCACAATACCACACTTCTGTACTGATACTGATACTGTAGTGATACCTTGAGTATCAGCCAATATTGATACCCATTCAATATTTTTTTCTTTAAAAATTAATAAGCTTCAAAATGATTTTTTTAAACTGTAAGAGCTTAAAAAAATACATGAAGCAATACAGAGCTAAAACACGACTTGCACAAAACCACAGCTTTCACACACAAATCAAATACATTGCAAATACAATAACGTATAATGCAGAAATATAATTTAAAAAAATGAATACTAACAAAAATACAATCAAGTCTCATGGTATGCAAACATTTACAGTTAAAAAAATCTTTTCTAATGCAATTTCCAAATTTTTCCACTTGTTACAGGAATGGATTGAATTCATTCTTTTTCCTACGATATCAATCCACCATTTTTTTGCTGTATCAGCCTGATAGCGGTCCTGGCTATCTCACAGGAGCCCTCTCTCGTATAAACACACAGTCATCTGCATTATACTCTGAGCTTGTACTGTTGAAAATCAGGAAGGAGGTGTGGATTGAGCAGAGACAGCTTCCACAGTCCGTTTATTAAAATGACTTCATTTTTATTAGAGTCGAAAAAGCAATATTCTGTGTTATGATGGAAACGCTTCGATCCTTTGACGTCATTTTTTTGCCGATTTCCAAACTGCTCTCACCAGTAACTTACAGAACCAGGGTTCACTTGGACTTGGTGCAGTTGTTCAGTGTGCAGTCGAGTACAGGTGGAGTGTTTACACATTTAATTGGTCTGCACCAAACAAGGTAGGTGTGAAAGCGTCCTTAGAGGCTTCAGCACTCGGCAACCACACATTTTTTCCCCCATTCTCGCTTTCTGTCCACACTGAAAACACATCTGAAATAGGAATTTATGATACTGTAGTTATCTGTTTTGGGCATCTTTGTATAAATGAACGTACTGTAGATATGCACAGTGTAAACATGTGTGCTCAGTCTGGTTACCACAGAACGGGTCTATCTGCACATGCTCAGTATTTAAAGTCTTGTCTCTGTGTTACACTGTGGACAGAGATGTTTTTGGTGTGAACACACATTTGCATCTTCAGATGTGTCTGTATTAGTGTGCCCAAGGCATCAGAAATCAGAAACGTTTGCATTTAACGTAATAATATGGTTTGATTGAGTTGTAGGTGGAGATGGTGATGGTGGTAGATAGTATGATTTCATGATGCTGTGTTGGGTCGATGCACTCTGATACACACAGTATATGTTAACACATGGAGGAAAGAGTTGGAGCGAGTGCATATTTGAATGTATTGAGATGCTTTTATGTCCCAGTACATTTTTTTTTCTAAAATGTTAACAGTAATGACTTACGATTGTGTGTAATTTCTACTACATTTCTACTAATTTCTCCCTCTCTACTACATAAATTGCACCTGTTCGTTTAAATTTGAGTCCATCTGACCACTCGTACTTCACTCCAAATTTCCCTCTTTCTCAACTCTAACACTGTGTTGACTCATTTTCTTTTTACACCTTCTGTCCTTCTCTTTCTCGCTCTCTCTCAGCTGCTCTGGCCCCCAGGTGCTGATCCGTGTTGCCACACGCTGGAGGCTTGGCATAAATCAGTGTTGTGCTTTTTAATTCCTTCCTCTGGCTCTGCATAATCTCCACCTCGCGTAAATGACACCACGCTAGCACGCGTGGGAGCCGCGCACACTGGGACCAGATGTGGCCATGAGCGCGCACACACACACACACACACACACACACACAGAGGATGGGCCCCTCCCTGCTAACTAATATAACTATTCTGTGTTATCATATTGTACATCCTCTTATGCATCTTCCCCCTTACACAAAGCACACACAGTACCCTCTACACACACACACACACACACACACATGCACACACACAGAGCCATGTTTGTGACACTGGCTGTTATAAAACTCTGGAGATGCTTTTCTTACACTGTCTTTCTTCATAAATGTTATGCTGAGAGGTATGAGATGCAGCACACTCACATACACACACTTACCCACACATAACCTCAGCTTCTTGTACTCACGCAACTGCCCTCTGGGTCTGAGGAACTTCTCCACCTTCACCTTGTGCCTGTGCTGATATTAGGGAATAGGTAGATTTTTAGAAAATGAGCTGCTCTGGTCATGTAGCCAGGGCTGCATAACATGGAGAAAGTAACATATAGTGACTGTTTCGCTATGTGGCTTGATTCATTTTTTTATTTTTTTTTTGTAACACAAAGCAACCATGAGTTGAAGTAGCTTTGCATTACAAAGGTTGAGGATTGCTTCTTTCCGACTCTTTACGTCTCTCAGCTTGTTAATTTAAAAAAACTTCATTTTATGCACAAAATGTGCTAAACCTACTAAAATACCACTAACTTGTCTCAAAATTAATTAATTCTACCAATACTCCACCATCACTTTTATTCTGACTAAGAAGCAGACTAAGAATATTTATTATCACTAAATTTATAATGACTAAGAAGCAGAAACGACTTATTTTTTCCTGTTAATAATTTAGGTTGTAAATACTTTTTTCCCTGTTGTTTCTTTAGTTTTGAAACTTTGTCACACAGTTTTACTGTATGACTGTACCACTGCACAAGCAAAAGGAACAAGTACTTACAAGTAAAAGGTGCTAGAAACAAAACTTGAAAAACCGTCTACTTCTTCTACTTCATTTGGTTACAACATCTAATCGGCATCAGTCCTTATTTATCCATCGTTCCAGACAGGGGTTCATGTCGCAGCAGTATAGGTTCACACCTGCCTCTGGCTCTGAACATTTTTTTAGACATGTTTTGCAAATTGGATACCTGTCCTCTTGGCCGACATCCTGATCATACTTGGATATCCGCAAAGCTCCCACATTGCCTGTTTGATGAGTTTTTGGCATTCAGATGTTATATGAGAATTGTGCACGCCAGGTGGAGTTTGAGTAAAACAGTAACGTGTGAGTCTGAACTTGGACTCAAGTCTAGTTTTCTTGTGCAACTCGAGTGAGGAGCAATATTAAATCCAGTAACACTGTCTGACAGTTTGTTGTAACCACAATATATCCTGCTGAAATTTCTGGTCTGGGCTGTAAATACACTCACAAACTATGGAATGCCATTTGAGTCTAATATTAAATACATAAATCTGACAGTATTAATTAATTAATTGTGTCGTCCCTTTAAAGTCAATGAAAAAGTTGATCATCTTAATCAGAGACACTGATTATCTCAAGGAGTGACTTTTTTTTTTTTTTAGATAAAATTATAAATTAACATAAAGTGAGCTATAAGCAAAGCAGTTGAGTGCTCGATCAGCTTGTTCACAAATTCACAAAAAAACATTGTTATAAACATCCAACAACTCAAAATAGTGGATTAAAAGCATTACAGTAAAGCCTACATTTTGCGCACACACACATACACATATTATGATTTCACGACCACAACTTTTAACTTTTTTAACTTCTTTTTACACCACATGCATTCTTAAGTGACTCATTTTAAGACTCAGTATTGGATACTATGGACCCTGAGGCTTATGAGATACATTTTAAGGTGACTATTTTACATTATTTACAGCATTAGTTACAATTAATAAATGATAAATTTCAGCATTATTAATTCATAAGTAATGTTAAAGTGACACAGTTAACATGTGTATTAATTGACATGTGTTTAAATGTTAACTGTTTAAATGTAAATAGTGGAACTTGCTGGTCAGCTTCACTTTTGAATTTTGCAGCAGCGATCATGTTAAGTTATTGGTTGATGTTGGCCCTGACCTCAACCCCACTGAACACCTTTGGGATGAATTGGAACGCAGACTGCACTCCAGGCCTCCTCACCCAACAGCGGTGCCTGACCTCACTAATGCTCTTGTGGATGAATGCAAACAAATCCCCACAGCCACACTTCAGAATCTGGTGGAAAGGCTTCCCAGAAGAGTGGAGGCTGTGAGCAGCAAAGGGAGGACCAACTCCATGTTAATGCCCATGGGTTTGGAATGGGATGTTCGACAGGCACGTATAGGTGTGATGGTCAGGTGTCCACATACTTTTGGCCATATAGTGTATATTAGAAAATCTCCACAGTTTATAAACTGTGGTGTTTTTAAAATGTTTAATGATGAATTGTTTTATCTCAACCTCTCTACTCTGTAACTTTTATACATTTGATAATTTGGATCCATTTGAGTTTAATTGTCAGCTGTAGATATATATAGTTTTGCCAGTGTTAGAGCTCTAGTGAGAAATGAATAGACAAATTTTGGAAACTGTGTTCACTGAATACATTTTGCATCAAAACAACAACAAAAAAATCATTCTTTAGTAACCAAATATTGTGCATATTTAGTAGTAGTAAGTAAAGTTGTCTGTATTTCACAACTCTATTTCAAGAAGTTTTATCAGTTCCACTGCAGTCCAGTTGCCTTAAATTAATTCTTACCGACATTGTAATAGTAGTTGTCTTGCCATATATTAAAAACATTAACGTTTAAAATTTGACCTGCGACCTCATGAGCTGACTTTCTTGCGATGGAGTTTGTGTTCTTCCTCTGGTCTGAGTCAGCCGTTATTACGAGTCACCATATCCTTCAGGCGGCCATTTTGTGAGGCCTTGTTCCGGGCCTCTAAACTCTCCAGGAAAGTCGTCATCTCAGCAGCAGGCTGTAAAAAGTCTGGGGGGTCTGCGTGAGCAAGCAGCAGCATGAAGTCAGCCTGGACTGCTTCTCTGTACTGGCTTTGGTGCAGGACTGAATTTTAAGCAACGAGGGACATTTGTGTAGTGTTCGGGAACAATACACAGATGCAACAGCGCTCCTTTCATGTCACCTCCCAGGTTTTTTTTTTTCCCTCCACTGCCTTTATTTTTGGGGCCTGTTAAGCCTGTACCCTCATACACTACCTCAAAGAGACCAATTAAGAGTGGAAGCGAAAGGAAAATGAAAGGCCATGTGCAGCGTAAAGACAAGTTCTGCAGTCTAATTATACTGTATCCGACCCAAGCTGGGAGGAAGACGGTGCCAGCCAAATGCTTCTGTTAAAGTCTACCACACAAGACCCAGTGCAACGTTTTAACACCAACATGGCCTCCCAGATTTGCACAGATTTGGATCATTATATTTTATTTGCACAGTTTAGTGGCAGTTGTTTTCCTATAATGTTTTCACTCGAGTTTCAATCTCTTCTCTCCCACTTTGTCTCTCTCTCAGACATCCCAGGATGCACATCAAGACAGGCCTCCTGGACGCCCACCTGTACTGCTTTAAGAGATCCGTGGTTGACTTTTTAGTCGACAACAAGTAAGTCTGGGGAATTTCCCACCGTGAATTATTACCTTTCACGCCTCTTTTGGCTTGTTTACTCTACTCCTTCCCTCTTAATGGTTATTACAAAGTAAGTTAGAAGGAATGCGTGTGGAAACTCGACTATATCATTAAACTACATAACGTAATTTCACAGCATTATCAAACAAACATTGATTTACTTTCTGCTTTGTATAAGCCGTGTGTGTGTTAACTGTCTCTGAGCCGGTTAAGGGTTCCTGTGAGGTGTTAAGCACATTTACAACACGCCACCTAAGAGCTTTATGGTAGCATGAGCTCTAAGAGACTGAAATAAATGTGTTGAATCTAAGTACAATGAGTACAAGGTGGGCACATGTATTCACTTTTTAAACAGTTTGAATGGATAAAGAAATAATTAAGCGTCTTCCAATGTGTCCTTCCTCTCCCTCAGTCCTCCATTCATGATCCACTTTAACTGTGCTTGTGCACCATGGCAGTGCTTTTCCAAACTCCTGCCATTTGAGAGTGTAATTCACCCCTGATATAAATATCATTTCAAATAATCTGCCTTCATCATCCATCCTGGTTCCTCCCGCTCCCCTTTTCTCTCATCAAACCAGGCTGACTTTTTGTAGCCTGCCTTTTCCCCCTCTTTTGCTTTTTGTTACCATTTCCCTCCCTCTCTCTCTTCTTCCATTTCTCTCACTCTCTTTCACTCTGGAGGCTGCTGAGGCACAGAGTAGCGAAGGAGCGAAATGGACAGAGTAACTGTTGTTTCTCTCATGGCATTCAGATGGAAATGCTAATCTTGGCCGAAAAAAGGAACTAAAGCATGAGGGTGAGAGTGGGGAGCCTGAGGAGGAGCGATGGTTAGGGACCCGCTGAAACTCGGCCCCAGGCTTACAGGGTGCTTTTTACAAACCATGCTCCATCCTGATCCCTTTAAACCTGCGAGATGCCCATGAACTAGAATCCACACTGTGGTGACATAGTCGTCCTTTTCTGTCCCCCATTGTGCCTTTGTTTGAACCTTTATAAGAATGAAGAAAAGATTCCTTAAATAGTCGTCCTCTATTCAGACCTGAAGCAGTGCACTGATATGATGAAAGCACATGCAGGATATAGATCTAAGCCCTTTTTACTGCAATCATGAAATAACTTTGATTTGTTATATATATATATGGTAAAGTGCAAAAGCTGTGTCTTACTTTCTGAATGCTATGATGAATTTGTTCTGCCCCAGGTCCATCTCTTCGCTGCGGGGGGAGCTGGTGCCATATCTGGTGCGTAAGCAGTTCACGGAAGTCTTAAACAACCAGACGGATGACAAGCAGACAGAACAGAATCAGAAGAAGAAAGATGCAAGCTCTTCCCTAGGTAAACGTCTGTCACTTGATGACACTACATATACAGTGGATATAAAAAGTCTACACACCCCTGTTAAAATTGCAGGGTTTTGTTATGTTAAAAAAAAGAAGCCAAGGTAAATCATGTCAGATCTTTTTTCGCCTTTAATGTCATATAGGAATCAACAAAATTCAAGTGAAAAACAAGTGTGCACACCCTTTTATAATGAGTCATGATGAGTAATGAGTCAGAATGTAATAATGAGTCATGTTTAAAAGCAATTATGATGCACCTGTCATCAGTGAAGTGATTCTTATTAAGCCCAGATAAGGATCAGTTGTTTCTTCTTAATGGTTTCATCCAACATGCTGAAGCCATGGTCTACAAAGAGCTTACAAAGCGTGTAGGAAATTTCACTGTTGAAAGATATCGATCAGGAGAGAGGCACACCGTGACAGTCATTATTCACAAATGGAGAAATTGGGGCACCACAGTAACATTATCAAGAACTGCACGCCCCTCCAAAATTGTTAAAGCGAAAAGACGAAAACTTCAGGCAGGCTGCCAAGAGACCTACAGCAACATTAAAGGAGCTGCAGGAAAATCTGGCAAGTACTGGTCACTCCTTGCATGTGACAACAATGTCATATATTGCCTCGTATTGCTGAAGCCTTTTCTCACAAAAACAAAAAAAGAAACACCCAAACCCACCTAAATTTTTGCAGTACATACATAAAATCACCCCAAACCATTTGACCAATTGTGTTATGGTATGAGAGAGAAAGATAGAACTTTTGGGGCATAATTCTAAAAGATAGGTTTCTTAAAAAAAAAAAAAAGAGAGAGAGAGCTAATCACACAAACGGCACTATCCCCACGGTGAAGCATGGTGGTGGCGGCATCATGCTATGAGACTGCTTCTCTTCATCTGAGACTGGTGCTCTAGTCAAGATAAAGGGAATCATGGATAGCTCCAAATACTAATCCACTTTGGCACAAAACATGCAGGCCTCTGTTAGACACCTGAAGATGAATAAAAATTTCTCCTTCCATTATTATAACAACCCGAAGCACAAACCCAAGTCAACAAAGGAATGGCTTCAGAAGAAGAAGATCAATGTGTTGGAATGGCCCAGTCTGAGCCCAGCTCTAAATCCTATCAAAAACCTGCGGAATGACTTGCAGAGGGCTCTGCACACGAGATCCTCTTGCAGTTTGATAGATCTGGAGCATTTTTTGTCAGGAAGAGCGGAAAAAAGGAGTGCAGATGTTTTTCTTTTTTTTCACTAGAAAGTGTTTCTATTTGGGTTTTGTTTTGTTTTAAATCATTTTTTGGTAGTAGTGAAAGAAGCATATTATTTTTTTCATTAAGTTTATTAATACGTAAGGTAATTTCTTGTTCATGTAATGAGATCTTATTGTAACAAATGCAGTTTTCCACACACTAGTAACCTCAGTAGCGTGTTATTTAAGTTAAAGATGTCCTGACTGAACCCTAAAAAGAAAAAAAAAAAGACTAACATGCACACAATGCTGTTTCGCAGAGATCTTGAGCTCCTCCAAAGATGAGGGGCTTCTGGAGCTTGCGCGAGATCGCTCCTGCTGGAATGACCATCGTGGCGACATGAGCGAGGCGTACCACGGCTCAAAGCTCCGCTGCTATGTGCATATCATGGAGGACGGCATGTGTTACCGCGTCAACACGCTGGCCGCGTACGTGGAGGCCAATCGCGTGGTGAGTGTTGACTTCTGAGTGTGGAAGTATAGCTGATGTATACATGCCTACTGAAATGAACTGCTTTATATTACTGCAGTGTAGTAGTAGCATGTGACATTATTACATTTGCATATCACAATATAATCATTTAATCTTATTGCAGTATAGTTTATACTTTATCTAATTTTTTATTAATAGGCATAACTACATGTATCAGAATTTCACATTTAGTATTCCTTTCACTATTATTGTAGATTATAGCCTAGAGTTAACGCGTAACATGAGGTTACTTATAACCGGTCGTTAGCTCAGATAAAAACACAACTAGTTTAGTTCTTATGAGAAAATGAGCTAAGAAACATCACTAGCTATGTACCACTAGCTAGGAAGTTACATAAACTGCCTGTCAGGTTGTGTTACGTTACATAGCTACATATAATCTTGGGAACTTCTGACACTGTCCTAAGAAAAAAAAAACCAGCTGATCAGATGAAAAAGAAAGTAGGGATAGTGATGGTTTTGAAATGTCCAGGAAAACATAGCTGTGCATTCCGAATATCAGAATATGTGCTAATATGTGCCTAATGTGATATTCTAATGATTTTGGTGTTTCTCAGGCTCCCAAACTGGTCGAAGAGCCTCCAGTTCACCCGTCTGCTGTGGTGTCTGAGAGAAGTCTCGTGAGTAGTCCAATCCCGCTCTATAACCTTAATATAGTTAATGTAGCTTGTATACACATGAATGAATATTTTTGTGAAGTTCATGGTTCAGTTCAGTGAGGCTGAATTGGCTGGATTACTGTGTCCACCCTAGACGTCTGTGCACATTTCTGTAATATTTAGAAGGTTATGTACAGCAGGAGTAACAGTTGTGCTATCTTTCTAAGGTCGGAGGTGACAGCATCATCGGCGCGTTCAGCCAGATAGCAGACAAAACATCCATCAAACGCTCAACCATCGGCGCATCCACCACAGTCAAGGAGAAAGTCAAGATAACAAACTCTGTCATCATGAATGGTGTCACTATTGAAGAAGGGTAGGTGCTTTGCCTTAAGCTCTTTTTTTTTTGTAATAATTATTGTATGTTATTGTTTTTGTAAAAGGAGATTCTTGAAATCAGTGACACCATTCAGTTTCATACAAATTGTTGAATTCTGGTTGGTCAGAAAGTGATTAATTTTCTATAACAGCACAGCTTGGACAGTAATGCTAGCTGCAACGTTTATACTAACATACTTGTTCTAATACCTTATCGTTTCTTTAGTACCAACTTACACAGGGACTTGTATGGCAGATGCGCCACAGAAAAAGATTTGGAAAAACATGTTTAGTTGTCGATTTGGTGAAGTGTAGGAGATGTTTATTTAACATTTTTGGAAGGAGCCTCCAGTGTCAGCACTTTGTAACAGTCAGAGGTCAAACTGTTAGTTTTCCAACACAGAAAAGTTTTCAGAAACCTGTTGGAAATTGGAAAGTTATTATTATTTGAAAATAATCAAATAACAATAATTTCCACGTTGGGGTAGAAACTGTAAATCCACTTCGCACTGGGCCGCAGCACACCTATATTTTCCTATAACAGCACTCATATTCTATTCCTCACTTTATGGCATCTCTTTTGTGTTCATACCAACACTACAAAATTGCCAAAATGTTTTCATCATATCTGGCTCAGAGTGTTCATTGGACTTAACTAAATGCGATAATAAGTAGAAGGTGCATCTCTGACTCATAGTGACCACAGAACTGTTCACCTGTATCATTTATGATCATTCCTGCTAAAGGCATCGCTTCATTCAGAGCTCTGAGCACTGTGTTAAGGAAAAGCTGGTGCCATGTGCCGTTTCTATTACAGCTAGGATTAGGTGATTACTGTACAGAGACAAACCATTTCTGCTTTTCTCTTTCGACACAAGTCTGGTGCTGGAAAGTTGAGTCAGAGGACAGGACATGCAGCATGATCAGACCGTCCTGCTATGAGTAGAGGGAAGGGGGAAGGAGGCTTCGTCTGCTGCATTTTATTGTTTGAGAAAAAACAGAAACTTCTGTTGTCAAACTGTTGAAGGTGCTCGCTGACCCTGAACAGGCCGCCAATGCAGCAAGCACCCAGAAAAGTGATGAATGTCGATGTAACGATTGCCAGAGAGACAAGTGCATCACCGTGCAGGTTACTCGACGAAACGCCAGACAGGCATGTTCTTGCGAAACGTCCTAAAGACAGCTTGTATTATCGCACTAGGGACTGAATGAATTGCAGCGTTCACCTAATTTTTCCTTTTGCTTTAGTGAAAGCAGGTTAGATTCAAGCCGATTTAGTTAAATGATGAGCTTGCAGGACATTGAAAATATAGTAGACAACATGGATCGCTGCGAGCAAGTGAGAGTGAAACAAGTGCGTTTTTGTCCAAATCCAAGGAAAGAGCTTTTGGAGGTTTTTTCCAGTGCGGTTTTCCCCCTTAAGCAGGCGAGTTTGGTGCCAGCACGGGGACCCTCACATCCGAATTAGAGCTCGCATGAAAGCAAGGGGTGAAAGAAATGAGAGAGAGAGAGAGAGGGGAACAGCAATTCTTTCAGATTGATAAAAAAAAATGTAAGAGGGGATTAGCAATGTTAAAGAAGGCACTTGCATTTTTGGTCTCTTTGTTTGCATGGAGGAGTGGTTGTTTACAAAGCTCTGGGGGCTTTGGGCTAGGAGGGGGGGTATGGAGCAAGGGATGAGAGGGGTGGAGGGCAAAGGAGAGAGGGAGGGGGTCACCATGAGGAGGAACACAGTGTCAGTAATTAGTGGTATTTCAGCACTGCTTCTTTGGTGGTCTCTCTGTTTAATTCTCCAATCCTTGTAATCTCTCATCACTACCAAACCTCCCCCTTCCTCTCTCTCCCTCTTTTTTAATATACCTCTGTTTCTTTCTCTCAGTCTGTACCTCCTGTCTTTCTATGATTTCTCTTTCATATACTCCTTAGCACCTTACTTGAATATAAAACATTGCTGTGTGAGATACACTCATGTCCGCACCACACACGCTCCCATGTCAGTATCACTGATGTACTGAGAATGTACACCCAAATTATATCTGAGCCTATGGTGGTCCCTTTCAGTTGATTAACAGGGTAGAAGGTTCCTAACCCAAAGACAGGGTCGAGTTCTTAACCCAAAGATGAGAACAGTGGAACAACAGCTTTTCTGTCCTCACAATCAGGAAACGTGCTAATCCTCAGGAGTGTGTCCCATAGACGAGCTCAAGGCAGCACTGACTTCCACTTCCTAAAATGCCAGGCACACCTAACAGGAAGTGTGAACGCACCTTCCGTTCTACAACACCTCGAACACACTGCACAGGTCATGTGCATATATATATATATATATATATATATATATATATATATATATATATATATATATATATATTTTGGCTATGGACAGCACAGTGGGTCGCCTCACACATTAGACACATTAGACGTCGCTATTGTTTTTAATACACGTGCTAATGGGTGCATATGGGGAACAAATGAAACTGGCAGAAAACGGGGCAGGATCGAGTTTCCCCTGCAGGGGGAGGGCGGCAACGTTCGGGTGCACAAAGGACAAGACCCTCAGCTGTGCAATTAGTGCAGAGACATGAAAGTGGAAGACTGGTGTGTTTCTGAAATATATTCCTGCACCCAAGAGCGCGAGAGAAGAAAGCCAGGCTTGGCTCAATCAAACATCAAACTGTGCAAATACGATTTTATGGTGCCAAAGCGAGCCTAGGAAAATATTATTCTTTGTGCGGTGTAAACAGGGAGCAGCTTAGAGCGCTGTGTGTCTGTGCGTATGTGTGTGGTGTGTGTGCACGTGTCATGGCATGCACATTTTAAAGCAGTGTCCAGTAAACATTAAACTGCTTCTGACTCATCTACGAATATCTAATGTTGTGCTGACGTGTGCATTACCACAGCTACAGAGATATGCGAATTGAAGTCAAGTTCAAATGCAGGGCCACATAGTACAACCATACATAGAGACGTGTGCAAAAGTTTTTACCCCGTGAGTATTATTTTATTTCATTTTTTATTTTTAATGGCCAAAAAAGAAATAGTTGAGTTAAAAATGACATGTGGGTGTATCCTGCAACAAGACATCAGCTGAAAAACTAAGCCAAAGTTAACAGTTGGAAATAGTTGGAAACAAAACCAGGAAGTCAAGGTTTGGCTACGACCCTCTTGATCTCCAGACGTGATCTGCAGAAGGCAGTGTATGACATCTGGCAGAGTTGGAACAGATGTGAAAAAGAATTGGAAAAGACAGGGTGGGTCACATGGAGCCGAATTAGAATCGAGGAGATCCAAAATCTGAATGATACCAAAGAAGCTGGAGGCATTTATAAAGACAAACTGTGATTAAAGTTATGAGAGAATATTTTAGACAAATCAGATTCAGGATGGTAAGATGCAGCATGTGATCTTAGTAATATCTTACCATGAATTATTTGAAAATCTTTGAAAAGTTTTTTTTTTTTTTTTGGCCCTCCTCCTCCTTGACTGTATATGTTACATACTATAGCACATAATATCTACTTTTCCTATGTTACTGTGGTTATGTAACTATGTAGGGTGAACATGTGGCTGTGTAGGCTAATAAACTTGTAATAAGGTTGTAATGACATAAGTACTGAGCTAATTTACATATGCATAGCTAGACACTTAATTAATCATGTCCAAACAAATTACAGCAGCAGTGAATGTGTGTGACTCATGGAGTGGCTTTAGTGTGGGGGTGTGTGTGTGCGCGCGTGAGTGTGTGTCTAAATTCACAAAGTGAAACTGATATGAAGTTCTATTAATATGCTGTCCTCAGGTGTAACATTCAAGGCAGTGTGATCTGTAACAACGCCACGATCGGACGAGGTGCTGACATTAAATACTGTCTGGTGGGAAGCAGCCAGCGCATCGAGCCAGAGGGTGAGCACATGCACTGTTTTACACCAAACACACACACGCAACACCAAGTCAGGCCTTTGTGTTTGTTTCTGTGTGCTCTTGCACAGTCGTGCCTGCCTTTTTCAGTTTCAGTGTGTGTCTCTTTATGTGTGTGTGTGTGTGTGTATGTGTGTGGCTTGTCTGTTAATCTGTTTCAATAGTGCATTAAAACCTAAGCTTGTGTGAACAATTGCACTTTATTTTTTAATATTGTTAATCCCCTCAGTGTTGGATCATACTGTGAGGTTTGTGTGTGTGTGTGTGTGTGTGTGTGTGTATGTATGTGTGTGTGTGTGTGGCTCCAGGCTGTTGTATTGCGGGTGGTCTGCACTCGCTCTCCAGCCTCTCCATCAATGACTGTGCCTAAGGCGGCCTTAAGATGTCCAGAGGCTTCCTGGCCTAATTGACTGAACAACAGGGTGTTGCTGCCTCAGCAACCCCCCCACCCCTCACACACACACACAGTTTTTTCTCCCCCTGTCGCACACACCCAAACTGCAACATTTCACCACCCCCCACCATGCTTTCCTTTTCCGTAGTCACTTGTGAGCTGGACCCGATTAGTCAGCCATAACCTCCTAAAAGACAGGGGCTTATTGAAGTGCTCCCAGAAATCCCAAATTACAAGCTAGACCCCTGTACTTCCCAAAGCACGGGCACATACACACACACACACACACACACACAGCACACACTGCTTAAAGCACAGTGACCACAATTCAGAGTTATCCCAGAGAAACCAAGAGCAGAGTTAATGGAGCCTATTATTTATTTTTTTTTAAGTCATTGCATTTAATAAGCACAGGGCATGACGCCCGCCCTCCGTAACTTCAGAGCCAAAATATAAATGCTTTAATTTAAAAGTAAAGAAACCAAACCATGAAAGTGGCAAATTGCTGTTTTTTTTTTGACGTGCCTAAACTCCTGCAGTAAAACATTCTGTCTCTTATTGATGTTGTGCTGCTGACTTGAAAGTCATGTCAAACTCAGAGACCCAAAGAAACAAAGACAATCCGATAAACATTTACGCTGCTGCGCATAATATGGCCTCTCATACCTGTACTTCTCTGTTGGTATGTACAAACAAAGGAAGTAGCACAGGAGGCTTTTATTTCTGTGGACTCCATGCGTGTAGAGCTTTTTCCACTCACCACCTGTGCCCTTAATGTTAACATGACCACCAGGCTTATCACACCAGTAAGCCTATCTAACTAGCTGTTGAGTGATTAGAGCACTCTAGAAGCCAGTAGACTGCATTGGAGCTCTACTACGGTGGTCTCATGCAGTCAGTGTCCATTAGCTTCACACTTCGACCTGACACACACACACACACACACACACACACACACACACACACTCTTGTTCAGACTGTTTCTGTGCTGTTTACCCCTGTTGCCTGTTAGCATGTGTTAGCCAAAGTGCAGCCATAGGCATCTCATAAAGTGTCTCAACAGTTGCTCTACAAGGCCCTTTATAAGGTTCGAGTCTTGCATCCCCAGGCGAGCAAAGCATGCTGGGGTATGCCTGGGAAATTCATTAGAGATTATTTGCGTGCTCACGCACCAGAGCTCAGCATGTGGGTGTGTGCGCGAGACCACCTGGGCGCTCCGGGACTTGCCGTCAGGTGTCAGAGCCCGTCAAAAGGTGGCGCCCAGGCTGATGACACACGCTGTTCTTCAGACTGTCTTTTTCCACTGTACCCTATTTCTGTCTCTCTCAGCCTTGGATGTCCATCATGGCATGCTCTATTTGTCTTTGCCCAAACTTTGATGCCAAAAAACCCCATGTCTTTGTACAGATTCATTCTCACTAAAATGCATCTTTATATGCAACATCAGTCGACCTTGGCAAGGTTTAGCTTGGACTCACTACGTTTTCGGTAAAAGGATATCGACCTTCCTCGTATTTATCTGCCTGGATGACACGTATTTATAAATAGGGGCCTCGTCTGTCAGGCCAGGTCCATTTCCTTCGTCAATACACAAAGGAATGGAGATAAACTTTGGAGGCGTATGCATAGACTGTCAAAGACATGTTTTGCTCTTTTTGATTGAAAACATAGGGAAAAGCTTGCTAGAGTCAACATTTCAGACTGCCTAATTGAGCGACCCTCAAAAACAGACTTATTATACCAATATTTGCATGTGTGTCCTTGGGAGCAGTATAAATATGCTCTCATGCTAGTTAGCACTCTTGGCCTCATTTTAAGGGATCAGCACACAGGCATATGGCAGATGCCTACGCGTTGGTATAGGCAAGGGTAGATATTTGTCATCAAGGTAGTGGCATGACTCCCGTGATAAGATCTCCAGCGCTGAAACACGTCGTGGCAGCCCCCATCCCAGGATGCACAGCTAACTCTTCAAGACATGGATGGCCAGGTGCCTGCCAGCTCTTTCTGAACATTATGTTTCTTTTCTTTTCAGCCGAAAGGACCAATGATGTCATCGTTGGATCAGATCAGCTCATGGAGATCTAGAACCAAGGGGAAGACGGCTCATGGGCATGACAAGATTGTCACCAAAGAAGCTTCCTCTTGGACACCTCAATTCTTTTTTTACTGAATGTGTCCAAATAAACATGGAATTATTTATCTCAGCTGACAGTGTCATTATTTTACAATTTTTTTTTTCTTTTTCTTGAGTCATGAGTTTCTGTATTTCTTTTACCTTTGAGTATGAATGTAATTGAACTTTGGTTTCTTTACTGCATCATGTAAAGAGTAACCAGACAATACTATACAACTTGCCTTGCATAAAGGTGAAATGTGAAGAAGTGTGTATTTTGAAATTCATGATGTTTGGTTGTACTTATTCTGTCCAAAGTGTAATTTAGGTGTGTTTTTGCTGACATGGTTAGATCTCGTGTACCTTACAGAGTGCTACTGGGAGGTGCTGTACTGGTTGTTTGTAGATGTACTACTCAGTGGTGTAGGTTCTACAGCTGTCAGAATGACCACCATGAGTGAGCGACTACATGCCCTGCTGTCAGAAGAAACGGATAAGCACAATAGGGTTAACTTTATTTGTACACAAAAAGGCAGAGCAATGGACCACCCAGTGAGAACATAACAACTAATCGTCTCCCTCCCCCCAACTCGGAAGATGCTATAAAGAACTAGTCTTAAAGATTTTTCTCTCTTTGCTGTCAAAGATTTATGACATTCCATTGCAGCTCCTAAATTACAGGCTTCAAGTTAGTTCCTCAGTCACGAAGGGCGATGAGCCTCCAGAAGATTCTCAGTGATGATTTATCATGGCTTGCTCTGTCTCTGTGGCCAAACCGAGTCATTTAGTGTCACTAATGAAATGATCATGAGTTCTTTGTCTTCGCAGCCTTCGCCTCCCTGTACTTTGTAGTTTTTCTTTTTGGACATACTGAAATAATTTCCCCTGACTTTCTAATAGCCCTCTCTAAATCCATAAACTAATATGTGTATTTATGAGGATATTGCTTTGCGTTTTGTCCTCCCTTTTTCCTCTCCGGCTGAGTTCTGTCCAATTCAAGATCTTCAGCAGTTCATCACGTCGCCAAGCCGCGGTAGTAGGAATTGGTTTTTGCTGAATGTATAATTTATTTGCCCTGCCGAGCTAGATTATTGGCCTTAAAGCTTTTTCATGTACCAGCCAAAAAAACGAAGAACAGACAGAAATCAAGATGTCAAAATCAGCTCAAATTTGTGGTCTCTTCCATATGTCTGTCCCGTTTTTGCACCTAATATATACCATGTGTATACTTGTGATAGCTAATCAGAAGCTGTGCCCTCTGCCCTCTCTCTGCATCATCCATGGCCAGACCTCCAGGCTGTGCTTACGAGTCACTGCATGGGTCATTTGGGGAAAAGGTTTGTATATTTAGGCAGAGCCTCCTGGAACCCCAAGAGTCCCAACAGCTAAACTGGGATCTGAGCCCACCGGAGCTGTGTTCAATGTCAGTCCCCACCCTCCGGGGCCGAACGTGACAGATGCTTGTGTTTTCCAGCGCCCAGGTTCAGATGTCAGCCGACAGATCGTACATCAGGCCCGGCTCACTGTCTCTGGGTAGCTTCCAAGCCCTTGCTCCTTCACTCGTTTGCTGGGACAGCAAGAGATGAAGGGACAGAATCCACTAGAATCAGACAAGACAAAATCTTGTCCAGTGCTTAAAAACACGCAGACTTTCTGGGAAAGACGTATAATTTATATGAGTCATTGTAAGAAAACTGATGCTCTGCTGGTTTGTCTAAGCGGGGTTCCACTGTGGCACGTGGGTCTTCTGCAGGTGATCTGCTTCAAAATGCAGATGCTACTGTTAACACATTAGTGGCTAAATGGGCATGAAATGCTGTTACAGTAAGTGGTGTAAGTGCATTGGCACTTGTGAAAGCTTGAATGGTCGTAAATCATTGAGAGTGACATAATTTGAACATGGACTGGGTCCAGATACCTCTGCCAGCCAAGTAATGGTGAAGTCCCGGCTAAAAGAGGGGAGGAATGACTAACCAAATGACAGGACTGAGTGGTCAGTGCTTCTGCTCTGAAGGACCTTGTGTGTGTGGGGTGGTTTGTGTGTGTGTCTGGTTAGAGGGTATGGGGGATGCTAGGCTCCAGGACTGAGCATGGTGCAGGGTGTGAGACTACCTCGGCCACCCAAGTGGCAGAAAACCTGCATGTTTGCTGCTGACCCCTGCACATTAACAGAACACTTCCTCAATTTGTCTTCTGTGTTCTTGAGGCCCAAACGAATTTCCTCTCTTTCGTGGCCACCTTTTGAGACGCTGCGTCCCCCGCAAGCCTCCCTCGAAATCACGCCCACCTCCAGCACACACACACTTAACAATTAGTACTTTCTTACTGCCGAACAAAGACAGTATGCAGGCTGTGTGGCCTGTAAAGGCGTATAACCTCAAAGACACACGAGGCAGTGCGCAGCTTTGAAATGAACACACAGGCCATGACACAATGATCCTAAAGACATTTACACTGTTTTAAGCTATTGTTTAACTCGGTCAGCTGCTGTGGTGCAATGAGATGAACAACGTCTGTTCAGTGAAAACATCGATGTTAAAAGTTTTATATTCTCTTTTTAAAAGGTAGTGAAGTTTGGTTTTCAGTACCCATTCCTGTGGGTGGTATTTAGTTACTGTTTGGAATACCAAGAATTATTTGACTTGATTGATGACTGCTTCCTATTACATTTTGAAATATAAGAAAAGTCATCATGTAAAGGAATTGAGATCATAAGAAGACCTTCCTCATGCAGCCAGATAATTGATGATGCTTATATGATGCTTAATACAGGTAATATAATAGGTTTGACTAATATGAATTAGCACTTTTACTTATGTGATGTGTGGCATAATGGTAGTCAATATTAATCATTTACTGTTTTATTTGGTAATGATATTGCAACACTGTCTCTTGACACCTTTGTCAGATCACCTGAAAAGTCTCTCCTCTCTCTCCCTCTCTCTGTCTGTCTCTATCCTCTTTCATGCTCCTAGTGTGCACATATTTTTATATTCCTCTAAAGAAAAAAAAAATAAAGAAACTCGGAAAACAAAGGGCTCTGATTTCTTGCCACCTGCTAACTCTGCCCTCAACAATACCACTGTTAAAGGACCACAAACAAAGACGCCTCAAGAAAAGTTTGGGGGGCCATTCATTACTATGACAAAAGAGACAGAAATATATTATCATAATTAATCTTATCTGTGACTGTGGGTGGCAAGTCTCTCCCATTTGCGACTGATGGGCCTTTACAATGCCAACATGTACACATCAGTGTGTCACAATGCACGTTGGGGCCTAAGAATATTTTAAGCTTTGTAAACATTCACTAAACAAGTCCTGCATGTTAGCAGGAGACCGGCATCACCCCATGCCTTTTACCAGGCAAAATAGCCTGTTTCTGCCTTTTTGGATACGAATGTGGCTTCTCTTTTCTAAGGTATCACCTGGGCAGAATGGCTAATCCAAATATAAATGAATTAAAAAAATTCGGTAACCCTTGGCACGTGTGATTTAGTGTTATTAATCACAAAAATCAATTTAAACGGAAATCAATTTAAACGGAAAGCTGCTAAAGAAATTGTTCGGGTCAAATGGAGGATCTGGAGGATTCCATGATAGGGTGCATTAATATATCCCACTGATATTGTATTTACAAACAGGTAAAGTGTCCTTCAGTTTCAGATAAATGGCTTAAAACATTAATTAAAAAAAAATACTGCACAGAGTTGCCTGTTTCAGCCCACTATAACTACAGTTTTCTTTGAAATAAAATCATTCAAATACTTTAAAAAATAAAAAAAAAAATCGTATTATTATTGCATTCATGTGTTGCATCCTCTCATCCTTGAAGCATCCTTTTCCATCAGTCATCCATTATAGTTTATGAAATATGTACATTTCAGTTCCTGCCACATTCACTCAACCGTGTCACCTGACCACATTTCCCCTACGAAGTTCAACAAGTTATATCATCAGAATTTCCAAGAAGAAAAGTAAGTTCTCTCATTTTTTTTTTTTTCATTTTTAATAATATAATTGACTGATGAGGTCACATTGAAAGTACAACACTGTCACCCAAATTTTTTTAATTTCAGTAAATCATTAGAATTTCCTTAATGTTCTCATGCTGTTACCATAGATTATAGTTAATCATATTTTGTGTATTTGCTAATTCCATGCTAAAAAAAAAACAAAACAAACCCTATTACTCATATAAGAGCAAAATGCAGCCATTGTGAGCAAAGAAACCAAAAAATGAGTGAGATTCATCTTTGAGAGTTACAAGAGCTACATGGCACCACAATCATGGAGTCGCCTGACAGGACTGAGGTGCATTTTGTCTGTATTCTTCCTTTTCTTACTTGTTTGTACATTCCTGTCAATGTAACAGCTACTGCTTTTATTACTAATCTCCCAGAATTCTCTTTGAGTCAGTAGTTTTAACTTAGTAAACCAAATAACCAGTAGTAAACCAAAAGGGGATGGGGATTTGTGTCAGATGGCTAATATACGCCATGAATAGAATTTATATAGCACTTTTCATTTTGAGTTCAAAATCTCAAAGGAATCAAAAACTTTGGCAGCATGCTATTAACAATCCATGACAGGGTGTGGGGATGTGGCGCGACATGAAGCGGAGTTACTGTTACCAGCCCTAAGTAGATTATAATATGATAACAGCACGTCCTGAAGTGTTTTATTCCTCTTATTCAACAGCAATTTGCCAATGATTACATTTTTTTTTATTAATGAAAGTCATTTCATGCTTTTTAACCGTTTATACTCACATTTAATATTGTGAGACAACTTAGTTCCCCTTATCACTTACATTAGCAGCAACATTCCCTCCCAAGCCTCACTTTTTCCTTACTCTTGAAGTTAATAAGACAAAAAATGCAGCTAGTCATGTTAGCAAGAAAAAGTGCAAAGTCCTCTGACACCTGAGACTCCTTCCATAATTGTTACATAAACGTCTCCTTAGAGAAAACTTCACCATGTTAATGATTATCCATTTTTCTTTGTTAAAGAACAACAGGAGGATCCTGTGAATGAGTTATTATTGTGGAATGATTATGTATTAGAATGAGTACAGTAATAAAAATCTATCATTTGAATTACAGCGCTGTGGTATAAAGCACATTAGCGCTTTTGTTCTCTGAAATACTATTCCAGAATTTAGGGGGTTAACGTCAGTGTTAACTGACTTAACATTTTAAGTTGGTCACTCGGATGTAGTAATATAAACACCTTACATTTAAGTTTGCAGATGTTAAATCTCTTATAGTTCAGAGTCTGAATATTCTGGCCAGTAGAAAGCACCGAGAGTAACTAGGTGCTAATACTGTTAGCCATTAGCTAACGGTATTAGCAGAAACAAGGCACATGGCTGTGGCTGTTTACGTTTTGGGGGGGGGGGGGGGGGGGGGGTGTGGGGGGGGGGGGGGGGGGGGGGGGGATGCATGATGGCAGCTTTCTGGAGAGCGCATGGTCATCTCCTGAGTTTATTTATCCAAGGCCTGCAGACGTCAGGCCGGACCTCCCTCAGTTTGTTAGCCTTAAAGGGGCCCTGACCGCACGGAGCAATTCCTCGCATTCCACGTGAGCCCTCATCAAATTAAAAAAAAAAAAAAAATGGAGTTGTCTTCCTCGGCATTGCTGGAGCAAAAACACATGCTTCTAAACCCTGTATGAGTGTGTGTTATATTTCATGCATGTGATCGACACCCACCTCCTCTCCTGCTGCCAACAGTTCCAGCACCATCTGGTGTGGTAAGAAATTGGCATATTAGATTTGAGCGAAATGTCTGAAATAGGGTTTATTATTTAATACAAGACACCAAGTCTGTAGTAAATAGTGCTACACTCGCTTGGCGTGTACTTATAATTGTAAATGATGCATGTTTCTTAGGTTGTGACAGAGAAACCTAGCACTGTAATATCATGATGTGTTTTTAAAACTAATACAATGATTCCTAGCTGAAATCACTGCTAGGCCCATGGCTATGGATGATGCAATCCCACACCATACCTACCTTTAGTCTGAGCAAACATGCTCACCTCACCTCAGCCCATCACCCCTCTATCTCTAGATTAGGCCAGATACTAGCACATTGTGGGGGAAAAGGAGTCAGTTATCTGTGCTATCACTTAACTCAAAGCAGGAATTCATGGTTAAATTCATTATCATTTCTCTTCACTGCCAATGAATGGTGAGATTACTCCAGTCCTGGGACGGAACAAGAGGCCTGATTGGGCTGTACACATGACTAAGTTTTTCTATAGACACTTCTAAATCAGTGAAACCTTATAATTTATCATTTCATCACAAATGACAGCTTGTGCAGAAGGGTGGGGTGTTTACAATGCCAAAAGTACCAGGTCGAGCGACTATAATTAAGATGATTATTACCACTACATTATATATAGCACCTTATTGGGTCTGTGTAAATATACTACACTAGAAATAATCCTACAGTATCGGCTAAAAAATACTGTACAGTACCCACAAAGGTAAAACAGCAGCCCTTAAGTGTCAATTATGTTTTAAAAGTAAACTAAATTCACTTTCCCAGGTAACTAAAGCACACAAGAGTGAAGATACAATGCTAGTGCCAGGCGTTCGAACCCTAAAAGGTACATGTTTATCCCTGGATAATGTATATGAGCTAAGAAGGGTTTCGCTTTAGACCAAGTATTGGCAGAAGGTAAGTCACAGAAACATGCGCCATAGGTGTATTATTATTTTTTTTTAATTATGAATTCCCTTACCCTTTTACAACTTTTTATTGAAAACAAAGTATAAAAGAGTTTGATAGATTTTTTTTTAATTATGCAGTTCAGAAATACACTGAGGACCTACTGCCCAGGGGTTATTTGGATGGTTAAATGTTCTAGCTTGGTTCTACTTGGAACTTTTTCTAAAACGGAAGCGTCTATTTTGTAGGGTTACATCGATTTTGTTAGGGACAAAGTGTAGAACCCCTTGAAGGTGCCAAATTACATGTCAAAAATAAATAAATATAAATAAATAAATAAATAAATAAATAAATGTATGAGTATTTTTTCATGACCTTTTTGGTAGGATTTAATTATTTAAAGGTTAATAGTAGGAATAGTAATAATAGTAAAAAAAAAAAAAAAAAAAAATGTCAGTGCTGTTTATTTCCTAAATAGATAATGTCTGTTAAAGCATTTGCTCTCTGTGATATTGTTGGTCTATCAGACCAGAGATAAAAGAGACAAAAACAATGTAAAAGTACACACAGGTCCAACTTTCCCTTACATTTCACTTGTGTTTTAAAGTAAAGTATATTCACTTTCCCAGGTAACTAAAAGTACTAAAGGTGTATAACTGAAAGTACAACCCTAATGGCAAGCATTCATTCCCAAAAGGTCCTTGGCACCAGGTAGTAGATCTAAGAAGGATTGCAGTTTAGATCTAGTGCTGGTATTAAGACAAGTCACAGACACATGCCCAGTTATTCTTATTCAGTTATAAAGAGGTGCTAGATTAAGCCTTTTTAAGTGTAAAAGCTCTGTTCTTCATGACTTTATTGGTAGTATTTGATTATTGAATAGTTAATAGTAATAGCAGTAATGATGTGTAATTCTCTAATAGGTAACGTCTGGAAGGCATTTGCTGTGTGTGACAGTGTTTGGACTATCAGCCTGGAGATAGAAGAGACAAAAACTCAGTGCTTCTTATCAATAGACGGCATGTGTGATTGCGCCTGAACTACTGAAAGAGCTCTCTCTCTCTCTCTCTCTCTCTCCCTCTCTCTCTCTCTCTCTCTCTCTCTCCCTCGCGCGCGCGCCCCTCCCGCCTCTGGGGTTTTGGAGGGCTCTGCCTGGGTGGTCTCTCCCTCTCTCCCTCTCTCTCCGCTCCGGCGAGCTGTTGCTTAGCAGCTAATAATAGGCGATGTTTGCAAAGTAATTTGCCTCTTCCTTCGGCCAATGAGAACCAGAGCGCTCCTCCATCAAAACCAAAGCGCTTTTTTTCAGGCTCGGTCGAGAGGCTTGCCTTCCTCCAAATGCTCAAGTGCTGCGCGAGCGCGGTCACACTCGGCGGAAAGAGCCGCTCGCAGCGCACCGCTCTCTCTCTCTGTCTCTGTCTCTCTCTCTCGCGCGCTCTCTCTCTCTCTCCCAGAGACGCAAAGCAAAAGAAAGCACGCGCGTCCAGACCGAATGAAGACCGAAGGATCTACACGGATTCGAGCCCATAATGTTGGCATGGTGCTGGAGGAGCTCGGCTCAGAGGAACACTAGTACACAGCGACCTCCGGAACCGCGCCTGGCGGATGCGCTCGCGCCTGCTCACGGATTACTGAGGCGCTTCTCTTTCATTTTGTTCGCCTCGTCGACGTCTCGTTTGGACTATGGCCTCGGCTCCCAGAGTGGCGGGGGCCGACGGGTTTGGAGTTTTACCCCCGAGCTACACGCGCTCCGGTAACCCGGACCTCACCCGCAGACCCAGCTACTGCCACGCCGCGTTTGCGCTCAAACAGATCGCTAAGGTGACCGAAACCTTGCTCCAGTGGAGAGCTCCCGGTTTTTCCCTCTTACTGCTCGCGCTTTCTTACGCGTGGGAAACTTCAGGCGTGTGTAGTCATTCACGCGCTGCTTTTCATCATCGAGTTGTTTAGAAGTCAGAAGTAACGAACGTGTAAATGCGCTCGCGCAGGAAGCACAGTGCAGTAACGGGACCGGCTACTTTGCGGTTTAGGGTTTTATTGTTTGGTTTGGTTTGGTTTGCTTTGGTTTTTGCGAGTGTGAATCTCTGATGCATGAATGAGAGGAAGCCTCCATTCATTTGCAGGCAGATGTGCGCGTCGCGGCTGGGAGCACGCGCTGGGTAGCCTACAGGAGACAGTTCCTCAGCCAGGGCTTCGGCTTTGCTTGTGTCCGGTCCTGCACAGAAGTTTACTAATGAAGTTGTGTAACTGACAAAGTAGCGGATTTGTATAGATTTGGTGTCAAAACCCAATACATCAGCAGCCAGGCTTCATTATAACGAGTCGCAAGTAGTGGAGTGAAGATATGAGCAACTCAGTACAGTGTGTCCAGGAAGAATCATACATAAAGAAAGTCTTCCTCAGACTGATCTGAAGAGTCTGTTGTTGTATCATATCTACACTTTATTACCTCAACCTGGACCATAGTTCTAGACTTCTAATACAAGTGCAATAACTTAACTTACTGTTATATTCTATACCTTTATAGTTCTGTAGTTATAGATCTATAACACACTGTAATGTGTTTACACAGAGAACACAGATGTGTGTGTTTAATCTAAATGTGAAAAAGAGCTGGGACTGAAACACTTCCCGTACAAGTAAAGCAGAAATCATGCACTTAAAAAGAGAAATAAATAAGCCTCTAAAGTACACGCTTCTTTAGAGTGTTTCAGTCGGCTTTTAAAAACTTCAAGGAATGTGTTAAGAAATGCAATACCTAATGAAGGTTGCGCCCACATAGTGTCTGCTGTGCATGTGTGTGGTCCACATCAAGCTGTGACGTTTGAATTGTTTGGCACATGAAACTGGATAGTTCAAAATCACCATTTCCGTTTCCTCGAAGCCAAATAGTCATACAGGCACTGATTACTGGCTAGTTAAACAGCGCCGGCTCTGCAAGATAGTCAGAGAGGAGCCTTCAGTTTGTGCCGTGGTTCCATAACATGATGTTTAATTCATTGGACGGTTCAGTCAGCGTTCCAGTTATCAAGTTATGCAATAGCATTTAGCTCATGGAGGGCTTTCAACATTTAACCCAGGTCAGTTTGGATACATGAGACAATAAGCCTGCACTTACTACTGAGTGTGAACTGCATCGTACTTGCACAAATACCTATACAAACAAAGCAGGAACATCCAATTAGTGAGGAATATGATATGGAAGTACAGTTAGCAGAAATCAAAAGTAGAAAACTGTTGTTTTTGTGCAGAAATTTTAGCCATGTCACAGAACAGTTTAATATGGTTTAACACAAACAAAAATGCATATTGTTGCTTTTTTTTTTTTACTTATATTAGAAGTTTTACTAGCAATGATAACACTCTTTCAGAGGAGTTAAATGCATGGCTGAGATTCAGGTTCTTCTCAGCAACTAAATCTCTCCTTCAAAATAAAATCACAACTCCACACAGTGTTGATGGCTGCCTGTAAAACAGTTCACAGATCCAGGCTTTGTGTGGCATTGCTGTGAATCTGAAATAAGTGTCTATGGACCAAGTGACTAAGTGTTCTTCTCTTGTGTCACAGGGGAAGGCTGCGGGTCAGAAAGCTCCGCTGTGGCTCCGGGCAAGGTTCCAGGCTCTCCTCTTTACTCTGGGTTGTCATATTCAGCGACACTGTGGAAAAGTGCTTTTTATTGGACTCCTCGTGTTTGGAGCCTTCTCGGTTGGCCTGCGAGTGGCCGCCATTGAGACAGACATTGAACAGCTATGGGTGGAAGGTGAGTCCATGCTTTTGGCCTTTTGGGGGTTTTTGGCTGGGGTGTTTGGGGATTGTATCTGTCAGCCAAATGAACTTGTTTGTGAGTGTTATATTTTGGTATCAAGTCGTGGGGGGTCTAGGAAAAGAGAGAGACAGCACCATCTGACCATGCACACCATTCCTTTTGCTTCACTGCCTATTTTTGGAGAAGCTTCCCTGTTTTACTGCTCTACAAACAAGCTGACAGACAGCAGGGTACTGAAAATTAGATTTTGCTTCTAGCTGTACAGTTCTTGGGAGTTTTTTTTTCCACCAGCCAATCTGTGGGCTTGCAGTGTGCAGTAGCTAAGTCTTTGAACACGGACTGTGGGCTCAGGAATTCCATATCTTCTGTCACGCACAAGTAGTGTTCTTTTTTTTTCCTAGCGCATGCAAGCCTTCTCTTGTTCTCTCCCCATCAGGCAGTATTGTTTGCCTTTGCGCCGTGTTTTTTTTCCTTCCTCATTTGACGTCTTTTCTGCACGCCTCACTTATCTCTGCGTTTTCGGGCATCTTTATTTGGTTTTCACACTGCCAAATTCCTTCTAAGCCCCCTAGGCTTTCGCAGTGGTGCTGATCCCCTGCACAGATGGGCTGTGTGAATTGTTAGCCATCTTGGAGGCACTGACCCCTCCCCCCCTCCGGCTCTCTGTGTGGTCCTTAACTATTCTTGGATTCCGTTCAACAATAAAGGAACCCTTTTCCTCTAGCGGCAGGGAAAAAAGTGAATACAGCTGAAGTTTACCCACCTGTTATACACATATGGACATAAACACATACACTGACATGGGGTGTCGCCATAATCATATTATAAATCTAGTTTTAGTAACTTCTTAGTGCACGATTTCGTAAAGGGGAAATGTGAGTTCCAGGGACGTTTTTGTCCAGCCAGTTTACGTACTATATTGAACTGATTTAATTTTATGTTTTTTTATTCTGCCATTTGCACACCTTTATTCAAAACAAAAAGCTCATATATATTCCTTCACACATGTATATCATGTTTTTTTTTTTCAATTACATACTGAGTGATATATGCGGGCCATGCAGTGGGAGCTGTCAAGGTTTGTCACAAAATTAGAGTACCTATGGTAAGCAGACATAAAGCACAAGACTCACAGAGAGAGGCGCAGATGCTGTAAAAGGGCGCTGTGCCTTTAAGAGGCAGGGCCCATGTTACTAAAGTTTCTGCTTGCGTTGTTTCCCCCAATAGCCCATTGACAAAGCTGCTCACCACTGAATGGAGAGTAAGTGGTTTGGTAACAAGGAGAGGTTAGTTCTCACACACACGCACACACAAAAGTCATACGGACAAAGGAAAGGCATTTTTAATGGATCTTGTGATAGTACTGTTTGCATGTGTTTATTTGAAAGTTTTGTCTTGCTGTAGGACACAAACCTGCTTAGGAAAAATGCAGTAAATCAGCAAAACGACACCTATGAATTCAAAATGAAAAATGGACACGTAAGGTTCACTCTCACTTCCACTCTGTTTTACTCTGTAACTGCCCTAAGCTCACTACAGATGCAGTGTGAGAGTGCTGTCCGTAAAATTAACAACGTAAAAAGGGAAAAGGCTCACATTTGTCCGGCTGTGCATTTGGGATCATCTGCCACATCATCATATAGCCTAAGGCTGTCACAGCTGCACCATCACCCCAACCTCTGCCCCCCACCCAAATGTCATTCTGGCCACCAGGACCACCCGGGCATCAGTGATTGCTTCCGCCTTCCATCAAATGATGTGCAAAGAGCAACCACAGAATGCGAGGGAGTTTGGGCGACCCAAGAAGCCTGCGTTTGTCGCGTTTTGTCTTTCGGCACACTGAGTAAACCCTCCCTCCCTGTCCCTTATGTATGCTTTGAGCCTACTGTCTCTTTCTTTGTGAAAAGTAATGAAGAAGGAGAGAAGAACCAGACTCTTGAGGGACATTTCTGATTCAGTACTACTAAGCGTCAGTCACTACAGCGTGTTTATTTACACTTTTCATTCAGCACTGGGTTTGTTATTTCAGCAATATTTTTTTGTTGGTTTTGTTACAATTTTGTTCTTATATTACCTTCTGCTGTGCAAGTTTAAGTTTCTTTTTAAATTGATTTTTTTTTATTTTTATGAGAAATAAAAAATAGTCTGCCTTGGTTGAAGAGGGCTGAGGTCATTGCTGGAAGCTTGGGAAAGTGTGAGCTGGTCCCCATTGTCAATAAGAAGAAAAGGGGGGTAATAAAGTAGAATGTGGGGTGAAGGGTTGGGGGCAGGGGAGAGCAGTGTTTTAACAGAGCTATCTTTAAACTTCCTACACATTGGAACTTTAGCACCATGCGTGTACTTGTTCCAATATAATAATTTGCTAGGAGAATGAAGTAGGAGTCATTTCACCCTGAATCTCTGAGGTGGCCACCATCTTGTTTCAATCATATCGCAACCCATGAGAGAATGTAAGTATGTTTCTCTCTCAGAAGGAAGGATAAACAACAGCTTGTTATTGACAAGCCATACCATTGCGGTGGGTTGGGAAGACCAAAGTGTATTCATGCACAGTCACATGACTAACGGAAACCTCTTGGAAGGGTTGTAAGGAATTAAATGGTGAATACTTAGAACCTACAAAAATGGATTAAAAGGACAGCACCATTTGTTAAACAGAAAAAGATGATTGTGTACTTGTGCACAAGCAGAGGTTAATTCATCTCATCTGTCTTGACACAGTTTTGGTGCGCTTGACAGACATGGGCAACACAAGCAAGCTGTGCAAACATTATGGAAAAAAAGAGAGCAAGGCTTTCTGGGTAGCAAGCTTGGCTGAGATTTTTAAAGTCACCACACACTGAGGAAGAGCATGGATGGTGGGAGAACAAATATCTATACATTAGCGTGAATGACCTTGCCCTCGCAAGTTCTCTAGATGCCACCCTGAGAACTTGCAGAATGCCAGAGGGAGGCATGTAAGATGCTCTGCATTCTGAAACAGTCATCTAAACAAGAAAAATGAGGAAACTAGGTAAATTCAACAATTAGAAATTATAGTGATCTAGTGGCTGCTTTGAGAGAAAGAACGCCATTATTGGACGTGAACGGCAGGTCGCAGCAGCCCAGCTACATAAATAAACTCATACTGCAGAAATTCAGACCTCACCAGTCGAAAGAACAAACAAGGCCAGAGTCAACCTGGGTCAGTTGAAAATGTTTATTTCAGCCCACCCCCTTCCATATCCCAACCCCCTACACGCATCCACCACAGCCCAGACTCCCAGCCCTCGTTCCTCAAGAACAGCCTATGAGTTGAATACTCAATTCAGAAGGCCTCCCTTTTCCCTAGTACTGCTCTGTTAGTCACTTTCAAAGCAAAGAGCTGGCCCAGAACTCTCCCTTCAAGACTCTGACCGCAATTAGTGAATCAGTGCATCTGGCTGAGCATTTCACTGACAAAATACAGCAATTTCAGGGAATCTGAAGGAGCAAAAAGGCTGTATAATCAGTGAGATGGCTTTCATAATTAAACTGTGTTTAAAAAGTGAAGAAGGCCTATGAAGGCAACACTATGTGTATGGATGGTTTATTTTAATGTTATTCTTGCTATAGCTCTGGAGGGCTGGGAGTTCTATGTTCTCTGTCTATTCCCCCATTAAATTATCAGAGGTTGCCCATTTTTCATATTTTTTCTTTGTATGTAGACAATATAGAGAGTTATTGATTCCTATTAAAAAAACAAACAAACAAATATCTCCTTTTTTTGTATGTTTCCTTCTTTGGTTAGAGGAAAAAAAATAATAAAAATCTTAGAACTCGAGAAGAATAAAAAATGGCTCTTGGGCTCAGTAAATTCATTTCCAGTCTGAATAAGACCAGCAATGTGGAAAAATTTTGCTTTTCACCATGGGATGAATGTATGTTTCAACTACACATTAAGCTGCATTAGCAGCCACTGGAGTGCCTAATGTGGGCATTTTTCCACAGCAGCCAACACTAGGGATGATTAGCATAATTAGTACAGGCTTGGCTATACATATGGAAATGGCCAGGGCCTAAATGCCAGCACTAGTGGAAATTTATGTCAGTGCTGACAGAAGCATCAGGTTTGAATAGATGGTAACAGGAGCTTAGATTTTGTAATCTGTCTTGATTTCTTTTTGGTTCTATTTTATTCATTTAAAAAATAGATCAAAGTGTTATTTAAGAACAAACTCGTAGTGAACAAAACACTTGACAGAAACACGCTTGACATAAGCAGTGTTTCTTTAGGTAAAGTGAATCCATCCCTCCCTTTTCTTACACATTGTTTCAGCTGCCTGGGAAAAGTCTTGATCCATTTGTTTTTGTTGAGTGGGTTTCTCTCTTTAGTTTTTCGCTGTTTGTTGGGAAACATATAAAAAGGGCTGGAAACGAGAGTGACAAAGACGTGCACTGAATCTCCCCATGCCCTTGCCTCAGCTGTGGGTGAGCCAGAGGTGGAGCCGTCTCCATCTCGCCCAGGGGCGGTAGAGACAGGCACAAATGCCCCTTCAGGGATGTCCCATTCATGGTGTCTGTGATTGAGAGTTGCACTTGAGCTGCAGCTTCTAAAAACATTTGTACTTTGGCCAAAATCTACCCTTTTGTTACCACAGTGTGACTTCAAAAAGAGAAGCAAAGACACTGGAATGGATACGATGAATCAAAGGCAAAGAGTGTAGATGGCAAACAGACTTGGTTTGTGCTTGGTGGTTTTATATGCTGGTGTACGTGTTTGTGCCTGCTGGCACTCAGTTGTGTATTAGTATTCTATTTTTTACTTGGGTGGCAGAACCAGGTAAAAATGTCTCTTTCAGCACTCTTCCTTGTGGGACTTCCTCCAAATCAGCATGGGTCTTTTCAGTGGCCTCCTAATCCCACTAATCTGGTCCACAACACTTTGAAGGTGGCCTGGTATAATGGAGTGAGGACTCAGTGCCAGCAACTCCACACTACAGCACCACTTGCAACTGTTTTATACACACACACACACACACACACACACACACATACACATACACACTACTTCTAGGTAGAATGACCCTGGAGTGAGATCCTTTTTCGTATTGTCCTGGTCAAATTTTTTTTTTTTTAAGTTTTGCAGCAAAATTCACATAGTTTGTTATTTATTTATAAACAATTTTGGTGGTTTACTTACGTTGTTTATTGATTTTGGAGCGTTATGATAGATTATCAGGCTTTTCTAAGGTATTTGACAACTGCGTAAGCATGAACTAGTATGTTTGTGTCATGCCTGGTATCCCCCTACAACTAGGTAGGATACAGTGTATTGCTTGCTGGGTGGTCGAATGGGCTGAAATGGGCGTGTAGGAGAATGCTGCTGACAGGGTCCAGCAGAGGGCTGACCCATGGAGGAAGAGGGCTTCTTCTCCATGCTTAATTACATGTCAATTTCCAGACTGCCTGCTGGGAATGTAGGCCCTCACACCAGTCCTATTCATAATCCAAGCCATAAGAAAGGCTGTCCTAGAGATTAGGTTTTAGTTTTAGCGTTGGTGTTTCATCAAGGGGGGGAGGGGGGATGTGGGGGCAGTAGATAAGCAAATGATTAGTTTACAAGATATTGAGGTTAGTTTGTTTTTCTGGTGGGGAGCAGTGGTCGGACCCTCCTGGTGGATAATTGGCCTGTGGTGGTGATGTCACTCCCAGGGCTGTGAAAAATGATGGGGGACACAAAAGAGGTGCTCAGCCAGAGAAAGAGAGAGAGATGGAGAGGGAGAGGCTGCTGGATCAATACACATTGGCCTTTTATAGTATGTTAATAGAGTCTCATTTTTACTGCTTTAATTTAACTTTCTGGCTATTAAATGTCTGTATAGTCCTCCCTTAGGGCTGAACCGATTTGTAATGGGAAGTTAGGTAAACCCCTTTACAGCAAAGCCCGGTTTTCCTGAAAACCTATGCCTGAAAACAGCGTAGCAGCGGAGTACTCAAAACCTCTCCATTCTCAAACACGTATTCCAGCTCCTATGCCCATTTCCTCCCATTCCCTGCGGCTGTATTTCTGGCTGTGAAAGTATTTGTGCTCCTGTCTCTTTAAGCGCACAGCAGTGGTGGGTGGAAAGAGAGAGAGAGAGAGCAGAGCAGAGCTCCCATCTGGAGACTGGCTGAGCCACAGCTCTCACTCGGCCCTCTATCTGGGTGGTCCAGATGGGAGGAACCAGACACAAATAGCTATAATTTACTTCAGGAGCCCCTGTAATTACAGGCCCAAGGACTGCAGCTCGATTCCTGCAGATGTCTGAATGTATTAAATGTGAACATGGCATCAGAACAGCAAGATAAAAAATAAAAAAAAAATAAAATCAAGCACGCATTTCTGTTTTGCAAAGGGATCAGTAAATGGAAAGTACTTTGGAAAGTGTTTGAAGCAGTGTAGACCAATTGCAAGGGAACTTCCAGTGACAATCAATGAACAGGATCCTGAATGTTTGTGAGCGTGTAATCAATTTGTTTCCACCCATGCAAGATAAAGTCATCGCTATGTGTTCAATAGCTTGTAGTTTGTATTATTGCACTGCATTTTTACTGACTCTGTACATTATCCCAGTAAGACTGGACATGCAAGTGAAACAAACGTTCTTATAGTCACTTGCTTCCTTTTCTTTTTTTTTTTTTTTTAAAGGCAGAACGAGCAAGACTTTTACTCAGTTAACCAACCCTGGGTGATATGCAGGAGGCAAAACATAGCTTTTGACCAGTCACTGCAGGCTTGTCATCATGTACTGGGATGTGGAAAGGCATACAGACAGGCTCTGATCTGGGCCACTGTGTTTCATGGGGAGTTGGCACAGCCATTGCTACCCCATGCACTCTTTTCACCACTGCCTTCGTTAATTAGGGGGTTGGACTCTAGATCTCCCTCCACTCCATTTGATGTCTTTCATTTCAGCTCTGCGTACCACATGAACAGTGTTTTTGCCTGTCCTTTCTTTCTTCTATTCCTCTAGATAGGTCCAACCATCAACTTTTGTTCTCTAAGCCCCTAGCTTACACACACACACACACACACACACGTAAGTGCATACACACTGGTTCTACAAAACCATAGTTTTGCAAGGGTATGTCTGCTTTCAAACCGGGACACTATCTAGTCCATCTGTCTTGCTGGCATTTTCTGTTTATGGGTCGGCTTGGGAATAAAGGGCTAGTCATGGAGCTCTCATATGACCAGGATCGAAGCAGTGTGAGGTGGACATAAAGACCTCCAGGCCTGAGGATTGGAGGTCTTTATGAGGACCCAGATCCTAGGTTTGACAGAGTAGGATTAAAAATTGGGTATGTTAGTTCATTTCTGCTATTAAGGGCCTTTTCTGCATATTAGTAAATTTTATGATCTTTTGTTTAAGCCTCTGAAATGTGGGTTAACATTGATGTGAGTGTAGGGGAGGGTGAGGTCATGAGTTGTTCTATCTTTGGCCAGGCTACTCAGGCTCAGTGTGTCCTTTGAATAGTGAGGTGGCAAGGTTGGCTGAGAATTGGGCACAGGCTATCCTGTATGTTCCAGCCACTCACAGTTTGGGAGAATTTACAAGGGATCCCGTGCAAAGCCCTGTCTTCTTAGCTTGGTGGGATAGCATTAGTAGTGTCATATACTTTACACAGCTCTGGCTCTCTTTTCCAGCCAAAGTGTCTCATGTGACCCTCAGATCTGTTTCTGGATGTGAGATACATGTGGGAATTACAACTGCAGAGCCTAATTAAGCCTGGTGCTTATTGAGAATCCAGATATCTATCTAGCATCATTAAACTTAAAACAGCTCGTTTGTGTAGAATGGTACCTGATATTATGTTGCAATGCATAAACATGTAGGGAATGAGCGTTGGCGTTGGGGGTATAGGGAATAAAAACAAGTTAACCTAATATGATTGTCCATTTGTCTGTGGTACTGAATATCCATCAGCTGATTTTTGTCTCAACTCCTCTCTTTCTCTCTTCCACTCTTTTAGCTGGCAGTAGGGTGAGCAGGGAATTGCGTTACACAAAGGAGAAGCAAGGAGAAGAGGCAGTGTTCACCTCACAGATGCTCATACAGACACCCAAACAGGAAGGAACCAATATTCTTACCCAGGAAGCTTTGTTGCTCCACCTGGAGGCAGCTGTGTCTGCCAGCAAAGTCCAGGTGTCTCTTTATGGAAAGTGAGTGCAACCTCCAGAAAAATTGTGGGATATATTTTTAAGATTAATTACAGAACTGAGATTCTGCTACAGTAGGGGCATCATTTAGAGTATGACTATTCAAACAATTTCTTTCCACAGATCCTGGGATCTTAACAAAATCTGCTTCAAATCTGGAGTCCCAATTATAGAAAATGTCATGATTGAGAGGGTATGTTATCATTATGACATTTACACATTGTTTTCTTGACTATTTACATTTGCCTATATCAAAAATAGCATATATCACTCCTACTCAAGCCTTTGTGGTATAGACTTGCTATATTGATACCTTACAGAAATTGCACTGTTTTCATTTTAGATGATTGACAAGCTATTCCCCTGCATGATTGTGACCCCACTGGACTGCTTCTGGGAGGGCTCCAAACTGCAGGGAGGCTCAGCGTACTTACCGTAAGTATGACACTCTTATCTGACACACACACAGACACACATACTCTCACATACAGCACATACTAGCGGTGCATAGTATATCTTAGCTCAGGCAGCTAAAGTTAACCTCGGGTGGCTAGACCGGGCATGTTTGACCTCCCTGGATGTTACATACACTCTGTTAACAAGAGCCTCCCTCCCAGGCAACACTGGCAAACTCCAACATCAAGCTCCAAGCAAAAGCCCCATTTAGGTTTTTGATAAGCTGGGGCTTGCTTCCTTCATCACCTGGACTTGTGCTGTCATCAGAGCTGTGACGGGGCTCCTTCCATTTTTTTCACCCATACTGCTGTCAAAGCCAGGGAAAAGAAGCCCTCATGGTTAGTGGACAGAGGGAGGAACAGAAGAGATGGCTGCTGCTGGGTGGGTAGGAGGTGGGGGTGGGTGTCCAGGCGGGTGGAGGGGGTATGCTTTTGGTCAAACAATGGTAAGCATTCTCTGGGTTTACGACTGAGTGTCCATCAGTGAGGGGGCCCCAGCTTTGTCAGCACTGGGTAACACTGTGCATTCTCATGGTAATCACTCGGGTTCTGAGCTGTAAGTTGTCCAACAAATAAAATGGGCATTATTCAAGTCTTGGGCCCAGAGAGAGAAAGAGAGAAGCATGCAAGAAATTTACAGCAAACTTTGATCTATGCACCTATTTCTCCAAGTTATCAAAATGTTTTGCATAATGGTTGGCCAGGAAGAATTTATGGTGCACTTGTTTTTGTCAGTTTTTATTGATATCTGTAGATTTAGAAATAAAATTTTAATCAGATTATGCATTGATGTACATGCGATAGATGGACATGTGTTCTTGCTATCTTCAGTTCACTCAAGGGGCCTTTGCAAATTTCAGAGCTCCAACCACTGCCTCTAAATTTTAGGGTATAGTGTTTTCTTTTTTTCTTTACCAAACAAAAGATTTTCTCCTTTCCTTGGTCTTTCACCATGTGTGCATGGAGCTATGGGTGAAGCTAATGTTTTTTCTTGCTTTCACTTCAGTAAATTTGAGGGTTTTTAAAAGCAGAGTGAGCACAGAGAGAGAGAGAGAGAGAGAGAGGAAAAACTTGACAGAACAAAGAGCAGCAATCTATGGAAAAACAAAAGGACCTAGGCCAGTTCACTCAAGCAAAAAATAGGAGATAAAGGAGGCTCTCTTTGCAGGCAGGAGCAAAGGCGCTTGGTATGTGGGAATGGGAGAGGCACAGCTTTATTCGAAGCTACTCTTCATGAGTTATTGGAGATTGGGCCCAGTGTTAGGACACTATTCCCTCTCTCTCTCCCTTCTGCAGCCAGCACTGGCCACTCTGAAAGACCCCCCACTCTCCTTGGTGCATATATCAACCTGAGTTTGCGTCATTTTAATGGATATAAACAGAATAATGACTGGGCTGAGAGTATCACTTTCTCCCAGTAATTTTCAGTTGCTTCATCTTGACCGCTTTTAAAGACTTACACAGTGTAAGTGGCACAGTGATAAGATTAACTGCACCTGTGCATAAAATTGCTTTTTTTGTGCAAGTGGTTGTGTCCATGTTGTCATCTATGAATAGCAAGAAAAATTCTGAAAGAAGAAATAAATTTTTGGTACATTTTGTCACAGTGTCCATGATGAGATGCTTCCTCATTCATTAAACATGGACCTTGAAATATAGCCTTCAGACATCTCAATACAGCATAATGCTTTCCCATTATTTCAGATGTAGATTTGAGTGGGGCTCTGTGGTATTGAGTGGGAGGCTGTGGATTAGAGTCTTTAGCCAGAGGCCCAGCAAGCATCAGTTTTGAGCTATAGAATGGGTTAGTGAAGAGCTCGACCCACCGCGACTGCTCCTGGCACCTTATCAAGATGTTTGGGAGGCAGAGGTAATTGTTATGACTCTATGCACATGGGTTAAGATACTGGAGTCCATGGCCCGTCAGCGCTTTATGCCCTAGCCGTGTAATAGGATAATAAACGCTACTTTATGCTGTGGCTGTGGCCCAAATGAAATCAGCAAGAAGTTTCTAGTGCTGTCCAGCCTAGAAACCAGGCAGTAGTGAATGGTGATGATGGGAAGACAGAGGAGGGGTGGCACTGGAGCTGTGTTTTCAGACATCCAGATATTAATACTGTCATTGATACATGCCATGCATGTTTTCTGTCTTCTCCAGGGGGATGCCTGACATTCAGTGGATGAATCTGGACCCTCTGAAGCTCATGGAGGAGTTGAGCCAGTTCACCTCATTAGAAGGTTTCAAGGAGATGCTGGACAAGGCTCAAGTAGGCCATGCCTACATGAACCGGCCTTGTCTTGATCCCAGGGACCCAGACTGCCCACTCAGTGCCCCCAACAAGGACCTGCAGCAGGTGGGCATGGACCTCTTATGATGAATGCCACATTGCCATGAATGCCATGTAGAGTTTAGGTGTTTAAATTAAATTTGTTGCTATCCTGTTCAGAGTCCAGATATTGCTGTGGAACTACAGGGTGGCTGCCATGGTTTCTCAAAGAAGTTCATGCACTGGCAGGAGGAGCTGATCCTGGGGGAACGGATGAAGAACTCGCAGGGTTTTTTGCAGAGGTGAGAGAGGAAGATGACGAGGCAGGCTATACACTCAGAGCGGAACCTCTATTGATTTGCTTATCTGGTTATCCATGTAACTCAACTTTATTTGTATAAATAAAAGTCTTTGGCTAAGAGGAGTGACAAAGTTGGGACTCCAACCCAGCCCCTTGTGACTGAGGTCATGTGCATGGCTCACCCACCGCTTCCTTTTCCTCTTGCAGTGCAGAGGCTTTGCAGACCATGTTTCTCCTCATGAGCCCCAAGCAGCTGTATGAACACTTTAAGGATGACTATGAGATCCATGACATCAACTGGAATGAGGATAAGGCCACTGCCATCCTGGAGTCCTGGCAGAGAAAGTTTGTCGAGGTATTTTTCTGTTGCAGTGCCCTTTATTATAGTAGATGAGCATGTCTGGATCTCTTGATTTACCTGCCATAGAGGTCAGGGCAGGGATAGGTCTCAGGTGATGGGTTTTTTTCAGGGGAAAAATGGAGGGGGACGTTCTGTGTATATTCAAGAATGGCAGTGTTTGCCTGAATTCCATCAATCCTCAGCCACGTAGTAAATGGAGTTCTCCTAGGAGGCCACTGTCAGACTTCCAGGTATAGAAACAAGCTGTTTTTGAGATAACTGACACCTAGCATGCTGAGTGAATGAGGGAACAGAGTTAAAGAGAGAGAAAGAGAAATAGTGAGCAAAAGGGGAATTGGAGTTGGAAGAAAGGGGGTAGGGCACTGTAAAAACAAAGTGCTGGCGTATTTAGTTCCCCTTCAGGTTGTTGGCTCTTCACAGAACTGATGGAGTAGCCTGAAGGGTAATCTCATCTGATCCATTTGACCCCTGACCCTGGCATCTGTGCTCATTATTCCATGCTTATCAAACTTCCTGTGGGCTCACATTATGTTGTTTGTGTGTTATTAGCATTTAAAACATGAGGTGAACTGCAGAGAAAGTAATTTTAAATGTCATCAGACTATGTAGGCCAATGGAGATTATATGAAACGCAAACTTCGACATCTATATTTAAATAATATATATTGTAATAGTAACATTTTCTTATCTGCTTGGTTAACTGGTTCTAGTAGTAGTTTCTGATGATTTGATCGGTTCTCTTGCTAGGTGGTCCATGGAAGCATTCCCCAGAACTCCTCCTCTAATGTCCACGCTTTTTCTACCACTACACTCAATGACATTATGAAGTCCTTCTCCGACGTCAGTGTCATCAGGGTAGCAGGAGGTTACCTGCTCATGGTAAACTAGTAGTTACAACCACTATGTTACTATAAAGATGCTAAATAAATAGTACTGGATATGTAACTAAAATGCCGTTTTGTGTATGAAGCTTTTGCATAACCAACTGTTTTTTTCTCTGTACTTTTGTGTGTTTGTATGGGTGTAGCTGGCCTATGCATGTGTGACCATGCTCCGCTGGGACTGTGCTAAGAGTCAAGGGGCAGTGGGGCTGGCTGGAGTGCTGCTGGTGGCTCTGTCTGTAGCTGCAGGTTTAGGGTTATGCTCTCTGCTGGGGTTGTCTTTCAACGCTGCCACTACACAGGTACACACAGACATCCCTGAATATGCTTAGCACTGATTCTCACAACAATTTTTGGACAGATTCTAAGAGAGAATGGTGTAATCCTCCACAGGTGCTGCCATTTTTGGCACTGGGCATAGGGGTGGATGACATGTTCCTTCTGGCTCATTCTTTCACTGAGACTGGCTCCAACATCCCCTTCAAGGCATGAGGCTCTCATATACTCTAACCACAACCCTGCTGTGCCACTGATTCTAAAATATATTAAAAATGTATGTTTATTTCTGCTGCTGCATGTATACTGTGTGTTTACTCTGTGCCTCTTTGTGTGTGTGTGTAGGAAAGGACTGGTGACTGTCTCAGAAGGACTGGCACTAGTGTGGCTCTCACCTCTATTAACAACATGATTGCCTTCTTCATGGCAGCCCTAGTGCCCATTCCTGCCCTTCGGGCTTTCTCATTGCAGGTATAGACAGGACTGTGAGTGTGCATGTGTGTATGAATTTGTGAGTGAGAGACCTGGAAACGTCTGCACCTTGTGATGCATATTCACTAGACTGGCAGGAACATTAGCACTCTGAAAAGGTCAATGAAGGGTAGGCATAATAAACGAGGGACTGCTTTTGTTAGTTTTTTGCCATCTCTCTTTCTTTCTCCCTATGTTTATGGCTGCTCCCCCTCTGTCTGCCTAAAAACGAAGCCTGTCTGTCAGGTTCTTACACAGAGTCAGGCAGAGAGATAGAGAAGAGAGAGTAATAGGATGAGTGAATACTCAGTATATCACCAGGCTGTCAACCCACATTTCTCTGATCTCTGTAAGCGAGCAGTGGGTGGTCCTGCTCTTTAGTGATATGGAATATAATGTCTGCCCCAGGCAGGCAGGTTTTGTGTGTGAGTGTGTGTGTGTGTGTGTGTTTTGGGGTGTGTGGGGGGGGTAATACTGCTCAGGCTAGTAGTATCCTTGGGAGTCCCCTTTCACTAGCTTGTTGACTATGTTTGGAGTAGAAGGAGGAAGGAGGGGGTAAAGCTGGTTGATTTAGGATGCATATTTTACTTTCCAGGATTCAGTCTCAAGGCACTAAAACAGTAAGGGAGCTTGAATGCAAAGAGTGTTTTTATCAAGTTAAGACAGCAGCTGTGGAGTTGGGTGTTGTAAATGAAAGCTCTGTGCCTTTCTTCTAATCGCTCTTGCACTTTTCACTGTCTCCAGGCTGCTGTTGTGGTGGTATTTAATTTTGCCATGGTCCTGCTCATCTTCCCTGCAATTCTGAGTCTGGATTTGCATAGACGCAAGGACAAAAGACTGGACATCCTTTGTTGCTTCTACAGGTACCCATCACAGACTGCACTATACCTCAGAAAAGCCTGGTTAATACTAACTCAGTTCAATTCAGTCAGTCAGTTATACTGATGTATTTTAAGATGTTTTATTACTTAATGTTAAACCTTAAAGGGTGACACATCAATGTATCAATTTTGTTTATGTATGTGTTGTTTATGCAGCCCATGTTCCTCTCGAGTAATCCAAATCCAGAGTCAGGAGTTCTCTGATGCCAATGATAACCATACTCCCCCTCATGGCCCAGCCACCCCGACTTTTGCTGGTTCCACAATCACCACCAGCACCCACATCACCACCACAGTGCAGGCTTTCACCCAGTGTGATGCTGCTGGACAGCACATTGTCACCATTCTGCCCCCAACATCTCAGATCTCCACCAGCCCTCCATCTGTGGTGCTGTCACCCCCAGAACCCAGACCAGCTGCTGACCCTTACGGCTCCCAGCTATTCATGCCTTCCAGCTCCACCCGGGACCTGCTAGCCCAAGCAGAGGAGCCTCGACTGGGACGTGAGTGTGTGCCTCTGCCCTTTTTGCAGTGGAACCTGCCCCGCTTTGCCCGAGAGAAGTATGCACCACTGCTGCTTAAGCCCGAGACGAAGACAGTGGTGGTGGTGGTATTTGTGGCACTGCTCAGCCTTAGCCTCTATGGTACCACCATGGTCCA
Source organism: Pangasianodon gigas (assembly GCA_022758105.1). Taxonomy (NCBI): domain Eukaryota; kingdom Metazoa; phylum Chordata; class Actinopteri; order Siluriformes; family Pangasiidae; genus Pangasianodon; species Pangasianodon gigas. The sequence continues at coordinate 24,884,982 of CM040457.1, read as the reverse complement.
CGACGGCCTCTACTTGACAGATATTGTGCCTAGGGACACAAAGGAGTATGATTTCATTTCGGCCCAGTTCAAATACTTCTCTTTCTACAACATGTACTTGGTCACAATGGATGGCTTTGACTATGCTCACTCTCAACGTGAGCTCCTGCAGCTTCACAATGCATTCAACTCAGTCAAGTACATTGTGAGAGACAGTAATCAAAAACTGCCCCGCATGTGGCTCCACTACTTCCAGGACTGGCTCCGAGGTAAGAACTCATCTCATTGCTTGTATCATTTGGGCACATACAGAAAAGACTTTGTGGGGGAAAGTTAATGAACTGTGTGTGCCCTTAACATGTATGTTTCCATGGGCAAGACAGTCATAAATTAATGCTATGATTTAAAGGCACAAATATACTTGCCTGAAGATTAGTCTATTGGGACTATAGTTATTACATAAATTAATGATCTATCCAGTTTTGGACTGGGTATTTCAGCTCACATGAAAGTGAAATTCTGCTAGACCACAGGTAAGGGAAAGAGTTCAGTGAGAGTTCAAGCCTGTTTGTCATTTTTTTCCACTCCCACTTTGGCCTTAGGGAGGAAGATCAGGACGGGTCAGAGGTTATCTCTGCCTGCTTATGACCACTCCACCTGGCATTAGACTAGAAAAAGCAGAATCAACTGGAAGGAGAACCTAGAGCTGGTTCAGAAAAACTGGTTTAGAGTAAAAAGAAGAAATTTATTTTGAAAGACAGTGGAAACTGGAAGCAGTTCAAAGGGTCTTTCTCTCTCCACTGCCTGTCCCCCTATGCTATTTCCTTTTTTGTGTGGAGATCTCTGTAATTAAAGAATGATTGAGGAAACTGTTTTTCAGTTGTTGCCAGACTTTGTAATTTGAAGGGCATGAAAGGCTCTCGCTGGTTGGTTCATTCAGCTCCCACACACTACCCAATATGGGGAGTGGGGGAATTTATTTTACATGTCTGTGTGTATGGATTGATATTAACTCATCTAATTCCCTTAAGAGAGTCACTTTGTTCAGTGCTTGTTGAAAACTGATTTTGGACAAACATCAGTTGTTGTTTAAATTCAGGCTAACATAACACTTTCGTTTTAATAGGACTCCAAGCTGCATTTGATGCTGACTGGGAAACAGGCAAGATCACCTATGACAGTTACCGCAATGGTACTGAGGATGGAGCATTAGCTTACAAACTCCTTATCCAGACTGGTTCTAAGAAAGAGCCATTCAATTATAGTCAGGTATGTGTAAAATGTGATTATCAATGTTTGATTGTTTAAGCATTTGTCTAATATCTCAGTTAAGGTGCAGAGGCCAATATTTACTCAGACTTGTTTCTCTCTTAGCTGACATCTCGCCGCCTGGTAGATAATGATGGTCTGATCCCCCAAGAGGTCTTCTACATCTACCTGACTGTGTGGGTCAGTAATGATCCACTTGGCTATGCTGCATCACAGGCCAATTTCTATCCCCACCCTCATGATTGGATCCATGATAAATATGATACCACTGGAGAGAACCTACGTAGTAAGTGTCCTCCTTAGACTCTTTCTCATCTAGCTTTATCCGCAGTGACCATTCTATGTCTGTGCACACATTATGTGTCGTAATGCCCTGTCTTTTTCTCCCAGTCCCAGCTGCTGAGCCGCTGGAGTTTGCCCAGTTCCCCTTCTACCTGAATGGTCTTCGGCAGGCTTCAGACTTCATTGAGGCCATTGAGAGTGTGCGCTCCATCTGTGAAGAATTTATGCGCAAGGGCATCCCAAACTACCCCAATGGATACCCGTTCCTTTTCTGGGAACAGTACATTGGCCTACGCCACTGGTTCCTGCTGTCTGTCAGTGTGGTGCTGGCCTGCACCTTCCTGGTGTGTGCCATCCTGCTGCTCAACCCCTGGACAGCAGGCATTATTGTAAGTCCACTTTTCCCCCTTCCCCTGCTTATGCCTACTTCCACAGGATGAGCTTAGTTAGCTTGGAAGTTTAGCATAGGGTGAGTTCAAATCCCAACAATGCCACAGCCATCCATGGCCAGGTGTCCAAGAGAGCAGAATTGCCCATGCTTTCTGGGAGGAGGTATGGAATTACTTTCTTCCCTGTCAATCAGAGCGACACTAACCAGTGGGCATCCGTAAGCTCATATATGCAAATAACACTATCACACAGGAGTCTTCTCTGAGGAGGACAGGTTGTCCCAGAGGGATCTAACACACATATACCCATCCACACACACACTACCCCACCTCTTTTTATATTTTAATTGGAGCTGTAAGAGTTTTTTTTTTTTTTAAGAAATGCAAAGGAGTGGCAAAGCTTTCCTAAAACCTTTTACCTCAAACTGCCTTTGTCAGATATTAGGAGACTGGACAGATCTGCCCATTTGTGACCTTGGTCTGCTAAACCCTTCAGTCAGTGCTGGGTTTGGGATGAGGGCAGTTTGATGTGGTGTGATGTGGGTGGAGGGTGGGTGTAAGTTTAATGACTGGGAAGCATTCCACACAAGGTGGTGGGGCCTTTTGCCCAACAGAGGATGGCTCAAGTTTGGTGGTATGCTACAAATTTAATAACTGTGTCTTAATTTATTCCTTAGGTTTTTATCTTGGCTATGATGACAGTAGAGCTGTTTGGCATTATGGGCCTGATTGGTATCAAGTTGAGTGCCATCCCTGTGGTTATCCTTATTGCCTCTGTTGGCATTGGAGTGGAGTTCACTGTGCATGTTGCACTGGTAAGGGAGAAAATATTATCATTTTTACAATGATAAGAATTTAGCTACAAAGCTCAGAGTTTAATTTCTAAATAAGAAAGCAGGATGTACTTAGCTATTTCACTCCCTGTCTTTGCAGGGCTTCCTGACTGCCATCGGGGACAGAAACACACGCTCAGGTGTGGCTCTAGAGCACATGTTTGCACCTGTGATGGATGGTGCCATCTCCACTCTACTTGGAGTGCTCATGCTGGCTGGCTCTGAGTTTGACTTCATCATGAGGTGAGTGATTGACAGTCTTAAACATGCTACTGACTATACAATCCCTGCCTTAAACTTTTGAGATTTTCCATTATAAGTTCAGGTATGTATGTAAGCTAAGAGTTTTAGGTATTTTTGTCATTAGGCAAAGAAACAGATGTTGTGATGCTGTTCAGAGCAGGAGGGACAAGTGTGCAGGTGGCCATCTCTCACTCCTCACCTGGCCTTGTCATTCTTGCTCCAGAAGTTCAGGCCACCCTTACAAGTGCCTTAGTGTTGCTTCATCACAAGAACAAATGTAGAAAACATCAAGGGTGTGTAACAGCTGCTCGTAAACATGTAAATACCCACTGGGTGGTGACACACATTCTCAACCCCTTTCTTGGGGAGTACGTCAAATGTCCAATCATCCGGCTGAGAGCTTCTGTGCCTAAAGAGGCCACCACATAAGAGGGATGTTTTCCCACTCCATCAATGGGTTCAACTGGTCAGGAATGCCTCAGCCAAAATTCAAAAAGCCTCGGAGCACTGCCTTTGGCCTGCTATTTTCCCTGTCTCACTTAAATGTCTGGCTCAAAAAAAAAAGAGCAAATAGCAGTGTTTTTCTGCTGAATCTGGGCTCTGCTGGATCCTGACCACAACCTTGAGAGCAGCCTCAAACAGACCCACAACATAAAAATGGCTTAGTTAGAGAAGAGAGTAGAACAGAGAAGAAGTACGTTGAAAAATCTAAATACCCCCAGGGTGGCTTCTTGGCACCACAACTATTCAGACATTCTCTAAGAGTTTGAATGAAGTCAGATGGTGAAAAGAATTTTTTCCTTTTTTCCTCTTTACCCTAAAGATTGAGACAAAGCTGTATAAAGAGGAGGTGGAGAGGAGGAAGAACAGTGTAGTCTGGTTGTTTGGGAAAGGGGGTTCCTTTTAGGACAGTGGTAAAGTAGAATGAGATGGGGGAGGGGGTGGGGATGGGGGGGCGGTGTAGTTGGAGCAAACCATTTGGAGGGTGCAGTGTGCCAGCATTGGGGCATTCACACTGGGAGGTCCTGTTTAGATGTAGGGAGAGAGAAAGGGTGGAGGAGAGACAGCACGAGTAAGCAGGCCCTCTAGCTGGGGAGTAGCATAAATACGGTCCTGTAAACATCTCCTGGCGGTGGGACACTGAATAAACACCAGAACAAGCTCAGCGGCCCCTCTCAGAAGGAGCCACCCCTTCCAACCCCTGACTCGGAATGGAAAAGATTACAGTTTATATAAACAACAGAATTCCTAACACTAGGTCTACTCTGGAGGTCTAACCCAAGTGGGGCCCATGGATGGTTTCTCACTTTTTTCACTTTTTCTTCCCTCCGTATTTTTTTAGCTTTAATAAATTACACTCAACTTTCAGAATGTTGACTTAGTAAAATAAACAATTATCTTTTTTCCAGTCTTTTCATGTATACAGGAATGAGGGAGTCAGAATGCCTCTCACAAACAAAAGGTGGACTCCAATACAGCCTGAAACAGTTGGCTTTTTAAAACTTCTAAACAGCTCATGTGAAAATATTAATTGCCTCACTCCTAGGACATTTCCCCCAAATGCTTATCCTCATCAGAATCCATTTATCTGACAGGTTAAGGGCATTGCAGCATGAAAATGTGATACCTGGCCCATTCAAACCTGGCATTAAGATGCATCCTGGGTGATCAGTTCAAAAGTGGACAGCACTAAGTACAGATGTGAATGGGGTCAAATGCATCTCAAAGACGCATTGTGATCCGATCACTCAAACCACACTCAGAGGTATTCTGGGACATATATGACCACATGTATATAACACTTGACGTATATAAAAGTTATAGTGTGAATGTAAATGCATCTCAGTGCATCCCAGGCAGCAACGAAGGACAAACTAATCGACTGTGTCACTGCCCTAGCCAAAAAGGTCATCATTGCGAGACCATTTGGAAATCGTGCTGAACAGTAGAACTGTCATTAGGCTAATGGATAAGCGGCGACAAAAGCAGCTGCTTTTTCGTAGCTTCGCTCATCGTCTCATCTCTCATTCATTTTCAAGTTTCATTAGCAGAATATGATTAAATATATATGATTTGCGGGACATTTCTGCCTGAAAATGAATGCAGCAGAAGACCATATGATTAAAACTTTTAAAATAGCCCATAAAGGTACATGAAATATAATTCGCAGGACATTTCTGCCTGAAAATAAATGGAGCGGAGGACTGACATAAGAAATGTGCATGACAGCCTTTCTCCAGTGGAAATGATATATGAAACAAGATAACAAGATCGATAAAAAGTGATCACTGCCAACTTGTTCATAATGCCAGGTGTGAATGGCTACACATCTCAGCTGTCCACTTGTGACCCGAACACTCAGGATGCCCGGTGTGAACGGGGCCCCTGTGTGCACAAAGCTGGCTGCAAACAAAAATGGTTCACACTTGAGTAGAAAGCTTCAGCTTTTTTTAATTAGGCAGGCATGAGTGAGGGAGGTAGAAGGAGGCAAGACTGGATAGGTGGAAACAATCCCTCCTCATATTTTTGAAAGATCCCATGCTTTAGCTCAGTCTCTGTGTTTAGTGCAGCACAGAATCCTAGCCTGACTGAGTTTGCCCATCTTGTGCAGGTGTCAGGAGAACAGTGGTAAAACACTTCCCTTTGGAGAAATAATGGTAAACCTCCCCTAACCCCACTTAAGTGCAGATCAGGACTAAAATTAGGTAATTACAGTTCTGTTAATCTGAAGGTATGATGTACTGTTCTAAAAACAAACAAAAAAAGATAAAATAGATAAAAGCCATAATAAAGATTTAGTGGGGCAATGGCTGTCTGGCCTTGTAATCTTTCTAAAAGAGTGTTTTATATATTGGCTTGATATATTGACTTAGCTAGCCAAGACAAACCTGTGGACTCATTGGAAGAGACAGGCCAATGGACAGCAGCTTCCACTCTAAAACTTGAATGCTCCCAGCAGATGTTCTAGAAGTTAACTTGTTTAGTCCAGTTTTGTTGGGTGTGACATAAGAGATGATGTTGAGTGTGTGTGGCAGGGATTGTTAAAGGGAACACTTTAAAGTCCCAGAATCCACATCCTTATTTTTCCAGACTCTGTTTTTCTCTTTCTTACCTCCAGATATCTGAACCACAGCTAGAAGAGTTACATTGTCTATGTATGTTTGAGCTTTTAACTGAGGCACTCTGTAATTTTCTCATGCTCTCTTTCTTGTGGTGAGGGGCGAGCCTTCCTTTGGTGCCATGAACTGAAACCCAGAGACGCAAATTCTTGTAGCTCTGCAGCCCATTATGACTGCCTCTCCACTAGCACGCCAGCCAGGGCACACAGCACAATGGCAGCAGCTCTACTTAGAGCGTCATTCAACCTGCCTAGAGCTACATCTTTGTAGGGATTCATACCTTTATACCTCACCACTAGGGCTGCACGATATTGAAGAAAAATGCGATATGCGATAAGTGGTTAAATAATATGATATGTGATATGCGGTACGATAATGCTGTAAGTGTGTGTGTGTGTAAATATATATATATATATATATATATATATATATATATATATATATATATATATATATATGTTAACTGAAAATTTAATTATTGAATTGAATTGTATTAAAATCATTCAGTTATCGCAAGCCCTAACGTTATGCATATCATGATATTTACATTTGCAATATTTTGATAATTCCGATATATTGTGCAGCCCTGCTCACCACCTCCAAACATGCATGCTGCCAGAGTTACTTCCAGGCCATGCAGCTATATGTTTGGCTTGGGAGGACAGTAGATGGTATTTCTGCCAGCTTTAAATTGTCTGTAGAGGAACAACTTTTACTCACTTACCTCCAGGGTTGTTATGGTTATTTCACTCAAAATAAGAAAACAGTCAGTGCTGAAATTCTGGGACCATAGTGGATTTGGTGACCATTGGTACCATATACTTTAAACCTTGGCTCATGGGCTTATTGTTTTATTGGTTGACCTTGTACCGAGGAGACCTGTGCTGGTGTGGTGTGATTAATTCTAAAGTGAACGTAGGAGGAGGAAGGATAAGAGATGGGGAGATATAAGGGTTGTTGGCCTGCCAACCATAAATACAGAGTTGCTGTATCTTGCTCAAGGTGAAATGGGATCTCAGTGAGATGGGATATTAAGTTGTTGAGAAGAAAATTACATTAGCAGCAGCAGCTTGGTGGTCATGAAATGGAGGGGGTTAATAAGAGTAGGCTACAAGTGAGAGAGCGAGCTTTTTGGAATGAAGTGAGTGTTTCTGACGTGTAGAATCCGCTCACTAATGTAAACACACTTATTCAGGAAGTGCCAGTGCAGTGGTGATAGATGAGGGTTCCCAGAGGGAGCAAAAGAGAGTGCTTGCGCCAAAGATGGAGCGTAGGAATTTCTCTCCAGCTTTGTCAGTTTGCCAGGAGAGAAGACATGGCAAGAGGAAATGGTGGGAGGAGAAGTTAGAGGACAGCAACACAGAACATAGAACCCACTCTTTTCTTTTTTTTTGACAATAGCCACACCATGTCACCTTTAGGTTGCATATGTTAATTTTTGGTGTGTGTTTGTTAAGTAAAATGTACATCCCACTTTTGTTTCCTCCAAAGGTACTTTTTTGCAGTGCTGGCCATTTTGACATTGTTGGGAATTCTAAATGGCTTGGTATTGCTGCCTGTTCTGCTATCAATCATGGGCCCTCCAGCCGAAGTCATTCTTGCCAATAATGCCAGCGGTCTCTCCAGTCCCTCATCCGAGCCCGTGCCCAGGATTATGAACAACCATGGCTACTATGCTGGGCACATCCCCAGAGCACCAAGACAGGCCTTCACTGAGGTCTCAGACTCTGAGTACTACTCCGAAACAACCAACACGTCTGGGATTGGTGATGAGGACTACAAGCACTGTGACAGAAATGCGTACATAACCACACCTACACAGCCGCCAACTTCCCACATACTGCTGGAGGCCAGCAAGAACCCATCTTTTCCGAAGCTCACAGTAAGTTGATCAACTTTATTCAATATAAGAAAGTGATAACACTGCTGTCTCCAGGTTTTACTGCTTGTTAGTTGTGATCACTAAGCTGACGTCTTGTATTTCCTAGGTGGTAAAGCCTTATAGTGAAATTCCATCTGCAACAAGCCCAAAAGATCCACCCAGTGAGGCAGCCCAGAATGCAGTAAATTCCATCAGTTCACAGGTCACACGGTGGGATGGAAAGCCGGAGTACCAGGGATCTAGGCGAGACCCTTTACCCAATGACAGTGCATACACTCATGGGAGGACTACTCACTGTGGTCCCAGGCTACAGCAAGGCAGAGGGCCACAGCAGAACAGGACTAAAGCTCTGCCCCATGGTGGAAATACACTGCAGCAGCCAAGCAACACTGTCACCATGGTTACGGCCACTGCCTCGGTAACCGTGTCAGTGCACCCCAATCTGCCGGGGTCATATCAGGGTAGCATGCACGAGGTCTTTGAGGATAGCGTGTCAGACTCTTTTGAGAACGCTAAGAGGACTTCACAAACATACGGGAGAGCTAATCAGCCTTCCAAGAGAGACTCTTTGCAACTGCAAGATCTGGAATCCCTAGATAACAACCAGCATCAAGCTAAACAGGGTCTAGGTAAGGTAACTAACCGTTTGCATAACCTTTGCATTTCAACAATATCAAGCCATACTGTATATTTAATCAAGTAAAAGTGATGATGTAGAGCCATAGAAAAAAATGATCAAAGGTTCTAATTGTGTTTTTTTTCCCCGTTCTGTGTGTGTTGCAGGTGGTACATGGACACAAACAGCCAAAGATTGCTAGACAGCACACATCTTCACCCCCACAATCCCACAAACCCTTTTGTCTGGAATCTATCTATGGCTGTTTTGGGATGTCCCTATGCTCTGTCTTTCTGAACTGTACATAAACCTCACAGATAAGAGGATTTATTTTAAAAGATTAAAATTATACATTTATAAATATATATTTTAATACTAAAAAGAGGGGAAAACTATTTAAAAGAGTACTGTATCACTTGTGTATTCTCTTATGTAAAAGTCAGATATAAGAGGATTCATAGGCTTTGTTTCCTCTTTTGTAAAGATTAAGAAATGTGTTATATGTAAAAATTCAGAGAAGTTAAATATTAGGTTATTGAAAATGAAAGGTCAGTGTTCTTTTTTGCTGCTATACATCATATATGATGAGATGATTTGCCTTGAAAATGCGCAGTACCCCCTCCTCAATGTAAGCTGTAACATAACATTAACATGTTCTTACACTGCAAATGTCTTCAGCTTGTTCCCAGATTACGTTACATTTATATGTATTCATTTGGCAAACACTTCTATTCAATGTGACTTAGAAGAGAGACAGAATCCAGTTTGAGCAGTTGAGGCTTAAGGGCCTGCCCAAAGGCCCAACAGTGGATATCTAGCAGTGTTGGGATTTTAACTCACAACCTTACAGTCCCTGACACAGAACTTTAACCGCTGAGCTACCACTGCACTGTGTTCACTGATAGTGTCTTGTCTTTGATTGCACTGTAACATGTAGAAACTTAAAGAGATATTCCATCCATTTTTGTCACAAATAATTAATTTCTTTGAAATATTTCTCCCTACCTTTATTTTATTGACAGCAACCACTGTGCCTTTGTTATTTTACATACAATTGGAAACTATATTTTACATTGGTGTAGTTCTCTGCTAATTGGACAGTGATGAAAAATGACACACTTCCTTCTGTGGTCCTAAACTTGAACCCGAAGGTTCCTCCACCTGTAGTACATTATAGTTCTCACTGTCTCCTCTGTCTGTTGAGGTCAGTAAAACATGCTGCGTTCTTCAGGACTACAAGATCAAATGACATTCACTTCCTAGGTATTTTGGATTCATTTTTGCAGATGATACACTTGAATACTTTAAGGGGCAGCAAGATAGAGTTTTTTTAATTTTAATTTTTTTTAAATATCATTAGCTATACAGTGAGTTAAGTCTCACATTTGTTCCAATGCTCCTGCTGAAGCTATGAGAGATATAGCAGGTCAGTTATATGGTCAATATTGAATTATTATTTTCCCCAAATGTCACTCAGAAAGGGAATGTTATTTAAGTACAAAGGGAGGTCAGTTTTTTGTTTTTGGCTGCTTTAGAGGTAATACATAGTTGAAGTCCTGTGCAATGGTGGATTAGGTCGTTCTGCAGGCTTCTCCAGCTAGGCCAGTGTATCACTCTTAGAGCTCATTCAAGCCAGTATTTCTTCTTTTCCGTCTCTTGGATTTTGAGTTTTTCAATACTGGTCACAACACTGCCAGGTTAAACCCAGGGAAACATTAGATTTAAGTGGCAGCTTTGTTTCTTTGTTGTAACAGAACTAGAAACAGAACAATATGTAGCTACTGAATCTAAAAGACAACAAAAAAACAACATAACACAAAGTCAAGCAAGCGATCCACAGTATACATGTACATGAAGTACATGCATGGTGAGATAGCAGAAAGGAAAGACAAGGGGATGGGGGTCCTGTATTTCTATTTGAAATGTATGTCATGCCATATGAATTATTTATATAAAAAGTTTTATTTTTGTAGTTTGTACAGATGTTAGTCACTAGACTGATGTTATATTTTTAAAGAGTAAATATATTACAAATGCAAATATATATATATAATTATATCTATTTGTTGCTTTTTGGGGCGGGGGGGTGTAAAATTGGTTGGAGTGGAGGTTTTCAGTTTTTTATTTGCTGTTAGATGAGAAGAAATTCTGTTTGGAAAATGAAGGATGGGTTTGTGGTTGTCGCTGTCCACCTTGTGTAGATGTCCTTGCCTTTCTTCTTCATCTAAAGATCTGAACAATATCTATTTGTTGTCTAAAACACTGACTTCAGAAATCCATGTGCAAGAAAAAAAAAACACACAACCTTTGTGTGATCATCATTTCCCTTCACCCTTAATAAGATTTCAACTAACAAAATAAATGTTAAAAATCAACTTGAATGTGGTTCTGTTTTCTTTTCTCTTTCTTTTTTTTTTAAAGACCTCGTTATCTGTTATAAGATGCATGTCACTGAAATAGATGCACATTAAAATCTTACCCACGAGTGATATTCAGTACAGTACCGAGGTACCTCTCCTTTCGGGGCTCAACAGGATGTGTGTGTGTGTGCTTGGCAGGGCTGAGGTGTTAGGTGATTTGAGGGAACAAGCTGCTCAGGTGCAGTGGGGGAGGGGAGGGTGTAACAACCCGGCTTCACATTTCCTGTTTGATTGTTATGAGTCCTGAGGCGAGAGTCCCGTGTGCACTGAGCCCACCTATGCAGATGAAAGGCGTGCACTGTAAATTCCTCCACCTCCCACAACACTGCCTCACATGTCTGAATCTGATATATCTCTGGCTTTTCAAGTTACTGTCATAGTTCTGCAGTTTGTATGCTCCAAATGACATCATATGCTTTGGCATAAATTTAAGGGGATCGTAAGCTACGTTCTCTTGTGGTACGAAGTCATTTCCTCAGCACAGTGGGAAAAATTACAGAAGTTTTTTTTTTCCCCCAAACATCAGACAGCTTATAAAAAAGCAACATTTTTGAGCCTATTTCTTTAAGCAACCAAAAGGTTCACTAGTGGTCCAGAGGATGTGTTGAAGTTTGGGCTTGACAACACAGGTAGTGAAACGAAGTATCTACCTTTAGACCTCTTTATACCACAGTGCTGTTCAATGCTTGATTCTGATTGGTTAGAAGGTGGTCAGAATTTCCTGTAACAGTACGGTTCTGACAGTATTTCCAGCTGCAAAGTTTACATTAATACACCCGGATTAAACAGATTAAAGCACTGATATGGTGTGATCTGTGCGGGTATGTTTATTTAGCATTTTTGAAAGGACTCGCCACCGTCTGCTTTGTTACAGTCCGAGGTGAAGTAATCTTAGGGGTTTTTTTTAGACACGGGAAAGCCTTCAGGACAGAGGACTTTGTGGTTTCTCAGGAACATGACAGGCTGAATTTTTTTGCCTTATTAACTTCAAGAGAGAGAGAAAAGAGAAAATGGTGGGGGAATGTTTATAGCTATTATAACGTAAGTGATAACAGGAACTAACTTGTTTCGTGGATGTTCCACAACATTAAATGGAACTATAACGAATAAAAAGTACAACATCATTATTTAAGTCATTTTAAAAAAAATCATTTTCCTTTTTTAAGGTTTTTGTTTTTACATTTATGAGAATTATTTATTTGTTTACTCAAATATTCACTTTTATGAGAAATTGATATGTACAAATTACAAAATTAAATTTAAAATTTCAAATCGACACTGCCTATAGAAGGGGCTTCAAGGATATCTTATATGTAAAAGAACTCTACAGAAATATTTTATTGTAGGTAGTCCAGACATAACAGTATCAAGAAAGAACCAGTTTTTCACAAAAGCTCTGTATATATTTACAGTAAATTATTCTTTTATATCAAAAGTTAACTTTTCTATGTAATTGATAGATGCTGTTTATCTCATCAAAATTTAAGTTAAAGCACTGTGAAAAAGAGGAAACTCAAGAGTCCTATATATTTTTTCCCTGTGCCTTTGAACCTCAAAGATAGCATTCTTGATATTTCCCTGGTGACTCTGACATGAAATACGGCTTCGGCTATAGGCTTCATGAGAATCACCCTTATCAGGCAAGATTAGGGTTGAGATTGGAAAAGACAGGAAGTGAGCACTGCAGAAGTGTGGGTGTCAGTCTGAGAGAGATGAGTGAGTTTGTTTGTGTGTGTGTGTGTGTGTGTGTGTATAAACTGGGCTGGTGGAAATGTTTAGAAAAAAGACTGTTAGAAAATAGAGCATGGCATCTGGCACCCAATGAAAGATGCTCTAAATAGCCTAAATGCACAGGCAGCTGGCATCCTTAACTGATCACTGCATGTAGGTGGCAAGAATCAGGGGCAAAGCAAGTGCTAAAGAAAGAGGTGTGTGTGGCAGGGGGTGGAAGACAAAATCAGTACAAGATCAGAAGAGTCAACACATGATCTGTTGGGCTTCTTGGGTGGTCAACAAGATGAGTGGCTACAGTTGCTTAAATTGAGTTGGGTGGATTAGTAAAAAGGGCCTGTGTGTATCTTTTATAGACTGGCAATGATTTTTATGTCTTCTGTTGACTGAGGAAAAAGAGATCACAGTTTTATGCATTGTTTTCCTCGCTGACCGAGTGAGAAGTTTTTTATAGTTAGTCCATGGAGCATTTCTTTTCTTCATGAAAGTTTTATTGGGCAGCCTACATGTTATAGGGTTATAGTATTTCTGCAGTTTATGTTGCAATGTGCTCTTTTTGGACAATATTACCAATCTTCGCAAGACCAAAAAACGAAGCCGAGGTGGATATCCGACAATTGTATAATGAAATGCAGTCTTCAGAAAAATGCCTAAAGTCTGAATCTGTGCAAATGAACACAGTGATGATGGAATAGTCTTCTCTGAGTTGCATATTTCAGCTCTGAGCTATACATCCAAGGCTCCTAATCACAATCAATCCCACAATCAATATTTATGCAACTTGCTTCAAACTAACAAATGTGTTTGCAATCTCTCATCTCTCCTCCTCCAGAGCGGGAACAATATGAATTCGCAGACAGGCCCCTTGCCGCGTAAACATGTTTAAATAAACAGGAACCCATGGAATGCCTGTTTAATTGATTCATTCTGGCCCTGTGTTGTTTGCAGAAGGGCCCAAATGTGCGCTTGTAATGCAAACCCAGTGTTTAGAAGTGGTATGCTTGGTTAAGACAATAACGGCTCGAATGCCAGTCATGTCGGGGTTCTGCTTTGGACCTTTCCATGGGCTGCTACAAATTGTGCGCCACAGCAGCTCACTGCACATAGCAGAGTCTCAGTTCTAAAATGAAACGGGTAATAATCATAAGGTGGTGTGCACTGTATGGCACTCTGGTTTAAAAGTCTTTTTTTTTTCCAGATTATAATTAAACACATGCAAGTGGTAATAAAACGTAATGAAGGGAGAGAGGAGACTGGCAAAGCTGTTTCATGTGGCCAGGCGCAACATGTTGAGGGGCGTTGAGAGCGGGGCCACATGTGTCCTCGGGTGCTCTGGGTTTCAGTTTCTGCCCATATATGGGTGCTGGAAGCCATGTACAAATGCGAAGTCAGGACTGGGATGTTAGCCCAAGTTGTATGCTACAATATGGAGGTGCTGTGGCAATGGAAATGGGACGAGTTATGTCTCATGACCAGTAGAGGGAAGAAACAGTATTGCAGACTGGTACTGATTTCAGACCCTGATCACTGCAGTTATTTAGCAGTCCTGCAAAACAGGTCGTGCTGGAATAAAATGGTGTATAATGACAATTAACCACCAGGTGGTGCTATTCAGGCTAAAAATAAGTCAACTCAGTTATCAGTGATGAGTGTCATTACACACAGTCAGCACCAGTTATTGATAAAAAATTAGCAATGAAAATGTTTTTGTGGTTCACTAGCTTTATCTCATACTGAAAGTATGAGTGAATAAAAACCCTTATCAAAAAAAATAAAAAAAATAAATTCCTGAGTTGACACCAAATTCCACTAGCCATTCATCAACATGGGGAAGATTAAAGAATACACAAATCAAATGAGATAAAAGTGTTGACTTTCATAAATCAGACATTGACTACAAACAATAGCACAGGCCTGAAAATGCCCCTATCCACTGTTGGGGCAATAAGTACATTTATAAAACATTTGCAGCTATAATGAACCTGCCTGGTTTTGTTCCTTGCACAGCAAGGAGGATGGTTAGAGTGGCAAATATTTATTTCCCCAAGGATCACAGTTGGAGATTTGCAGAAGCTAGCAGCATTTTGAGGTCACCAAGTCTCCAAATCTATAATTAAACACAAACTCCATGCCAAAAACCTATTTGGAAGGCGTGCCAGAAGAAAGCCTTTTCTTTCATCTAACCACAAACGTAAGTGGCTGGAGCTCACGAGACACTACTGCAACTGATTAGAACCAGGTTCTATGCTCAGATTAGACAAAAACAGGAAAAAAAAGGGGAGTCCACAACAGAGGATGTAGGACCATGGAGGATCTGGAGAGATTGAGGAGTGTCTTATATTGCTTGCTCTGTTTTCTCATCAAGCGTTATAGGAGATGACCCGGTGCTGCTATGTTGGCAAAGTACTAAATTCATGGGTGCCACTAATTCTTACACATGGTTTTGTTAAAAAAAGTTTTTTTTCTTTCATATATTTTTTTTTTAGCTTCAAAGTATCATTACTTCAATCTAGTTTAAGGACTAATGCTTGATTAGGCATTAGGCTTTAATTGCACCTATTTGAATAACACCTTTGTATCCTATCCTCTACATTCATCTCATCAACCATCAAACACTTTAAAACACACTTACTGAACACCTTACTGAAAACTGATTAGTGACTCTTTTTAAAGCACATTTGGCTCATACATTTAAGGCATGCTGAATCTGTATAACTGGGACTTACATGAAACAGGAAGTGACCCAATATTCATAACACAATGGCTTTCATCACCAAAATCCATCACCCTTGCAGAATAAGTCAAACACCCCTTTTCCAGACATGTGGATATATATATGTGTGTGTCCTGATCAACCTTCGGCTGACACACTAAGGGTCCAGTGGGCCTCTCGGCTGAACATTGAGGGTTCAGGTCCTGTCCAAGAAGACACAGATGGATTTCCTATTAACCACTTTTAAGATACATTGAGGGAATGCCCTTTGAAATGGAGCAAGCCACATTTTTGCCTTGCTTTTGAGCATGACAAGTAGAATGAGCAAAAAAGTAAGCATGGACATCCTATGCACTGGCTTGGTGAATAAAAATGAAGAATCCCATGGCTCAACGTACTTGGCCCATGCCAGGCCAAATAAAGGCAGTCTGCGTCAGAAGTCCTACAAATAGCAATGAAAACTGGCCATTCATTTGTCTGTTTAATAAACCGCTGCCTCGGTGAGTAGCTGTGGTTGCGCACCTGTGTTGACAAGTGTGCTGTCCATTCGGGGTTTTAGAAATGGTCATAAACAGTGCTGACCCGACAGGCAGGAGTGCTGCCAATGCCTGCTGCATATCAACCGCCTGTAACACCCAACACTGCCAAATGTGGGGCGCACCCCATTCCTTCACACAAAACAGCTCAAAAGAGAATACAGTAGATGAATTCATTCACACTAAAAGCATTTTACACTCAGATATATGAATGTGGTAGGCTGCCTGTGGAAAAGAAGCAAACTAAATATTTGCAAAATATTTCTGCCTGTGGTAGCTATCTGCACTTTTCAGTCTGATGTTTTGCCCTGTTTCAGTTCCTTTCATGTTAAGGCCAAGTAATCAAGGGCTGTATGATGCTGGTTGCATTTTTCAGATGCGCCAGGAGTTAAAAATAATAATAATAATAATAATAATAATAATAATAATGAATATATATATATATATATATATATATATATATATATATATATATATATATATATATAGTGAATATGACTCCCCAGAAGCCTTGGATTTAAACAGTTTGACTGCCCCCTAATGGCTAGAGAAGCATGTTACATACTTGGAAATTCATTAAATTCTTGAAACATGATGTCATATTTGTCATATTTTCATCAGCTTAGTTAGATGACCAACCCAAAATCAACACTAGGTATTTGAATAACACCTTTATATCCTATCCTCTACATTCATCTTATCAAACATCCAACACTTTAAAACACACTTACTGAACACCTTATCAAAGCACTTTTCATAACCCATATTCAGGTACAGTAAATTGGAAAAAGAACAGTATTCTGCCAAACCTTCTGCTCACACTTCAATTCACGCTTTTTTCCATATAGGTTGACATAAACAGCAAGGAATTAGGCAAGATTTAGGTACATGTTTAGTATGTGTAAAGCATTCGGATAATCTGAGGTAGTCCCCACAACTTTTTGATATGCCTAGTTTTACCCCATCACTTTTTGAAAGTGTAGTCTGTTAAAGGTATTTTACATAAAAGTGCATGGCAACAACTGATCCAAACACTATAAAAATACCCCTTTCACAGTGTTTGTTTCTTATGGTGGTGTCTGTAATAAATCTCCCATAAGATAAAATCTAAATCTAAATATCAATATAAAAATACACACGGCAACACGGTAACACGGTTCTAGCAAATTTCATTTCCTGCAAAGTAGGATGCTTGTGTCTCACACACGGCAATATGATCACTTTATTACATCAAGAGTTTATTTATAGAAAGTTACAATTTTGATATTGAGGCATATGCGTGAGGGTTTATCCCACTGTTCGAATCAAACTTTTTCCATTTTCTGTAAATGTGTGCCCTTGTCTTCATGGACAAGATCAGGATTGTGTCAGTCAGTGGAACAGACTGAAAAATATATCACATCAGATCCAATACTGATAAAGTGTATCAGGTCAGTATCAGCCCCAATACCAGCACAAGCAGTGAACTGGTAGGTCCCTAGAAAAATATATCGTTTCACTGTATCACGTCATGTTGAATGAAAGCCAACTCTCACTGTGCCCATGTGTGATATTCCATTAACACTGTATGTATGGGTGATGAAATTATCCAATTATTAGCCAATCAAGCAGCGCAATGCATAAAATCATGCAGATACAGGTCAAGAGCTTCAGGTAATGATCACATCAAACATCAGAATGGAGAAAAATGTGATCTCAGTGACTTGCTCTCTGCAGTTGTAGCCCATCAGCCTCAAAGTTCAACCTGTTGTGCATTCTGGGATGCTTTTCTGCTCACCATGGTTGTAAAGAGTGGTTATTTAAGTTACCATAGTTAAGTTACCTTCCTGTCAGCTGGAACCAGTCTCATTAACAAGGTGTTTCAGCCTGCAGAACTGCTGCTCGCTT
Source organism: Pangasianodon gigas (assembly GCA_022758105.1). Classification (NCBI taxonomy): domain Eukaryota; kingdom Metazoa; phylum Chordata; class Actinopteri; order Siluriformes; family Pangasiidae; genus Pangasianodon; species Pangasianodon gigas. The sequence continues at coordinate 24,867,083 of CM040457.1, read as the reverse complement.
TTTTTTTTTTCCCCCACACCATTTTGCATAAACTCGTAAGACTGTTGTGTGTGAATATCCCAGGAGATGAGCAGCTTCTGAAATACTCAAATCATTTTTTTCCTCATCTAGTCAGCTTTGTGACTATCCACCAAGCCAGTGTCTGTGCAATAACTGTCTGTTGCCAATTAAAAACCAAGTGCATTATTTTAACAATGCTTCCTGGTCAAGCTCCTTTGTAGTTGTGGTGGAATTAAGTGTTTCCAGAGACAGAGGACATTTCGAAGAGTCCTTCATCAGCTGTGTAAGCAAAGTGGTTCAGAGGAGGTGAAACCTGGTTATGTATACAGCTTTTGTATACTATATGGTACCACAGCACATCTGCCCTCGTTTCTGTTGTCATTTTTGAGGCTTGTGAATTCATTGGGTTAAAGTGCATCTAGGTGAGGCAAGGCAAAATTTACTACCTAGTTTACGTTCTTTCCCATTCAAGTGTGGCAAGTTTTATTCGTGTCCTGTCTGACTGCTCCTTTATAAACACACTGGATTGCTTCATGCTCGTGAATCAGTTCTCGTGAATCGATTCACTTAAAAAGAGTCAAGAAAGCTTCATTCAGGAATCGTCCATCACTATTGAACAGAGAGGCAAAGTCAAATAGTGCAGGAAAGAAGAAGGCGATGGAGGGGGAAAGGGAACGTGCACAAAGAAGAAAAGAAAACAGAGGTCGCTGTGCTTGGTCGGACTCGCTGGGTGGTTCTGTCTGTTTATTTAGTCTGTGAAGGTGATGGGAACCAAGCGGTGGCCGCTGCCAGTTCTCTCTGAGCCGAGAAAAATATTCATGTGGACAGACGGAATCCAGGGAGAGAGCAGAGAGTCAAACAGAGCTGGGGGCCAACAGACACACGAATGCTCCAGGCTCAGATGAAACACATTACTAGGGCGAGAAAATGCTAGTGAACTTCCCCATGCCTTAGTTTAAAAAAGAGTAGGAAACGCAGGTCCTTTTTAGTGTCAGATTGGGCATCTAGGACACAGGACTGATTAGCAGAACCATGATCCAGTTAGAGAGGTCATGGAAAATATGACTTTATATATAATATGACTCAGGGGTCCGTGGAGGACTAGTGGTTAGGCCACGGTGCTCTCATCACCGTCTCACCACGGCCCGGGTTCGATTCCTGGCCAGGGAACTGACCCCAGCCACTGGGCTCGCACACGACAGTGCAGTCCCAGTGCCAGTCCCAAGCCTGGGCAAAATTGGGGAGGGTCACATTAGGAAGGGCGTCCGGCATTAAATAAAAACTGTACCAAATCAAATATGTGGGCCGCTGTGGCGACCTCTAACGGGAGCAGCCGAAAAAAGAACATGTAATATGACTCAGGACCTACCGAATCTCCAAATGCTTAACATGGCACCTTTTTGATGATGCATACTATATACAGGTAAGCAGATGAGCCAAGAATATGAACACAATATGCTAAATTGCACATTAAGTATTTTCCCATAGAAACCCATTATAAAGAAAATGCTTAATGTGGCTTAATGCATTATGACAGTGATATTAAAAGACCAAATTCAGTATACACCTTGTTAATAAAACATACTATATACAGGCAAGCAGATGAGCCCAGAATCTGAACGTAAAAGTTTGACCAGCTCTCCTGCTGTCTTGAGTCTAGCGCCATTTTCAGTTTTACTTTCCACATGTAAACAGCACATTTGACGATGTAGCCATTGTTTTTCCAGCTACATGCTAACACTACTTAGAACACAGCACTGTAGAATGCTCAATTCTGATTGGTCAGAAAGTGTTTGATATATTTTCTGTAATAGCAGGGCTCAAACAATAATTCCAGCTCTAAGGCAAATCACAGGTTTATACTAATGCACTCCTTCTGATCCTTTATTGTTTCTATAGTACACGACTAAATCACAGGGACTCTTATGGAAGACAGTCTACATAATCTAATGATAATAATAAAAAAAAATATTTAAAAGAAAAACATGTGGCTATTTAACAAAAAATGTATTGTCTGATATGAAGCTTTCTGTAAGGAGACGTTTATTTAACATTTAGAGAAGGAGTCTCCAGTGTCAGCACTTTGTAACATGTAAAACTGCTCCATTAAATTAGTTAAATCTTAAAGTGTTATATGTGTGCCTAAAATACCCTTAAACATACTTCAAACAGGAAGGAAGCTATTGAAGAAAACTTATTTCAGACATTGACCTTGGTCCTATTTGTTATGGGTTTTCATGTGACTGCTACGTGGATGACACTCAACTTATCCTCTCCTTTCCTCCCACACTCATGTTTCTGATCAGATCTCAGCATGTCTGGCAGCTCATCAGCTGAAACTTAATCCCAGCAAAACTGAACTGCTGTTCATCCCAGGTGATTCTTCCCCACGTCAGGGTCTTGTGATATTCCTGGACAACTCCCAGGTCTCACCATCTGTCACTGCACACAACCTTGAGGTAACCATGGAAAATCAACTATCCTCCTCTCACATCGCTAAACTGACACGCTCATGCCGATTTCTCCTTTACAACATCAGAAAGATTCTTCCATTTCTATCCACTCAGATGCTTGTTCAGTCCCTTGTCATTTCAAGACTGGACTACTGCAACTCGCTCCTGGCAGGTCTGCCTCTGCACGACATTCAACCTCTGCACCTGATCCAGAATGCATCTGCATGACTTGTTTTCAACTTTCCCACACCACCCCATTGCTATGTTCCCTCCACTGGCTTCCTGTAGCTGCCCGCATCAGATTTAAAACACTCATACTTGCTTACAAAGCCAAAAACGCACCAGCACCCACCTACATTAAAGCACTTATCCCACCCCATACTGCACCATGCTCCCTCCGATCCTCTAGCACTGCTCGGTTGAACCCATCATCTCTCAGGGTACAAGGAAGGCATGCATCAAGGCCCTTCTCTGTTCTGGCACCTAGGTGGTGGAATGAACTTCCCCTAGATGTCCAAACAGCTGAGTCACTGGCAGTCTTCAAACGATGACTAAAGACCTACCTCTTCATGAAGTACTTAAATTAGTACTTTAGTTAAAATAATAATAATAATAATAATAATAATAATAATAATAGTAGTAGTAATAATATTTCTTGTGTTGTCTGTGTGTTTTTCTTACTATGCTAACCACCCCAAAAGGGTTTTTAGACTGACAGTACTCATAGTCTGTGACCTAGTGAACGAGTATGAGGATGCATTTTTTGATAGAGACTTCAAAGCATTTCTGGAAGTCACTCTGGATAAGGGCGTCTGCCAAATGCCATAAATGTAAATGTATCTTTTCCAAAATCTGATTACAGTGATTACTGCTGTTTACAGTGATAACTCCATATAAATCCTACAAACATTCAACCACTCCTTCTTGAGGTCACAGTAATGAGGATCTCAGCATGGACAAGACGAAGACATTAGAAGGCAGAGACATAAAGTCAAAAAGAAATCCAAATTAGTCAAAAATAAATAAATGAAAATAGCATTAATCTTCAGTAAGCACTTTATCCTGGTCAGGTCCGCAATGTAATGCAGTAATCTGTCCAGCTAGATAGACTAGTAAAGCATCCAGCTTTCTAGTTAGCAGAGACAACAGTTTGTCAGATTATGTGACACAGAGCCTTGCAATCACGAGAGGGACAACTGGGGAAGTTGCCTTAAGCCCAGGCAGGAGCTTGATGGGAAGCAGTAACATGGAGTAATCAGACTTCCTGCAGCCAAAATTGCACAGCTCCTCTTACACATAAAGCAGATTAGCTAACAGGCTAAGTCAATGAATGTTAGCATGAGGTAGACTAGAAGCTGCATTTACATTCAGGGTGTATTACAGTTTATTAAAAACTCAAACCATGATGAGACCTGCTACACCACATGCTTCTCACATGGTACTCACATGGTCTGTCTCTCATTATCTTGTTTGAAGAAAAAAACTAAGATTTCAATTTGTGCTTTAACTTATAAATGGTTTTAGTAATGACTATGATTTAATCACATTTTCACTTATTTATTAGTTCATTAATATCCATTTCCATTTACAGTATCTCTGAATTTTAAACTACTTTGTCAGTTTTGTGACACTTCTTGTCCTCCGTGCAAACACAACTGTAAGAAAAGTAGGATTAAAGGCTTTATCACAAAATCACAACAATGACCAAACAGGAAATAGCGCAGTTAACTGATCAACAGCCCATTCATTATAGCACAAAATAAATAGTGTAGAGATAGATTTGCTGACTGAAAACATTATGTTGAAAACACAGTACAGTCGCCCATCTTCTGATGACCGGATTTAGACTAAACAGAAATCACGCAAGACTGAGTTCTGCTTACATCATATGACTGCCAAGGAACCATTACTGATTTGTGCAGTCTGAATGTAAGGGAACTATTGCGACCATTTTTAGTTTTGCAATAACATGGGAAAATCAGCAGTGTGGCCTTCGAATACGGTTTGGAGAAATGTGTCTGTATTTTAGGGGAATGGGTTTGTGGAATGCCACCCAGAGAGTAGGGTAGTGTGTGTTCGGGGGGATGGGGTTTTTCTTGCAAAAGAAGCGGTTGGACTGGTGGGCCTCACACAGAGACATGGGGCCACCCAGTTTCAGGCTGGTTTGTTTATTTTTTATCCTTTGGGGAAAACTGTTCAGCGAGAGCTGTTTAGTAGGTCTTTGATTTGTTGTGTCGTCTTTTGCTCGCAGGGCATGTGTAAACTTTGCTTGGAACTTGTAAATTGGAATTGTATGTGTTAAGGGTCAAAGAAGAAGGTGGCCCTAGAGGAACTGATGAGATGGCTGGGGGGGTCTCAAGTCACTTCGACATCATCAGGTCACAATGTAGCTTTGAGGTAAATTGCTTCAATATAAGCAGCTGCCTAGCAAAAAGATTCAAAAGTGATGGACAAATTCCAGAGCATATTATAGCATAACATCAGTTGTCTGGGAATGTGGAGTCAATGTCATACCACTGAGGATTTTTAAAGGAATACTGCATTGGTTATTTGCTTGGTACTGAACACTTGCAAAATCATAAACCCAGATGCCAGACTATAATACATAAGCAAAATGCGATTAATAATATAGTACATTCATTTATCCTGGCAATTGTAATTTCTGCAATAAAATACTGAGTTCAAACCAGATTAATACTTTAATTAAGGAACTGGAAAACATGATTAAAGTTGATATAAAAACTAGGCACCAGAAACACTGAAGCAGTAAATCATCTCTGCTGGCTCTTTATTTTCTCCATTTTTAAGTCTTATATAATTTTTTTCCTCACCCTGTAAGGAAAAAGTGAAGCATTGTTTATAACAGCATTGTGAAAACTAAGTTCAGGGCTGAACACAACTGTTAAGGCCGATCTGTTATAAGTAAACGTTTATTCGGTGAATAAGAACATTTACGACACAACACATATAAACATCCAAACACATTGTAATTAAACTTACAAGGGAACGTGTTAACACAGAACATTAGCAGTCAGCATTCAAAAGAACCAAATTACTTGATTTGGTTTTTCCACTCCATTTGCATGTCATGCCAGATTGGGTGACCTGGCTTTTAGTGCCTCAATAGCTGATCGCAGTGCATGGTAAGATCCTACATCAAAGAGACAACAAAGACCTCTAATATATATTGTGTTTGACAGGACTGGGTGTTTTATTTCTTTTAGAAATTGATTCAGTTTGAGGAACAAACCTTGAAGTCTTTCCATGTATGCATCAATTTCTGGTAGACCGCTTATAATGTCATATGATGTGTGCTCCATCGCTCTGGCAATTTCACTGCCACCCTGAAAGACAGCAAATGGCATGACAGACACATAAATAAAAAAGTGACAAGTTGTTACACACCTCTCAGAGGCATGTAGTGAGCAACAAAACAGCTGGGTGAATTCAGCAGATAATTATCTGAATTCATCATGCTGAATTCACAGATTAAAATGTTTGAATGTATGAGCGTGGAGTATGCAGTGTGAAACTACACACCTGCAGATCTTCATAGAACCTCTCCTCCACTTCAGAGAACTGGGCCATGACTTCAAGTTCTGCAGGAATACCCTCCTAAAAAGTAAGTGGTCAGAAACAAACATGAATAAAGTC
>CM040457.1:24827762-24856309 GCA_022758105.1 Pangasianodon gigas | reverse complement strand
AAAAAAAAAAAAAAAAAAAAAAAAAAAAAAAAAAAAAAAAAAAAAAAAAAAAAAAAAAAAAAAAAAAAAAAAAAAAAAAAAAAAAAAAAAAAAAAAAAAAAAAAAAAAAAAAAAAAAAAAAAAAAAGGAATGCACACTTGCTCCAATATAAATGATCATTTTTAAAGGACAGGTCTTTTATAGTTACTCTCGGAGAAAACATTTAAGCTTTCTACCTTTTTTATTTAGTGGCCGCTTGCGAACACACACACAGATTCGGTGAAGCTCAACCTTAAACACACAAATGTATTTATTACGTAATCAATAATTACTATGAAAACAAACAATGAATGCACTGACAGGTCCTTATAGCGGATGACATTTTGAGAGCATGCACTGCTAATCTACTTACAGGATCACTCAAAGACAATGGAACTTTCTCCACAGTCTCCCGATACTCTTCTATCATCTGGTAAAACTGCTTGTTGGGGCGGTTCATATCTCCATACTAAGGATAAAAAGAAACATGAGCAGGTGGCATTGCTTTCCATAAAACTTTTAGCTTTTCAAATATACCACATACCTTCCCTTTCTTGGACTGGGTTTCTGGGTTTTTAGTTGACATGGACAGCCTTTTGTTTGTTGTTTTATTTACTTCTGCAACTCGTGAAAGGCGCTGGTCTAAAATACAAGCAAGGGGCAATACCAATACAAATGATTTGCCAATCAATAAAGTAACAAAATAATACACAAAATAAGGAGATTCTGTTGTATCTTTACACAGTAAGTCAGAAAATGAAATCAGCCTCTGACTACTACATTAGCACAGAAACTGCTTTATATATATATAAAATATAACATATATATAATATATATTTGTATTTAATTTATGCAGAACAAATTTGCTCTCAACTAGTACAAACATAAAACATGAGATTCAAATGTGCCGACAGAATGCACTCCTAACTTACTTGCAGTGGGTGCAGGAGCACATTTTGAGGCCTCACTTTCTGACACAGCTTCAATGGCAGGAAGCAGAGGAGATGGGGGTTTAGCAACTTGTCTTCTCGGATAACTTGGTAATCCTGTCATGACGGAGAAAGAGTCATGGAAATCCATATAAATACATTATTGCCAAATTTCCACAAGACATTTAAAAGTTGCATGTTGCTTTTAATGACTTAAAGGATGTAATGTTTTAATGACTTTAAATATTAATAAGTCCACAATTTTATACTGCCACAGAAAGAGTGTATAGCTGTAGTGTTACAACACACTATGTGTTCAGTACACAGTGTGTGTGGCAAAAATGTGGCTTTTTTGCCTTTAAATGTCGAACAGTTGCCCTACAAATTGGAGAGGATGCCGACAGGCTATTCCTAAACAGATGAAGAATGCAACAGGGGACACATGCTCCTGTTCTCCAGCAGCCAGTTTCACCAGCTGACTAGGTCTGACTGCAAGTCAGGATGTAAGTCCTAAACCATATTTAAAACTAATATGTAACATTTCAGTTGTACCGCAGACATTTTAGTCACAAAAAATTGTAATAAAAAAAAGTGATCACAGGTCAAAAATTACCATGGAGTGACATTTCACCATCACCATCAGTACCACAATCCGAAAAATAGGAAATACAGCATCCAGCATCTTGAGATGCAAGACAGCAGTGAGTACCTACCATTCACTGTGTAACTTCAAGCAAAATCACTGTTGAGTTAATTATATTTAAATCCTAGATAAATTAATAAGATGCATTGTGCTTTACAATAAATTGGTGAATCAAATGAGCCATCCCTTGTATTAACTTTAAATTGGCATGTACTTATTCTCCTTGCATCCTTGCATCCGAACAAGCCACATTTAAATTTAAAGTGTACATACTATTTTAGTCTTTTACTCCCGTAAAAGTTCAGCAATAAAAATGGACAAATTTCTCCTTTGATCCACTTCTGCTAGTCCCTCAACATCATCAAGTGACTATTATAAATCTGAAATAAAATGTAAAAAAATTTTTTTAGGCTGCTCAAGGCTTGGGAGTCACAGAAAATGAATAATGTCCACTTGGGATCTTTTGCCAAAAAAGTTTGAGCCCCGAGTTAGATAATGAGCACAGGTACTGAAAAGCCTTTGCCACAGAACTAAGCATAAACGTTCTGTTTCCTAAATGTAGCATTAAAACAGATAATGTGCACTGACCTGAGGGTCTAGGAATAGTAGACGAAGGCTGCTCCTGACTGGGAGCATCATCAGCAGGAGTCAAACCAGCAGATGGAATGGTTGGTGGTCGAAACAGACAAGTCTGGCGAGTGGTCATCCTTCTGGGGACTGGAAGGCAAGTTAAACTACTTAGCGCAGGATAAATGATAAAGAAAAAGTCATTCTTACTTAGGATACTTAATTGGGTGTATACCTATAAAGCCTATAAATTGATTTGATTGAGTAATCACTTTGCTGTAGCAGCCAATGCAGAAACATCATTACTGGGGCTAATCAGTGCAGTTAATTTCACCATTTATATGAAAGGGCAGCACAAAAGGGTGTAAAGTAGTCATGTGCTGATATTACATTTGTCAAAATATAATAGAAATAATGACAACCGTCTATCTTTAACTTAGAGATGTGCATTTCAGGCAAAATTACTATTCAAACTTTTCAAAGCATTATTGGAATAATATTTGAACTTGCTTACATGCAGGTGGTATCCATGCTGTGCAAGTGCTAGTTGCTATAAAGTACATTCAGAGACACTTTAAGCTCACTAAAGCCATTTTACAACCTCCTCAAGAGTTGGGGAGTTAACTTATGCTTTGACTCTCTTACCATCACATATATTTGGCTGCATACAGATGACTGACAAAATCCCCTTACACTGGCTAGGCCACAGTTTTTGTATGGATAGAGAGTATGATCTGACTTCGGATTTGATGCCTTGCAGTAATTGAAGAATAATCAATTTCAAATTTCACCATGTTTGCCATTCACCTTTTAAAGCTAATTAAAAACAATGATGTACAGGGACTGATCTTGTAAATAAAATCGTAAGGAGCTGAAAATGACTGAGTGATTACTTGAAGGAGTAAGAAAAGGAATTTCTCAGAGACACAAATGGAAGTTATTTTGGCTCAAATCTACGCCAATTAAAATATAAATATTATGTAGAAGCATGCAAAAAAGGCCAAAATTTAGAGACAAAAGGTGAATTAGTTAATTAAGTGAGGTGAAAAGAAAATAGTTCGACATGAAAATGGAGAGGAAAAAAAGATCAACACTGTAGCCAGGTGATCACAGACACCAAACACATCACAAAAAAAAAAAAAAAAAAAAAAAAAAAAAAAAAAAAAAAAAAAAAAAAAAAAAAAAAAAAAAAACACTCTGGAGCTTGTGAGAAATACAAACTTTTTTTTCTTTCTTTCTTTCTTTCTTTTTTTTTTTTTAAACTAAAGGGAATTTTCATGAAATTTCTATCCATCGTTGTGCTCCTCGTGTTTTATTAATTACCCTACCCTCACCCGATCAGCTCAAGCTCTGCTGTTCTTTTGCTGCTACACAAAAAAAAACTAACTGTGCCTTGCCATATAGGTTGCATGCGGACAAGTATTGTAAGTGCCTCGAATAATACAGAGTGTTGAATATTGCAGTATCACATTATCAGCACATGACTTTTCGTGAAGAAGAGGGAAGATACACTCCCAAAGCTTAGTGTAACCTAGAAGTTCTCAACCTTTTTTGGCCAGACTCCCCTCTATACGATGGCATCATGCCAGAACACACACTGCTGCAGACTACGGCCTGAATAAAACTAGACCATTTGCTGTTTAGGTCATGGACACATACTGCATATTATTATTGTATTTTGAGGTTAGAAACACAGAAATATGACTCAAAATCTTGGAGTATATATAAAAATCAGTTTAAATTATTTTAAAATGTGCCATAGGTCAAGTTTATCTGCACAGAACTCCAGAGCAACCCCAAGGTTGAGAACTTATGGCATAACCGTTTAGATCAGATTTAGATTTTTGAAGCCCCATCAGTGAGAGTGCATACGTCAGAAAGGGATGAAACATGTGCTGTATGCAAACCTGGCTCCTCAGAGGGACCAGCTGGAGGGGCCACTTCAAACAGGAAACACACATTAACATTATACAGCACCATATGAAGAAAGCATTGCAATGGTTGAAAAATCCCTCTGGTGAATTAAATCAAAGGTCACTTACACTCTGAAGGGGCAGGTATCTTTGATGACTTTGTAGGTTGCTCCGATTTCTGAAAGAAAATGAAAAGACACATGATTACCTGTGACAGTGCTGCCTACATTACTACTCACTAACTTGGTTACAGCGAAATATTACAATATCAACCGTGTGCCGGTGCCCAATCCCAAACAGGTCCAAATGTCCACCACAAAAGTGGCAGTTCTTGTCCCACAAAATCAGTTCAGTTCCAGCACCAAAATGCTGCTCAAATTATTTGCATGACTGCTATTTAAAAAACACATTTAACAGTGAAATTAAATATACGGTCAGAAAATGGCAGTTTTTACTGATACAGTAATCACAACAAACATTGGAGAAGTGTTAGACCAGTTACATGCAGTAAGATATAGAAAACTCTTAAGACAAAGCAATGGAAAAAAGAAAAAAAAAAGAGAAGGGGGAAAAACATCCTTAAATAGGCTGGAACTCATGGCCACATGTGCAGCAGTTTTTAAAAAAGTTATGTATTAAGACAAATATTGTAGTTGCTTTAGTAGCTTTTTGCTACCACAGTAGCAACAGAGTGTAAAAATCTTTACTGTTTTATTTTCTACCACTACATTCACTCTATTCTCACAAGCCAGACTTCAAGCATTCACTGGATAGTCTGGTACATTTCATTAATAGAAGTGGCCAAGAATCTCCAGCTTTCACAGAAAACAAACTCTTTAATAACTTCTAAAGACTGGATTTTAGTGTCTACATTTTACTCTGAAAATCTCATTGTGTTGTGGTGTAAAAAAGTTTGTTTTCTCACTGAAATTCAGTCCACGTAAGTACATATATATCAAAGCACAGAGATCCAATCAGATTGCAACTTTCAACATGAACATTGAGGACAGAAAGTTGTACAATATCTAAGGGGACTACCTGCACCCTAAAACAATACATATTACAAGGCCTGATTTTGCTCATCTCTCACTGACTAGTTGGCTATACCTGCATCTTTAAAGTCCAATCAATCAGAGACACATGCAAGCCCACATCCCTATCCAAGGCTCTTGACTCACATCTAAGGCCAACCCACAACGTTTTGTAAAATATGTTAATATGTATTTTGTTTACACTTAGACATGATAATGAAAAAATAATAGATAATACAGTTTAAGATTACATTCTACATTTTTTATGAAATTTGCCATAAATAATAACAGTGTAACCAAAAATGATCTTCAGCTGTATCAAATCTTTGAAAGTTTTACTGCCAGCTTAAACAAGCACAGTCTGGAACTGGCACAGACATACAATGGATATAAAAAGTCTACACACCGCTGTTAAAACTGCAGCTTTTTGTGATGTAAAAAACTAAATTAAGATAAATCATTTCAAATCTTTTCTCATCTTTAACGCAATATAGTGACCAACAAACTTCAGGTGAAAATAAATAAGTGTTTTAGGAAAAAAAAGAGAAAAAACTTACAATAACCTGGTTGCATAAGTGTGCACACCCCTTAACTAATACTTTGTTGTTGTCATTTTGGGTACCAGCTTAGCACATCTTGATTTAGCCATTTTATTCCACTTTTCCTTGCAAAATGCTCCAGATCTATCAAATTGAGAGCAGATTTCCTGTACACTGCCGTCTTCAAGTCATTCCACAGGTTTTTGACAGGATTTAGAGCTGGGCTCGGACTGGGCCATTCTAAAGCCTTGATTTTCTGAAGCCATTCCTTTGTTGACTTGGATTTGTGCTTTGGGTTCTTATTGTGCTGGAAGAAAATTTTCTTCATCTTCAGGTGTCTAACAGAGGCCTGTATGTTTTGTGCCAAAATAGATTGGTATTTGGAGCTATCCATGATTCCCTCTATCTTGACTAGAGCTCCAGTCCCAGCTGAAGAGAAGAGGACCTTTCGCACCGTGGGAACCTTTTCATAGTACCTGAACTAATTGTGGAACTACCCACTTTTTGGCCTTTTCGCACCTCCGGAACTGGGTGCGATTTTAGTACCGGACTGCCTTTTTCGAGAACCAAATTAGCTCCTACTCCAGAGCAGGTTCTAACCAGCACAACTGGTACTATCCGTGACGTAAGTAGACGTTGATTGGCCAAACGCGTACGAAAATGCCCTCACCCGCCATGATTTAAAACTCCGTGTAAACATACTGTAGTATCAACTTATTTCGCAAGTATGGAGAACAGCGATAGATGGACAGACGCTGAAGTGCAACACAGCTCCGATCACAGCGTCCTCCATCCTCCGGTTGTTTATGTTGTTCTTCTTTGTTTCCGTTGTTGAACGCCGCGCACAAATGACGTCGCTATCAACCGGCTTACGTCACTTCCTAGTGCCCACTGTCGGTGCGAATGCAACCCTTTAAACGGTACTGGGAAATAGTTCGCACAAAATCGCCCAGTACTTTAGTACTGTAAATTTAGTTCTGGAACTAAAGCGGTGCGAAAGGCCCTAAGCAGTCCCATAGCATGATGCTGCCACCACCATGCTTCACCATGGGGATAGTTTTCTTTGTGTGATTAGCTGTCTTGTTTTCACAAGAAACATATGTTTTAGAATTTTGCCCAAAAAGTTGTACCTTGGTCTTATCAGATCATAACACATTTGGCCATATGGTTCTGGTAAAAGTGACAAGTACTTGCCAGATTTTCCTGCAGCTCCTGTTGCTGTAGGGAGCTGCTCTTGGCAGCCTCCCTGAGCTTTTCGTCTTCTCATTTCATCAATTTTGGCAGGACGTCCTGTTTTGGTAATGTCACTGGGGTGCCCCATTTTCTCTACTTATTGATGATGGCCTTCACAGTGTTCTACGGTACATCTAATGTTTTGGAAATTTTTTTGCACCTCTCTCCTGATCGATATCTTTCAACAGTGAAATTTCCTACATGCTTTGTAAGCTCTTGGCAGACCATGGCTTCAGCATGGTCTACAAAGATGAGCAAGATGAAACAACTGATCCTTATCTGGGCTTAATCAGAATCACTTCACTGATGACAGGCGTATGATTGAATGTGATTGGTTAATTCTGAGCGCAGTCACATGACTCATAAAATGGTGTGCACACTCGTGCAATCAGGTTATTGTAAGTTGCTTTCTTTTTCTTACCTAAAACATTTCCATTTGTTTTCCACTTGAAGTTTTTTGGTTGCTATATCACGTTAAAGGTGGAAAATGATAAGACATGATCTATCTTGATTTCATTTTTTACATCCCAAAAATCTGCAATTTTAACAAGCGTATGTCACATCCACTGTATATCAGTCAAAATAGGGTTTATCAGCATTGGTATGGAATCATCCATAAAACTCACTTTGTCCGCTTTAGGCGCCCGTGCAGGGTTGGCGGCTGGAGCGGTGGAAGGTCCTGCTTGGTTTGATGCTTGCAGATATTCGAGCAGGTCAGCATTGAGACGACAGATGTCACTCAGGTCAATCTAGTGGACATAGAACCACCAAGTGAGGACCACAAGCACTTCACAACTCTTCTGATGCATGCACACACAACACACAGCAGCGAAGAGCTGACTCAAGCTGTTGTCTTTTGCCAACCTCTTTTCCTTTAGTCACTTCTTTCTCGTTCCACTCCACATGTACTGTCGACTTGGCAGCATTGACAGTTTTCACTGTTGCACTGTGAACTCTCCCTGCACACACACACACACACACACACACACACAAAACAAAACACAACACAGCACAGCAAGTTCACCTTAATACTAGTCACACCTTCACCAACACAAAAAGTCTTTAAGCTTTAATAACAAACATTAACAAATCACAGCCAGTAGCCTAACTTTACCAAATAAACGACTCTAATGTGAAATTCGAACAGTAGGTATATAGAACAGAAATACTACAAGAGCCCGGATGTAACACTGCTAACTAGATGGAATAGCAACGTTAAAAACTTTAGCTAGCTTAGCTGCTAACTTTCTATTTCATTTTATAACTTCTTTTACCGTCACTGCGGCTAATTTTGACAGCAAGTCCAACAAGAAGCGTCGCAGTTGCTGGGTCCATTTTACCCTACTTAATATAAACACAAGCTTTTAAAATAAAAATAAAACCCAATCCTTCAGCCAGCGCTACACAACAAGCCTGTCGTATGTACAAAAAATTTCTCAACCGCCAAGCTTTCAAAATACGTCAGCGGAAGTTGTTCGTCTAACCGGAAGTACGAAGGCGGAGTGCCGTCCTGCAGTCCAATTACTGAAGCTGCTGTAGCAGTCAAGCTGCAGGTAATTTAAATTTAGTGTAGCCAATAGAGGCGCTTTGGATCAGTGTGACAATGCAGGAGCAGGGTGTGTATGGAGTCATATTGTGCATTTTAATAATTATCTGTTTCAGCAACTTGCAAAAATCTGTAGATATTGCACACAAACCCATCACTGGACCAAGAATTTACTGATAAAACCAGAATGATATTGTGTCATGTGCAAATTTCTAGACTAGACTGGAATAGGCAATCTAATGAACATGTGGGATTGTGCTTTTTAAAAGAGTTGAGCATTCCTTCACTCCTAGTGAAGACAGCATTTGAGGTGAACTAAATGAAATGTATGTTTTTGACATGTAAATACTGACACATGCACAATCACTGTATCAGTCTTACTTTTATTTATTTGTTTTATTTTTAAAGTGTCTCTTGCTTTGTTACATTGTCTTGTAGCTGACAGCAAATGAATCTGCTTGTTCATTTCACAGTTTACACTACATCTCCCATTTAAAAAAAAATAAAGGCAAGTGCAGAAAGCTGCCATTTAAACATTCTGGATAAGCAGGCCAAGTGTGCAAAAGCAGGTAATGACAGCAATATATCTGAAAATAATGTGTTTATCCATTCTTAACAATCTTATCCCCTGACGAGCCGTGTCCTGGCACCAGTAGCCCAGAAGGGTGCAGACCAACGGTATGCCGAGCCCAAAAACAGGCCAAGCCCAACAGCAGGCCAAGCCTGACGCCGGCTTGGTATATAAAAGCAATTTCTGCTCTGGCATGAAATATATGCTAATTATATAAATACATATTATAGTATATTTCATTAAGTTGCCAATGTCGCCTCTGGATTTCTCATTATAGTTCAAAATCTTCATGCAGATTTCTGTAAAGCTGCTTGTTAAAAATGCTATATAAATAAAATTGAATTGAATTGACTGTTAACCAAAAGCATGATTTAGTTTATGTGAGTTAGCCCTGTCCTAGAGAGAATAATAGCACTCTTGGTAGTTTCTTCCTGTAGAGAAACTTGTAAAGAGATCTTGGTTAACTCCTCCATGCAGAACAGTTTAACCACAAACTGTGATTTATTCCCTCTTCAACTCTGAGCTCGGCTTTTCAGTAAGGTTTACACATCCAGAGACGGAGATGATTGTTGCACAACAATGATATTGTGTTTCTTTAACCCTTACTGTGTTGATTTGAAGTATGTTTGGCTTGTCTTCTTGTTGAAAGCTCTATCTATGGCTAAATCTACACCCCTTGGCAGAGGCAACTAGGTTTTGGGATTAAATATCCTGGTATTTAGCAGAACTTCAGTCTTCACAGTAGCTCCTGAACCACCATGGTTCATGGTTTAGTAATTTAAGACAGCATGGCTCAGTTCAAATGGATCTTAAAATACAGTAAGAGCAGGGAGGAAAAGTGAAGGGAATTAATGGATGCATAAATGGATGTATGAAACATGACTATGGTTAAATGATGCACTGATGGATTTATACAACTACTACATAGTGTGCAGAGATTTTTTATTTAGTGTACTATGTTCAATTTTAGTGATTGATGTTGATGTTTATTTATTTATTATTTTTTTAAAATTCTGTTTTATGCTGCTGCTGCAAGAAAAGATTGGTTAGAAAAGATTGGTTATAAATTTGGATTTTGTAAACCCTGTTATTGTTGCTACCATTACCATACCACAAGAATGTGAATTCAAAAACTGTCCCAATCTGTCTCAAATAGTGTTGCCACTGAGTCCCAAAACCGTGCCAGTAGGTAGACTTGCGACTCCAGATTGGCCCTAGGTGTGCATGTGTGTGCACAGGGCCCTGTGATGGACTGGTGTCCTATCCAGTGTGTATTCCAACATCACATGCATTGTTCCCGGGATAGGCTCTGGATCCACAGTGATCATGACCAAGATAAAGATGAATGAATGGATTAAATATCTTTAGTGCAGAAAATAACTGCTTTTCTTATGGGTAGTGGTCATGGGTTCATCATTTAACCAAAGTTGTATGGTGTTTCATGCATCCATTATATCCCTTCACTGTCCCAGTTAACATAATCCATGTTTTGTAATTTGGGACATCTAGAAAATGATTAAATTCTAAACATATGTACATGATTTGGATTAATTTTATGCTTATTTTGTTTCAGTAGTACATCTTATGTGTATAAATACATAAATACAGTATATAAATATAGTATGTAGTATATAAATATAGTATAAAATGCATTGTTATTATTATTATGTGGAATATATTAGTCATGACAATTTTATAATCTTTAAAAAAAAAAAAAAACACAGCCAAAGCCTGACATTTTTCCTACATCCTGATTATTGGGGTCAGCTTCAATTTACTCTGTATACTGTATAAATAGTTAAATATGTACAGTATATTTTAAGAGGAGGGGGGTTGTAATTATGTACGATGCAGAGTTATACATAACAATAGACTTATTGTAAGAAATGGAGGTGTGGTTTGGTGTAACTCTGCATGGTGAGACAGGGGTTTAGAGATGAGTCCCTAATGTGGCACATCTGAACTTTGTCTCCCATAATGTATTTGTGTATTTCTTCTCTCTCCCTCTCGCTCTGGCAGCTTTGTGTGCGTGAGACTGCTGGGATGGACTGTGAAAGTTTGTGCCATAATAACAACAAATCTGTTGAAACAAGGCACGGATGGCCTTTTTTTTTCTTCTTTACATGTGGGCTTGGTTTGTTTTCAGAAGTGTGTTACACATCATGGTGCGAGGCTGTAAACAGGCCTATAGTCCCCTTGTTTAATATTTAATCATTGCCTCAGTGTTTTGTGTGTGGTTCAAACTGAAGAGGCCAAACATGCAATGATATTAGTGTTTAAAATGGTGTTAGCAGAATCATATCTTAGATAAAGCCAGCATAATGTATAAATGGAGCACACAGACGAATATTTACATTTATGGCATTTGCCCTTATTCAGAGCGACTTACAGTTATCTCATTTATACAACTGAGCAGTTGAGGGTTAAGGGCCTTGATCAAGGGCCCGGCAGTGGCAGCTTGGTGGTGCTGGGATTTGATCTCTTAACATCCCGAGCAGAAGTCTAATGTTTTAGCCACTGAGCTACCATTATCTCAATAATGACTGAGATCATGTTACATCCAAAAATGAACTGTAAGGCTTCTGCTAAACAAGGACACAAAGTGCCACAAGTGACCTACATGTTCTCCCTGCTTCAGTAATGCAATATAATATCCAGGATACCATGTTTTCTAAAGCTGTAGTTCACAAATGGCCACTATGAGGCAGTCTTACACCACCAACACACACAACCAAAACAAGTCTATGTCCATTTTGTAGAATATATGCTGGGTTGCCAGGTAATTACTGAACATATATACTTCATACCCTTTTTTGGTTCTGTTAAATTTAATAAAATTTGATGCAGTTGATGAATATTTCAAAGCCTGCTGTATATCCTAAACAGCATATTTTTTTTTAAACCTTTTTCTCTTGCAAAACTATCTTGGAAACTCCAAGGTTTGAAAGGCTACAGACTGGAAAGCTTGAGTCAGATTTGATTCTTTGTTTGATCAGGTGTGTGTGTGTGTGTGTGTGTGTTAGTGTATGATCATTTTCTAACACAGCTATTCGGAAAACCCTTGACATGAAAGAAAATATTTGATAGAGAACTGATGACTATCAGAGGTGTACTGTGCTGAGAAATTGAAGGAGGCTTCAGAACAGACATCTGGTTGTTGAGATGAGGAAACAGATGAATAAGGAGCTCTTTCTGAGAAAATACATCCCCTGATCAGATTTTCCTCTGTTTCTTTTTTTCTTTTCTTTTCTTTTTTTTTTTTTTAAAAGCAAAACCAGAATGAGAACTAGCAAAAAGTTCATCTTGAGGAATTAATGTAATAGTATCTTCCAGCACTGTGAATATTTGTCCTCAATTCTCTTTTATTTTCAGGAAGAAAGTAGTGTTTGCATGTCCGATCCCTGATTACAGTTTTCTTCCCTGACAGGGACTTATGCTGTATTATATACAATATATAACTGGTGGAATGGCTGCAGATTAGCAGTGGTCTTGTGTAAATGTATCATGTGAGCATTATTTATATTTAGCGTACACCCTCTCCCTCTCTCTCTCTCTCTCTCTCTCTCTCTGGCACTGTCTGATGTTTTTTAATTAACTGAAAACCTGAACCCGTCTATAATTATGACTAAGGGCAGTCAACTAGAAAAGGTGGACTCCAAGGCCTCAGTGTAAAAGCATCTTGTCATTTGGGGGTCTCTCCTCTTTTAGGATGAAAATGATGCAACTTTAAAATGCAAGTGTGTCTTCTGATTATTATACCTCATTAAACACTGTCCTCCCCTTTCTGACCAGAGTGTGTGTGCTGTGCTACGTAGCATAATTACCCACCTCCTCTCTCTCTCTCTCTCGCTCTCTCTCACACACACACACGAATACACACTTAATGTCTCCTGGATTTGATTAGAGCCTCTCTGATGGTAGTAATGCTGTTGCTGTCACGGAAAGTATCATTCATAGACACTGTCCTGTTATGTGTCACTTTGAAAAACTTGCTGTATTGACTGGTATAAAAAACATTAAAACAACCAGAAAATAGACAAATTCTTGAATTTATATACTTTATAATACTTGTGTGTGTATATAGATAGATAGATAGATAGATAGATAGATAGATATAGATATATAAATATACTATTCTGAAGATATGTTACTGATATTGTATTCAGATCATACATACTGTATGTAGTGCAGATACTGGCTATTATTGTATGTCTCTTAAATTTCTGAGCACTATATGGTACTTTTATTTACCTTTAAGGTAAAAACTGCAAGTCACACTAATCATTAAATGTTCCCTGATATATTATTTTGATAGATATGTTGAATCATTACATTGCCTCATACAGAGTCATGCATTGGCATATTTGCGAAATCCAAGTCGCCTTTTAATTTAATAGTTATGTTGATCAGGTACTTATACCTGCTAATGAACAAAACATGCTGTTAAAGAATAACGCTGCATGTGCTTTAGTGTCTGTCTGTTGGACCGGAATGTCAGAGCAGCTAAACCTTTGAGAGACTGCCGTTAAGCAAAAGCCACCACAGTTTGTGTTCAATAGAAAAAAAAATATCGCTTGCACAGGCTCTGATCATGAACTGTAGACATACGGACACAAACTCTTCTTGACTGCCTGTGTGAATCCAATGAGGCAATGCATCTTAATCTTGGGTTAGCTCCCTTTTGTGACTATGAAAGACCACATTTGTTCTTTTTTCCCCCAGATCCTTTTTATTGACAAAGGTTGAAAAAGAGGTCTTGTGCCTTTTAAGTGGCCATGAAGCCCACAGAAGTGCTGGAAGAAAGCGGGAGAGGCACACAGAGACAGCCTGAATGTATTCCGGCTTTTAGAGCTTATAGGGATAAACTTGCTGCTGTCACTGCACATGTTATAAAGGAAGATATCTCTTGTTGAAATGCAGCACATTAACTGGAAGAAACCCTGTTATAATGAATTCAAAACCTAAAGGCACGCGAGAAATAAAAGGACTTCAGCTGGTGAGACAGCCTATTAAAGTGTATCATTTTATATTCTTGCTACTGAACTGTAAAGAAGAGCACAAAAGCCTCTTTTCACTGCACTTACTGTCTCATCTACATTATTTGAATAGAACATCATTAGTTACTTTGGGCTGTACTTTGCAACTTCAGAATGGTCAGATATCCAAGAGATTAGCTGTCCTCTGCTCCAAAACAAACATAGCTATCAATACTGATGTTTTAGATGCATTGTATGTAGCCCTATTCTGGCAAATTAATTTAAATGAAGGATTTTTTTTCTGTGTAATAAGCATTACTCTTCCCGTTACATTACTTTTCTTACTGTTAAAAAGAAATACACAAAACTGTAGGTACAGACGGGGACAAATTAAAGGAAAAACCAAGATAAAGTGTCCTTGGCACAGATTCTACACATCTCTGGAACTGTACTGGAGAGATGAACACCATCCTTCTGAAAGGTATTCCTTCAATCAGTCACTTGATGATGGTGGGGGGTATCTGGGTAGCACGTCACTCCAAAATCTCCCACTGAATTCTTGAGATCTGGTGAGTGTGGAGGCCATAGCATATGATTTACATCCTTTTCATACTAATCAAACCATGCAGAGAGCCTTGTGGATGGGGGTGTAGTCATCCTGGAAGAGATCATCAGGATTTAGAAATGTTTCAAAGGAGGAGAAAGGTGATCGGTCAGAATAAGTTTGTATTGATTTGTAGTGAACCTTCCCACGAAGACTACACAAACCATGATTGATGTAAATCCAAGCAGTAAAATATAACATTTTATACATAGGTTTTATTTAGGCCTAATCTGTTCTATTGAAGCACGTGTTCAGGTGAATCATCAGATGAATCATAAAATGAATCATAAGGTTTTGCACAAACTTGTGGAGTCCATGCCAGCTCGAGTGCACACTGTCATTAACGCAAAAAAGGGGATGTACCAAATACTAAGAAACCCTGAAATTCATGTAAATATTTCAAAGTTTCTACTTTTCCCTCAAGTTGTCTATAATATAATTTGTAATGAAAATTGTTGTATTAAATTAGAAAAGAAAGCAAAATAGAAGCATTTCACTAGTGGTCTCAGACCGTGTGTGTGTGTGTGTGTGTGTGTGTGTGTGTGTGTGAATATGTGAGTGATTCTGATATTCATCTATAATATAGATAATACTCCACTCAACTGATCTTTACAGTGCTTGCTTCTGGTGTAACCTTCAGTATGCTTTAGTTAGTCCTCTGCTCATGGTTACTGAACAACCCTGCAATAATTTAACATTGTATCATGCCAGTCCAATAGTGGATGTATATACAGTAGGTTTAATATTATTCTATACTGGGAATTGAATATAGATATATCTATTTTCATTTGCTGTTCTGGCAATTGATTTTTGCTGCAGGAGACAAACTATACAACTTCCTGCCTTCCTGCACCTTTCAAATAAACTTTGCAAGAGTTAGAGGTCTGCTGGTGGGTATAGTGTTGTATCTTATATGCTACTGCAGTGGGGAGCATTTAAGCAGTTAATTGACTCTTATGGAAGATGACATGCTCTGGTTTTGAATTCCATGTAGAGAAAATGCTGTCTGAGTTTGTAACCAGTAGGAATAACAAGAACTGAATGTTCAAGTCAAGTCAATTTAACCTATTAACCCCTTAATGTCATGGCTTCTTAAGCAGTTATTTACATTTAAAGCATATCATCCAATAGGGACCTATATGTAGCTACTAGAGTGAAGAATATAAGCTTGGACCTGCAAATTGAACCTGGGAGGTCTATTTATTCAATTTGATCAAATTCATGCCATTGTTTCTTTCTTTGTTTCTATTGTCCACCTACTCTAAGCTCCTAAGGCGGTGAGAGCATGCGGATCTCTCTGGAACGAGAGTTGAGTGGGCTGCAACACGTCGTTTGTCTTTTATTTCTTACCAGCCGCCCACTGATGGCAAAAGTGCCACCAGCTAAATTCTCAGTACACTATATAATATGAAAAATGGATTTTAAGCAGTGTACTTTATTCTCCAATGCTCTTTATGGATTAAGCTCCATTATGCATATTAAGTAGTTGTGGATATAACAGCACAGAAATATTTTGATCTTGCTTAAACTGTCAGTAATATTTTTTTCCATCTATAATTGCCTTTACCATGCTTTGGTGTGCCTGCTCTTGGGAAATGCGTTGGCCCAATTTAAGTGATGTGTGACCTTTTTCTTAAAATTGTCATCCAAGCCACTGCAGAGCAGTGCAGTCCCTTTCTAATGGGAAATAATGTCACAAGAAAGCAATTAAAAACTGTGCATGAGATGAAAGTATGTAATCCCTTCCAGCCTTCTTTTGGACAGGTATTGGGAAAACAGTCTCAATTTTGCTCATTAGTCATTACTGGCAACTAAGCTACTTAGTGTCAAGTGTCAAATGACAAATTGACAGACAAACAAATAAACTAAAAAAACAAACAAACAAATAAATAAATATGTGTACATACAGTGAGGTCCAAAACTCTGAGACCATATTGAAAATCTGGGATTTTTTTCAATTAAAAGTGGAAATAAACAGAAGGGTTTTTTTAAATATTAAAAAAAAATTTTTTTTTTAAATATTTAAAACAAGGAAAGAATCTTCAATATCTTGAATATTTAGTATTCAAGATTCTGCACTATTGCTTGGTCCCTATTTAAAATATAAACAGATTTGTGATAATGACCATGTTAACTGCTTTGTACAAAAGGTCAGATTTTCTTCATGCTTAATCTCTTCTATTGAAGCATGTGTTCAGACGACACTCCAATGGATTTGATCTAAAATGGATCATAAGGTTTTGCACAAAATTTTGGAGTCCATGCCAGCTCGAGTGCTCGCTGTAAAACAAAAAGGGGACAAACAAAATACTAAGAAACTCTGAAGTTCATGTAAATATTTCAAAGATTCTACTTTTCACTCAAGTTGTTGTCAGTAATATAATTTGTAATGAAAATGATTGTATTAAATTAGAAAAGGATGCAAAATGGAAACATTTTCACTAGTGGTCTTAGACTTTTGGACCCCACTGAATGTGTATTTATGCATACATATGGAGCCCTGAAGCTAAGTTTCATTTGAGTGTATATTATTGCTGTTTTGAGGGAATTAGGGCTATTCATCATGGTTAATGTCCTCCCTGATTCTCAGACCACCTGCAAGTGGTGGGGAGTGAAAGAGCAAAAAAAAAAAAAAAAAAAAAAAAAAAAAAAAAAAAAAAAAAAAAAAAAAAGAAAGAAAAAATGAAAAAGACACACACTCTTAGAAAATTTAGAATCCAAAGGATTCTTTGGTTGTCCCTCTGCGGAAACCATCTCCCTACCCGAAAGGGTTCCGGTAGAAGCTATGAATCAATTATCCAATGTACCCTTAAAGAACCTTTGAAGTACCATTTAAAGAGTGTAGCAGGCACTTCAGGCTCTTCATTACGTACCTTGTTTACTCTCCTTTGGAACTATAATCAACATCTTTCTACTAAAATATAAGTCAGTTTGTAGTAGTAGTTATTACAACTACAATACTTTTCTTGGTCTCCTTGAGAAAATGAGTCCCTCACCCATATTGGAGTCTTATTCTCATGAGAAAAAGAGGTCATAAATCATCCATAATGTGACAGTAAGGATTACCCATAAAGCCTGGAGGAGCCTTGCAGTCGCACAAAACACTACCTGCTAGGAGACAAAACATTCCTTGTCAGCCTATTAATAACATATTGCTGAGGAGAAGCGCTTTAGACCAGGATAGAGGATAGAATTACGCTGTGCCTGTAAATATCTATAAACCAAGGAAACAAAGATTTTGTTTTTACATTTTTTTTATTTTTTATGAACACAATAAGAAAAACATATCTCCTTCATTAACTGTAAATAAAGACCATGATGGTGTGTCTGGGACGAACAGATTTGACAGTTTATTTGTTGAATGAAAACATATGTTGAAAATGACTTGGTCGGAAACCCGCCTGGAAAAGCTCTGCTTCTGTAATCTGCTTAAAGCCCAAACAGCAGCCTTCCTCCATTGCTCTCATGCTCTGGATAGCTGATTGAGGTGTGCAGCGGAGGATGCTGGGATATCTAGCATCAGCTTGGTGCAGTAAGGGGCCGAACTCCGGTTCCTGCTGAACTGAGCCAGTGCGTGCTTTACCAACTGTTATCAGCTCAGTAGGCACAGGAGGTTGAGCCCAGTCCTCCTTTTTCCTGCCACTGAGGCAATCACAACTGTCTCATTATTTAGTCACAATCCCAAGATTCATCTCTTCACACCGTCCTGTATTTATTGCTGTCTTAGAACATATCCGTGGGTGTATCATGTATTTGACGTGATTGACGTTTCTCATCATGTAAGCTGTCGTTCCTTGTGCTCAAATGCTTGAACCCATCACATACATTTCAGCCATGTTGCTTGATGTACACATCTGTGACAGCTGTTTTTATTATGGTCCCTTATACATTATTATGGTGAATGAAATGGTTCTTAACGGCAAAAATTAATGTTATTTGAACAATTCTTTCAAGGTAATACGTTGGCCTTCTTTCATGAATTTGTGAAGACTTGTCTACTCAGTGCATTATGGTATGTATAGCCTTTTCATATGAATGGGTGACATGTCCCTGTCAGAACATATGTTTTGAGTGTATGACTTGTTTGAAATGGTTCTTGATGTGGCTTTTTGTGTAGCTCAGTTCATTTTTGTTTCCATAAACACTGGCCTGGCCTTACACATGAAAGTGTGTTTGAATAATCGTTTATTTGCCTGTGAGGACTTGAGAAACATGTCTCAGCCTATGTAGTTTCTATATATTCTTCAGCATGTGCATATTCCTATGGATAAGAACCTACTTAATCAGATCACCCTGGCGAGAGATGAAAGCTGGCACCGCAAGTCTGTGTTTGCAAATTGTCACAATGACAGAATACTGATCCAGGATCAGTTTACTTCCCATTTGTATAGTAATGATCATTCAAATATGACGGCAAAAGCTTACCTTAGGTCAGTGCTCTTTACTCTTGGAGTCTGTGTTCACATGGTGCCTAGATTACTGCCTTCCAGCCATTCTGAGAGTTAGCCTCAGAGGAGCGGAACTTAGCCACTGTGAACACGGCCTTTTCCCAAATCTGTTCACAAAGCAAGCCAAGTCCTGCACCTCACGAAACATCACAGAGTGACGCTTAGCATTTAAACGTCACCTTTCCGGAGCCAGGCATTCTTTTTGTGAGTTCATGTGCTTTTCCAAGCTGTTGTTCTTATTTTTCCGCCTTCTACCACACTATAACCCAAAGATCGCAGATGTTGGTCACTGGCACAGTCTGAATGGGGAGAGTGGCCATTTCAGCTTGTTTCCACTTGTATACACATTATTACATTTTAACGATGATTGGAAGTGGTTCCAGGGATAATTCTTCCACAACGGAGGTCACCGGGGGAAAATATCAACCAATCAATCTATGGTGAAATGAGATGGTAAAAAAGTGCATCAAAGTATTGCAGTAACTTTTTTTTTTTTTTTTTTTACAAGACCAATAAAATATCCCATTCAACACTAGCACTGCAATGTTTCTGTTTTTCTTTGCCTCATTCCTCCCCCAAATTCTACTAAATCTTTGTCTTAAAAATTCTAGCCTGAATAAGAACCATATCCATGCGCCTAATGAACTCATTAACACATTTTTTTTTTTTCGACATACACTTATGCATCAAAGTATGATGGTGATAATTCCAATTCTTTCCACATGTAGGTTTCAAAGACCACCTCGAGTACAGAAGCCACAGTCTTTTTTATACTGTGATCCCACATACGTCTGCATGGCACCAAAGTCCCATATCCCGTTCCAATTCATAAAACCGCAGACATCAGTTGGAGACTGAGTGTTTATGCTCTGAAATAAATGAAAGACATTTAGTGCTCTGTTTGGAACCTACATTTACTGTATGTTCAGAATTTTGGATTGACTTCACTGTGCTAGCCTTCCTCAGTTATCGTTTGTTCTTCATGGCAGACGGGGCATCTTTACGGCCTCTGAGATTTGCCTTTGGGAGATTACTGAGGCAAGGGCCAGCTGCTGTGTACAGAAAATGAGATGCATGGTAAACGTACATACGGCAGAGGACATGTCAGAGGACATTTGGAGCCTTTACTTGTCGAAGCTAGTGGCCTGCAGCTGGTTGGAAATCCCTGGCAATGTGATTTTCTGATTTACTCCCAAATCACTCTGCCAGGAATCCCTCCAGCTGCCCCAGTGAGGAGAGAACGAGAGGAAAAAGACTTGGCTGCAGTTGTTCACACTCTAGGCATGGTCAGTCATCACCCATTAATTACACAGACACACACACACACAGTAAACCATACTAATGCATATCATATAGTCTCATCTTTCACATTTTACTCATAGGACTCATTTGCCTAGGCTCACCTGAGAAAACACATGCTCAATAGAGCCTTAGTGTCCTGTGTTTGCGTGACCTTCTGACAGCTTGGAGAGGTGTGTGTACATGTGTCAGCATACTCGACGTTCACCTCACTGCCAAGCATTCACAGCGGTGACAAGATAAGTCCTTTTCACATCATAAATTATTAGCAGCTTTGAAAATGTTTGTCACTCATGTGAAAATAATTGTCACTGACCCTTACATTTAGCTAAAGCACATAATTGACACGGACATGACAATGGCTAAATAATGGAACTCATAATTCAGTCAGATCTGTTGGAATATTTCCGAAATTTCATTTAATTATTTCAACATGGAGTAGCTCACCATACTAATGCGCATCATGTCTGAAGTTAGCCATTGCCTTGTGCATGTGGAGATGTTTAAATGTAGTTGTCTCTCATCAGCGCGGCCGTAGCCAGTGTGTAATTGTGTTATGGGCCATATTAAGAGCCTGGAGGACGCTCCAGTCTGCAGCAAATGCTAATGGCTGTTTTTTTTTCCCTTTGAAATACACTAAAGTAAAGCACAGACATGTTCCTCTGTCTGGACCAAAGGGTTTTAATATTGCACAGTACACAAAAACATTGCAACAGCCTTACTTTCCCAAATGACACATAACATCTCTGTTCTTCAAAGTCCACTCCCAATAAGTAGCTCTCCAGATATTTTCTCCAGATGTTCTCTAACAAGATGGAACAGATCTGCAAAGGTGAGAAGAAACCTTTCATTCCATGTGAACATAGTAAAACATACTTTGCTGAGTACATGAAGGAACACTTGGTGGCATGACATGCAAATAATTGGATGACGTCTCATAATGGTGCCGTCCTAATGGTTTGAAGATGTATTGTAGTTGAAAGCTGAATAAGATTATTGAGACCCAAAGCATAGCAATCATCCACCTTTACTTAAACTAGTTAAACTTTTTCGGCAGTCAGAAAAGACAGAATCCTTCAAAAACAATTTTTACACCAGAGCTAACTGCCCTAAAACTGCAAATATACAGTACACCCTGAGAAGATATTGGGAAACAATTAGGAATTACATTAACATTAGGAATTAGCAACAGAAACCACATATTGCAGAGTGTAAATTTAAAATGAGAATGTTAGCAAGATAGAAGATTAAATAATATTACGTGGGGGGCTCTAAATGAATTTGGCATGTATACTAACCATACATGCACAAGTAATATTATTCCTAATTGACCAAAGCAAAATGGATGCTGGCTATTACCTTTTCCCCTCTAGGCTAGGCAAAAGAGCAAGTATTGCTTCTCAAAATATTTATCCCATCTCCGTGAAATGGTGTGAGCAGGAAATAAGGAGATACAGTCCAGAATAAACAAGGCTCTCCATTTCAGTACTTGTGCCACCTCTTTAAAGACAGAGACAGACTTTCTGTCCATGAAGAAAAGCAATTAGACCTTTTAACCATCACATATGACTGGCTCGTTATGTCCTATGATGGTCACATGATTTGGCATGACAAAGAAAAATCAGTCAACACACAAAACAGCCATATCAAATGTCTGTTATTTGCTGATACAACTCTTATCTTTAATGATCTGCCTTAATATTTTTACTTCTCCACATGCTGCTTATTGCACTTAACATTAAAAACAATATGTGTATGAAAAAAAAAAAATCTATCTCATCCCAGCAACCAAACTGTTTATAAAATTAGTGGAAATTATGTCATTAGATGACATCTACAAGACTCTGAAATGTTCTAGCTGCCATTTTGGCATGAGTCACTAGCCACACAGTTGCTAACATTATCATTAAAAAGTGAAATTTGGTCTTAGTCATACATTAGCAAAAGTGTCAGAGCATATGTTAGATCTCTCCCACAGCGTAATATGCCGAGAGGCTACCAAGAAAAGCTCTGTCTGTAGACTTCACCATGACTCAAGCTCGCTTCATGCACTTATCTTATCCCGTCACTACATGTCTAAAGACACACCATTTATGTCTGGCCAAAAAACACACAAAAAAAAAGACCCATTATATAAGATCACTGTTAAAAAAACATCCAGGCAACTGTCCAGAAGAAAATTACAGGTCTGTTCATACAAATCTAATCTGTTTTTCATTATAGCACATTTTGTCCATGGTAATAGATTGCTTTTTATATATAAGCTCAGGAAACTGTTGTTAAACTATACACTCAGTCTGTCATTACTATTAGGATTTTGAGTTTATGTTGGATGAAAGCAGCATTACATTATCTGTTTAGACTTTGACATCTTTATATTGTAACTGAAAGGAAGAAATGCAGAATAGCCTACATGTCCACTCGATTAGCAAGTACTTGAAACCTCATTTGTCAGTGCTAAATTTGGAATGAAAGGATTCGAAGTGAAAATGTCAGAGAGCGCAGAGTGTTTTCTTTTAATCCATGGCTTTTGCAGTACTCTTCTTTGTGTTTTAAATGACATGAACAGCATCCCAATGGAAGCTGCAGTGCAATCAAAAATCTATCTACACTGAGCAATGTGTCACATTTTCTTTACATAATTCATATAAAATATGCAATGTTGTCAAAATATTGATTTATTTATTTGGTTTGAAATTATTATATTATCTTCAGTGATTTACAGAAATAAATATTCTTAGCAAACTTATTTTCTCCAGCCTGTTAGGTACTTTATTGATTTCTTTCCAACTCCACAGCAAGCAGAATAAATCTTTGTGAAAGCACAAGCAGCCTGACTCTTGACCTCTGGTTGCTACATTTTCCATTTACACAGAAGCATGAAATTAGGATGTAACATCTGACATCTCGTGTTGCGGCGAGGTGGAGGCTCTTTGCTTTTGTTCACTTGACCTGTGTGATATATTCCACTGCAGTAAGATGTCACAAAATTACCAGCAATTGAGAACAGCACTAGCTTCCCATATTTTTGCCAAAATGCAGTATATAAAGCTGTTGCAGACTCAATATACCAGGGTTTCTGCTCATTTTGCTTCCTTACTCTTTAAACACAATAATAATAAAAAAAAAAAGCCAAGGGACGGACCGTGACATATGACTGGACAAGCTTCCCTTACATCATGCCCTTGTCCTAGCATGAAGGAAGCACTTAAGTGGACAAAGGCAGGCACTGCACGATGGGAAACAGGTGGGCGCTTTCTCCAGCCTGATCATGCAGGCAACGTTGCGTGTGTGTATGGTAGAGCGGGGAAAAGGGGGGATGGTGATAAATGTAATACTTCATAGCATCCAATAATTCTTTTTAAAAAGCTTTTTTTTTTTTTTTTGTTAACGAGAGTCAATAAAATCATTTACTTTTTTTGTTTAAATGTTTTCTTATTTAAAATTTCAATATGGTCTAAAACACTGTATTTAATATGACTATGATTCAAGTCTGTTTCAATTTCACTGCATGCACAGTCGATGGATTCATCATAGTTTGAATTAAACAGTGATTTATATGAATTAATATTTTTTTCACTACAACATAATTATTAACATTTTTAAAAATAAATTCTAAATTTGTGAAAAAAGGTTGTAGAAGAAAATGAAATATCTCAGTTTTGACTAAAACCTCTGTAAAATTTGCACCCATTTATGTGTTCAATAAAGTTTTCTGCTTGAAGCCATGATTTTATGCAGGCCGTTAAAGATACACATCACAACATCAGTGAGAACAGCACTAGCTTCCCATATTTTTGGCCTAATGCAGTATACAAAGCTGTTGCAGCCTCATTATAACAGAGTTTCTGCTGATTTGCTTCCTTACTATTTAAACACAATTTAAAAGATCCCAAAAAAAGTCAAGGGATGGACCAGGACATGCGACTGGTCGAGTTCCCCTTACATCATGTCCTTGTCCTGTCATGGAGGAAGCACTTAAATGGACAAAGGCAGGCACTGCATGATTGGAAGCGGGTGGGTGCTTTCTCCAGCCTGATGGTGCAGACAACATTGCGTCTGTGTCTGGTAAAAGGAGGAAAAGAGGGGGATGGTGGCTAGACAAAGTTGTGATGCAGACGCACAGTAATAATAAAAGTTTCAGCATAGCAAAGGGAACACGAATCTAAAAAAAAAAAAAACAGTCACCTAAAACTCACACACACACATGTTCTCACACAGGCACAGAGGGCATGCTAGGACAAAAAGTTCACTGCACACAATGCTCAACTCATACATCTTGAGTTACACACTCGTTTCTGAAGTTTCTCCCCTGTACACGCGCTTCCAGATCCAATGATAATGAGAGTATTCTGGAAATAATCAGTACACGACATCCGGTTTGTCCAGAGGGCTGGAGGGCTATGTGCCAGGATTTTATATTATCAGAGATACTGTGCTTTGCAGTTCTATCTACTAATCTCCAGGCTCTAAGAAAAACATGGATTGACATTGATTGTTGAATTCACTATTTTATGGTAGTGGTATATATTTCACATTTAATGCAAACTGTTAAGGAACAAAAGTACAATGAATTTATGAGATGGTTAAACAATTAAGGCAGGTCTTTAGCCTGTTATCAAATTTTAATTTTAAGTATTCATAAATATATAAATATATATAGTGTAATTCTACATATAGTGCAATATGTTGTGCTGCACATATTCAGTAAAGAGCTCCATGTTCAAGCAAACACACAGGAACCGATAATCATAGGAAAAGTAATAATTTGCTCAAATTATTTAATGCAAAAAATGTAACTGATTTTTTTCCTCTGAAAGGGCTGGAGAAAAAGACAATAATTGCACAAAGGCAGACCACATTCATCAAATTGCGTTCACACAAACGCCGTCTTTCAGCAAATGTCTACCAGGCATTCTGGCCGGCAGTTTAATCAGGAAGCAGAACAACTCTGAAAATTATTTACTGTGCAGCACAAACAGAAAGACTGTGCTGGAGATAAGGTACAATAGGAGGAAACAGCAAGTTCTGGGCTCTGACTAAATGCAAGCTCTTTTCACATGATTAAAAACAGGTTCATGTAAAACTATTCTGTGAAATAATTTAAAAAAAAACCCATAGAAGACAGTGGAATCCTTCTATCAATGATCTTGTGACTGGGCTCAGTAGGATTCTTTGAATAATACTGATATATTGATAAAATGAGACATCATAATCGATACTGCACCCTTCTCTCGTATCCCAAATTATTAAAATGAAAGTAATTTTGCCAGTTTTTTGTGGTGTCCAAGCTGAGACACAGTGGTTGAAGCTCTTCTTTCCCAACTGGATCCAAGTGAGGAGAATTTGGGTGTTTTATTGGGCTTGGAAAATATAGTAAAGTCCATTTGCCTTGGTGCCTTTTTATTTATTTATTTATTTTTTTATTTTTTTACACTGGTTCATGTTCTCAGTTTGGTTGACATAAATGATTATGTGAGCAAAAAAAGAGATTTTTTAAAAAAAATTGTAACTATGCATCTTGTGTTGTTTTCATTTTGTGAGTGAGATCTGGAACGCAACCTTTTTCACTTTGCCTAAAGTGAACTATTCAGTGTATACAGAAGCTATATTTCTCCTGATCCAGTCATTTTTTTGGATTATCTCAAATCAGACCATGATTTGTTCTGATGTAGATGTTTGTGATGTCATCTCCCCTTCTGATTTCATTTAATTTGTCTGTTATGCTCAGTCATTTCCGCCTGTCCGCTCACACACACACACACATATACACACACAATTCAGCCACCAAATGCCATTTGCAGTACAATTTCTCGGTAAGGACATAATTCAAATTTCCATCACAAATTGAAATGAACAATGTGCAAAACAGTTTTATTTATTTTATTTTTTCATATGTTTAATATATTTAACATATTAGCGTAAATGTGATTTGAAGGACAGGATAAATGTAATATTTCACAGCATCTGATAATTCTTTTTAAAAAGTATTTTTTGTTAATGAGAGCCAAATCATTAAATCATAAAATCATTTTTTTGTTTCAATGTTTTCTTATTTAAAATTTTAATATGGTCTAAAACACTGTATTTAGTATGACTATGATTCAAGTCTGTTTCAATTTCACTGCATGCACAGTCGATGGATTCATCATAGTTTGAATTAAACAGTGATTTATATGAATACATGTTTTTCACTATAACATAATTGTTAACATTTTAAAAAATGAATTCGAAATTTGTGAAAAAAGATTGTAGAAGAAAATGAAATATCTCAGTTTTGACTAAAACCTCTGTAAAATTTGCACCCATTTATGTGTTCAATAAAGTTTTCTGCTTGAAGCCATGATTTTATTTAGGCCGTTAAAGAAACACATCACAACAGCAGCGCTGCCTCTTATGCTTGTTAAATCCTCCATATTACGTTGTAGATTTATGGCATTAGTGGTTAATGTATGTTTTAAACTAACTGAGAATGTAATATAATTGATTTCTTTGCATTAATACAACTCTTTAAAACAGTGTTGCCTCTCTAACTTTTTTTGAAAGGTTTATATATACTGTATGGAGAGAAGTTGCAGATTTGTAGTGGGCTACTGGTTGATATACGAGAGAGGATCCTGAACTTCAGTCCTGGTGTTGTTCTAATCACGTCAGTGATGTCAGGTGGAAAAGATGGCTTACTTCCTCTCCCTTTGCCAGGACTTGGTGCAGAGCAGAGAGCAGCACTGCACAGCCCATTCTCGCTGAATGAAATTAGGATTGTTTATTTGTTCACCTTCTCCGGAGTGGTTTATTTCAGGTGGTTTGTGTCAGGGCAGCAAACACTCTGAACCTCAAAGTTGCTGTAAGTGGGAGACAATTTGGGCGATGTTTGTTCCTTTGTTCATGTTCAGTCAGAACACTGCGTTTGGCCTCAGGCTGGCAGTCCTACATGCAAATGCATTCCTTGTCCTTTACCTTTGTTTGGCAGTCACAATCAAATTGCTTTCTTTTGTTTACTGCACACATGCAAACCTACCAAATCAAGAGTGATTGTGCCACGTCCAGTATTGTCTGAGTAACAAAGTCACGGCATGGTGGAGTGCTTCAAGGAAAGAAGTATGTTTCTAATAAGTGTTTCATCGCCTACCCAATTTGATTCCTGTTTTTTTCCACTATCAAAGCCCAGTTAAAGTCTGTTTCCCATGTAACTACATGACATATCTATGTTTTTCTGGGTAATTAGTTACAGTTTTAAAATCGCATTCCAAATAAGTGGCTGATTTCAAAAAACTCTCTCAACAGGGCTGGTGTAGATGTAGTACTGTATGAAACACCAATGAAAAATAACTTCTGTCTCTAGCCTGCCTTCACCATTTCACGATGGTGGGAAATGAATCATTTGGATGACGTAGGGATAATAAAGCTCTGAAGCGTGTGAGGTTTTCCAAAACTATACTCACATGTAGCAAACAGCTCAGAATCATTGCTGTTTTTTTTTTTAATACTTAAGTACTAACTATTTTGAGCCTAGTTTTTTTAAAAAAAAGTATTTCATCGTATTTTTAAAACCATGTTTGAGTAGGTTGGTCCATTCCCTCTTTTTATACATTTCAGCATTTCGTGTAAAACAGAGCCTGTGCGTGTGTACTACCTAATACAATGTGGACTGCTTAATTCTTTGCCGTGTTCATAGTAGTCAGCATGTTGTTATCCACCGCAAGCAATTGTACGTGTTTAATTCAAAGCAGGTCTATCCCGTTTAAATGGCAAAACAGTTCAGACCTTCCAACAAATTTGAGATGCTTGAGTAATGGTGAGTTAGTAAAAAAATAAAGTTCTGTTACAACCGTGATTACCGAAAACTTTTGCTCTCTGAGCTCTTGAAAAGCAAGTTGTTTGTTAAATTACAGTGTAGTAGATGTAACAAACAGAACATTTGTCCATTTTTGCTGTACAACAGTTTCCCAGCTTAGATGTTGCAAAAGTGTAATTATAATAGAAAGTTCAACTCTTTTACTCACAACAGTGTTCTCTGAGGCTCTGGAGGAGCTTCAGTTTGGTCCCGGCTGTCCTGAGAAGTTCCATATCCAGCCAGAGGAGCCTCAAGGCATGGAGCCTTATGCTTTTTTACTCCACTGTGAGCGCAGGCCGGGCCCTGAGCGCTACTCTGCATCACGCTCCTCCTCTAGAACGACTCAGGAACTGAGACGCATGCACACAAATCATTCAGAAGTTTGTCTTCGAAAAA
>CM040457.1:24754632-24827662 GCA_022758105.1 Pangasianodon gigas | reverse complement strand
CAGGAGGAGAGAGAGAGAGAGAGAGAGAGAGAGAGAGAGAGAGAGAGAGAGAGAGAGAGAGAGAGAGGAGGGGTTAGGGTGCCTTTTTCCTTAAATAACACCAGAGACAGAGGAGGAAGCATATGTTTTCAGCCTCAGCACAGGCCTCAAAGACCAGGCAGGAGGCTGAGTTTGAAAAAAAAAAAAGAAGCAAAACAGAGAATTATTCCGTTGGTCATTGCAGGATGTTTATTTAAATTAGAGAATCAACTCTGGGTAAAAAGGCAGTTGTAGGTGTGATGTGACCTTTTTGGAGGATATGCAGGCCTTAATCAAGCGTTTAAATAAGAAAAGCAATGATTTGTTTTGGATTTTGTGTATATATTTTCCGTTTTGCCTGGGTGCGAGCTAAGGATGATTATTAGGTTGGACTCACCGCCTCCAGATCCTGTGTAAACATTTCAGAGACGATGTTTCTACTGAAAAACCTTTTATGTTCATCCTGAAGACCTGATCCTGTTAGAAATCAGATGGCCATATTGTTCTTGTTGTCATATTGTCATATCATAATGAAGGTTTTGTGGTAACTTCATTAGGATTTTTCCACAGAATGCAGCCATCACTTATCACTGATTGAATATAAGACACTGGGTGGATCAGCTTTTTATTACCTTCTGTGGCAAAGTCCACACGTTTGTCTTAATGTCTAGGCTTGAACTTATATTATCACCAATCACAATAATTCCATCTTAAATCACAGGTTGTTATCTGCTCAAACGAGGGGATATCACTGTAAACGAGAGAGCTCATATTTGAAGACTGGTTTCTGTTTACTGCATAACAGTTCACGTTGCCAGGCAACTGGCCATTACATGATCAAATTAATCCCCACAGTCTCAATCACTCTGAAATTTGATACCGGATATCCACCACAAATTCAACTCATCTTGGGTACATTGATGGCTTTGCTCAGCTGATGCACTCATTATGTGATATCTGCTCCCTGATGCTGATCATATCCCAGTGCCATCATAGAAAGGCCTAAAACTATTAAATACATTGAAATTTTAGATCTACAGAAGGTGCCTGGAGAGCAGATCAGCTCTATTCGACGCAATATACTTGGACTCCAGGATGTGGCTCTCAGTAATAAGGCTGCCGTTTTTTACAGGCTGAGAGGATGTGACACTCTTAACAGCCCCTGTGAGGGCCTTCTAACAAAGGAGGGGTCTACAGGCAAACTATAAAAGTGTTATTTAGTCTGGCCTGTTGCCCGGACGGCGAGTGAAAACAAAGTTCGCCCTCCCTATCAGACAGCCAGACACGCAGACCCATACAAAACACTTTCACCTGTGACTCCCTGAAAAGGAAATCCACGGTCAAGGAAATGGGCTGTGTGTGTGTGTGTGTGTGTGTGTGTGTGTGTGTGTGCAGTTTGCGTGTAGTTTTTGCGTGCAGTGTGTGTTTCCTTTGGGTGTTCATATGAGAAGGTCCATGTCATTGAAAGAGTATATGTACTGTAAATGCGTTTAGTTTGCGTGCTGTGTCCAGTCTCACACACACAGTAAGAGAGAGAGGAAGGACAAGGAAAGACAAAGTGTGTGTGTGTGTGTGTTGGTGTTTATGTGCTTGTGTGGAGTCTTTATGCCGCATGTGTTTCCATTCGTGTTTATGTGAAAGCCTGTGTGAATGAAAGAGACGGAGAGTGTGAAACTGTGTGCGTGTGTGTGTGTGTCTGTGTGTGCGTGTGTGTGTGAGTGAGTGAGTCATGCCGTACGGGAGACCCCACCCTGCGTGGGAGGGCAGTTTAGCCTGTCGCTTGGCCTGTCCTGGGAAGAACTGCACACACAACAGCGCTCTTTGTTCTAATGTCAGTTGATGGGCTATGATATGCTCTTTCCCTATATTCAACCTCACAGCTACTTCACTTGCTGGACATAAAATGACAGACATAAACTAGAAAAAGATTTCCACTGAGTGGCATAATTGTAGCAGTCAAAATATAGTATGTGACGTGCATGCATAACACACACAAAAGAATGAACCCCTACCAACTGGGTTATTGCACTAGCTCAATCATTTAGAGACACAACAATCAAACACACATAATAATACGTGCAATTTGTGTGATGCTATGCATTTTGTCAGAGCGACTCCATGACTGAAATTAATCTCTTTCTTTGCTTCTGGCTTTCATAATGCGATGTCAGTTTTAGTTGTCCACTGAAGAAGTGGTCAGTAACCTCCAACCCAAAACACTGGTCACTGAAGCGAGACTGACGATCAAAATTGATCCTGTTCCCAATTATAGCACCGGGTCTGATCTAGAAATGCTCTGACATTTGTTTTTGAAGTTGTGGAAAACAAGAATAAAGCTGATGGCTGGTAACTTGACACTAGAGCAGTGGCAAAATCAAGCCCACGTGCTCACGTGCGCCTGCTAATTTCCATTGAATGGGGGAATGTTAGCGTAGTTCTGCTGGAAGCTGCCAGTTTGGCCGTGTGCTCAGAGTCACACATGCAGTTCACTTGATGTTCAGGCCAAGTAAAGCAGTCAGACCGTCTGCTTTTGTGCCATTAGAGATGAGCCAGAGAGAGACAGTTTTTGTGCTAAAATGTTTGTGACTTGCTGTTTGTTCAGTCAAATTCACACACACACACACACACACACATATATATATATATATATATATATATATATATATATATATATATATATATATATATATATACATACACACACACACACACATTCTCACGTTTAGAATCGCTTTGTCAGTCCACAGTTGATGCTAAGACTCGCAGATGGATCACAACAAGAAGGCATTGTTGCGCAGAGTTCAGTAAGGTAGGAATGAGATCTGGAAGAACTTATGTGTCTGGTCTAAACTGGCTAACATTATACTGACTCCATCTTAACCCTTCCAGGGTTCTGTTCAGGCCAATCTTCTCCAGGGTTCTGTTCAGGCCAATATAACCCATTTCAAATTGTTACTCAAAGTGGAGAGATGCTAAAAATGATTGCAATAACATGAAAACTATTGTGCTTGGCACGTTTTCTTTGTGAACATGAAAAATGATTTTTAAAATTACATTTCAATTACAGAGATCATGTTCTGGTCATTTACATCTGAAAGGAAAGAAAATGTTAAATGACTGGTCTTTCTTTGTAAATATGAAACAGAACGGTTATTGTAGTCGCTGCCACATTGCCTTTGTCATTTATTTATACTTATGCTTGTAGACACGCACACCACTTGAAGACATTCGCTAGCCTGCCATAAGGAATGAATGATTTGTGTGTGTGTGTGTGTGTGTGTGTGTTTTAAATAAATGTTACAGATTTGTTGCTATGTAATCAAAATAAGTTGTCAATGGGGGAACCACAGTGCATTATTACAATAGTTCACGTAATCTAAGTACTACTACTACTACTACTACTACTACTAATAATAATATATTTGTATTAATATTATTTATATTTAAAATAATTTAAAATATCAGGATTGTCTAAAATGCCTTACAATTCCATACAGAAAATCCAGTAGAAATTAATATATTATTATCATTATTATTATTATAATTAGTAGTGGTAGTAGTAGTAGTAATATATTTATTTATGATTGTACAAGATTTGAATTATTACTATTGTATTATTGGAAATCTATTTTACTAGTTCTCAGTGGCTCCTTTAGTATCTCACTGTAAATACTCACTTGAACATTTGCATTTCTTCTTCCAGTTGATTGAGTTAGAAACACATACCTTTGGCATAGATGTGTATTTTACAAAGATTAACACTCCACACTCAAAAACACTGAAACAGGAATTTCCAAAAAAAAAAAAAAAAAACTTTGACTGTCAAACACCTTAAGAATCGAATATTAATTTTACTGCAAACTGTTACATTTAATAAAAAAAAAAGAATGTTAATTTCAGGATTTTTTTTACTGCCTATGAATAGCATAGATATTTAATTCAGAGATATCAATGTCCTAGAATATAGGAATATAGGAATATAAGACTATATTGTACCCCGTCCAGGATGGATGGATGGATGGATGGATAGACTATATTGTATATACAGTAGACACGCACACGACTTGTGAACATGCACTGGCCTGTCATAAGGAGTTTTGTGAATGACTTTTGTGTTTTTTTTAAAATAAATGCTACAATTTTATTTCTATATAATCAAGAGACGTTGTCCAGGTCAACAGGAGAACCACAGGTTCAGGCCCAGGGTTGCTGCTAACTCCGTCATGCCAACACAGCAAAATCCCCAGATGTAAATTTACAACTGTTATGCTGAATTATCACCTACAGTGCTCATAAGTCCAGCTGAACCCAAATCAATGGCGCAAGAATGAATACAACACTGGGAATTTTGCGGTGCGTGAAGGAAACCCTGCTTTCCCGACACCCCTCTCTCTTGGATTAGGATGGATCCAGATGCTAGTGCAAAGCATTATGTGGATCTTTTATACGGGTTCATCGTTTTGGTAGTAAATTAAAGCCAGACATTGAACTTCTGTTATGACTTGTATTCATATTACATGCAATTGCGTAAATATGTAGGTCCTGTATAGGGGAAATCTCAATGTTGGAATGAATTTCCTAACCAGTGCACTCTGGCAGCTTTCCCAAGGGAGACCTGAGAAACAGGTAAGAGGTTTGTGTATGGCCTTTTGGAGAACTGTGCATAGTAAGGCTATATTGACATTCCCTCCAGTAGAAAACTCCAGTGTTTACATTCTGTCTCCTTCACTCTGATGTTTGCACTAACACTATTTCAGCGATGCATGTAATACCTCTTTTTTCTGTGGCTTTCTGGGAATTACCTACCTGTGTTACATTCATTAGTCACATACCCTTGGTTTTTTGTGCACACTTTTAGTTGCAAACATGGCGCATGTTAATGCTAGCACCTAGATTATCAATCATCTGTAATTACCCTCTTACACACCAGTATTGCTTTTGACAGCCATTCTTCTCATTTATGCACAAGTTCTGTCAATTTCGTAGTCATTATAGGCCTAAGTGATGGGACAGCTTAGAGCCACACCCTTTGCAGGGATGTCTGTGTTTGGCTGCTTTGCAGTGAATGGAAACAAAATGGAAGCAGGAAAGAAAAGATCATTTGGACGTTTGTAAGGAGACAAAGCTGTAGTTTAGAGACCAGCAACAAGTCATTTGGCCTGGTCCATGCAGTATAAATAAGGCAGTAATAGATTGCCGGATAGCCACTGTTGCTTTGGGTAAAAGTGGATTCCAAGTGAATATACGTGGATATGAAAACACCTGGATTGTAATTATTCAGTCATTTAATGGTGCAGCTGGGATTGGCGTAAGTAAAATATAGAGGGACGAGTCGAAGGCCAACTATACAGCAGCAGGCAATAATTCATTCCATCAGAGTCACAGTGGTAGATTGTTCCAGTTTGCGCTGATTTGACCCCTGACCTCTGGCACTGTGAACCTCTCTAACTGTCTCTGCACGCAATGGCAACCAGCATATTGTAAATGATAATTACGGCCTCAGTGGAACGGCAATGTCTGGCTTGTTGTTCTGTGCATGACTGTGTGTGTGTGTGTGTGTGTGTGTGTGAGAGAGAGAGAGAGAGAGAGAGAGTCACATCTTGTCATCAGTCTGCCAGACTGAACCACATTGTAAACTCTTCTAGCATCAAGGCTAAATGCACTCAACACTCTCACATCTTTAAGCTATTCGTAATAGAAATACAATTTTACAATGCAATTTCACAGCATTAACAACGCTACATAAAAATAAGCCAATAAGTCTTCTGTCCTTAACTTGCTAAATAAATTCTGCATACGTCATATCTTCTTTGGCCTGCTTTCTTTATATCCATATTCTTCTATTTAATTACTTCACACACACACACACACGCACACACACACTTGTTTTTGAAGAGGCAATAGGATAAGGAGGATTTAATTACGGCAATATTATTATTCACCTGCAGTTTGAAAATTAAACTCAGTCATGCAAATCTGCCTGTGTGTCCTGCATAACAAAATGCAAAAACAATTACAACAGAACAGCAGCACAGCCCAACACTCATGAGTATCACTAAGGCCAGGTCTAATCATTTTTCTCACACCATTGCCCATTAAATGATAGTAATGAATGTTTAAAACGTGTGGGTGCTGAGAAATCTCTGTTCATGGCACTCTGAAATATTGTAGCAGGTCTCCCTTTTCCTCCATGCGCTCCTCGGGGACAGAGCCTACCCGTGCCTTCAGGTTTAAGAAAATAAAAGCACATCTCTTCAATTTCACAATAATGCCCTTATGTACTACACTGTTGTGCCAAACTGAAAAAGACTAATGGAGGAAAAATGCAAGTACCAAATGAATTACTCACACCATAATCAACTGGACCAAAAAAAAAAAAAAAAAAAAAGAATTTATACTTATTAACAATTCATAACAATATTCATTAATTCATATTCTGCTTTCATATAAATGTATAACAATAATTCATACAATAAATCATTTAGTTAAACATATATTTAATTTAAATGAATTTTAAATGTACAGTATGTGGGTTTAAAATGTCTCTTTTCACAGACCTCAAAAATTTCATATATAAAAAACTAACTAACTAACTAATAATAATAATAATAATAATAATAATTATTATTATTATTATTATTATTATTATTATTATAGGCAATTAATACAGTTGATTTTCTTCACTCTACTGAATTAAATTTATTTAAAACATCTGCCTGATATTTTAATAGTACTATTTTTTTAATCTGATTGTACGTGATTTGAATTATTATTACAGTATCAT
The DNA here is from genome assembly GCA_022758105.1 of Pangasianodon gigas. Classification (NCBI taxonomy): domain Eukaryota; kingdom Metazoa; phylum Chordata; class Actinopteri; order Siluriformes; family Pangasiidae; genus Pangasianodon; species Pangasianodon gigas. Next base: position 24,820,860 of record CM040457.1, on the reverse strand, counting down.
TGAAAATCTCATTTGTAAATACTCACTTGAACATGTGCATTTCTTTTTCCATTTGACTGAGGTAGAAACACATAACCTTGACTTACTGTAGATTTGTATTTTAATTTTAATTAGTTTTTTTTTTAAGATTAACACCTCCACACTCAAACAGATCTTTCCTAAAAAAAATACTTTGACCCACTTCAAATACCTTCAAAATCCTATTTTTATTTTAATGCAAAATGTTCCATTAAACAAAATGTTTATGTTAAGTTTTTCATTTTTACTCCTTATACAAAGAACAGATATTTAATTAAGAGGTATCAGTGTCCTAGACTGTAGGATTTTCATTTCAAAACAAATCATGCTCTGTTTTCTCTTGATTGACTTACCATATTTTCACTTTTAAAAAAAACAAAAAAAACCCATTAATTTGCTTTCAAAACAATAAACCATATTTTCTACTGTGCCAAATAATATCTGTATTGTGATTAGGGGTTTGATGATACACCTGCATTATGTGATCATTTGATCTAAAATTCAGCGATATTTAACTGACATTAGGTTGTACAATTATCATACCAAAATTTTTTTTCATACCATTCTAACCGTAATTCTGATGGGAAAATAATTTGTGGAGTTGTGCAGCTCTTTCTCAGTTCCTGAGCCAGTGAGGACTTGTTATATTGCTGCGGGATTAGAGAGATAATAAAGTTTCATGATAACAAACCGAAGCACACAAATGCACCGTGAAGCACTTGATTTAGATGTTACTTTTTTATCCAGCATTATCTCTTTTCAGTGTACATTTCTCCTTACAAGACAAAAGATAATGGAAAAGGTAGAAGTTTCAATGTCTCTTTAGTGTTGTTTTGTGAAGTATGATTATTCAATTTGTTCTTGTAAAGGATATGTCCTTTTTTTAACAGCTTAAACAAACTTTGAGTAATAGTTCAAGTCAGGCATTCAGTAAAATTAATTGTAAAACTTAATATCACAGGCAGACAATGTCAAGTTAGAAAGTTATGTCAACTTGCATTAACATGCTCTGCATTTTGCTGGATTTCTACCTGTATGACTGGTTGCTGTTTTTGCTAAACTAACTGAATATGAATTTTATAATTAACAGTCTTTTACTATTTTATGTCATTTGCACAGCTGGTTTGTTCATCTTTGCACATTCATGCTGTCTAGTTATTCCTGTTGCGAATCCTGTTCTTTAGTATTACACTCTTGTACGCTGTGTATTTATTCCACGGTGCTGCACATGACTGCAGTTTCACACACTGATCTTCACCTTATCTTTTTTTTTTTTTTCCAGTCCTGTGTACGGAGCCACTGTTTTGTCTTGTATTCTGCACTATGCTCCTGAAGGCGCAATATTTTGCTCCACTGTATATGAATGGGATAGCATTTGACTTGACGTGACTTGAATTGACTTGTATCGTGCCCCCTCCACTTAAAAGAATTTTCTCTGGGTCACTTTGTGATTCCACTGCATGCAATGTGACTGGCATCTCGTGAGCCATGTGTTTCTGGCTCTCAGTCAGCAGCTGGGTCTTATTTCCTCTTTTTCTCCTCTTCGTTGCACGGAGAGAAAAAAAACGTCAGGGAGGCTTGCAGCATGAGTCACCCATCGCCTCGGGGCACTTCATTCGGCGACTCGGCCAACTGTAAGGGCGGCCATTGTGTTGTAGGTCTTTCCTTACACAAGACGAAAGAGCTGGCTCTGAGATTGAGCCTGTGTTGCTTTCCCACACAAGGAAGAGCACTTCACTCTCTCTCTCTCTCTCTCTCTCCCTCTCTATCTCTCTCTCTTTTTCTCTCTCTCTCTCTCTTCCTCCCTTTCTCTGTCTCTCTTCCTCTCTCTCTCTCTGACCAGATGGTGGGTGGTGAGCGTAACTCCTACTGTCAGTCTTCACCTCAGATGGCCTCACAGACGCTGGCTTTAATTTTATACAGAGTACAGACACTGGCTTCAGTTGCCAGAATGAGCACAGGGTGGATAGTATTCATCTAACTGTCTGTATCATTTATTTTACATGTATTATGGCAAGCCCTGCAGGGAGTACATTAAAACAAAACATCCATTTTTGGAGAACAATATGAGTCATCCCAAAGTAGAGATTTTTTTTTTAATAAAGAGGATATTTATAACATTAAATCAGATTCACTACAGCTCGCGTCATTGTTATTGCATTGTTTTAAAAAGGGAGTCCGTATAACTCATGGCATAAGTTGTGTAAGGTCTGCACTCAAGTTCATCAATCTAATAATTTTTGTATTTACACGAATTGGATTCATTTGAAGGTTTGAGCATATTCCAGTAACGAATACTGAACATTGCAGGCAGAATATTGTAATTTTTATTGGGGTGGAGTAAATGTGGCACAGAATCAGACAGTGAAAGACAGCTATTAATAATAAATTTGACTTTCATGTGGATTTATGAGGCATAGTGTCTATTCACTGTGAAACTGACATTTCTGGCTTCTGAAAGAATCACCTCTTTAAATTACAATATAATATAATTACATGTGATCATGTTATTAATATTTTATGAACAGATGCTTTTGAACATGAATGCTATTCTTCTTTCAATTTTAATTTCTTTCACTTTTGTTACTGGAGCCAGATTCTGCCTTTCCACTTAAGTAAAATATGGACTGTAGTCAATTCCTGTTGGTTGAACCTGAAAAAATTATATATATACTGTACTATGTCAACGACAATTTACTTCATTTGTAAAACACAAGGAAGGCTGACGTAGCATCATTGTATTAGATATGCAGTAAGACAACATGCACTTACACAGTGCAATTGCATGAAAATATTTTACAATTTACACCTTTAAAAATCTACAAAATGTATATGAGTGGTGGATCTGTAAACAGTAACACACCATACAGGGTGTATTTCTGCCTCTGGATCCAATATGACCTTGACCAGGAAGAAGCGATGACTGAAGATGAATTAATTAGAAAAATGTTTTTAAAAATGTTAACAATAATGGTTCTTCAGTAAACACACAAAATTTTTATTTTACCAGTGAAATAGACAAAAAGGTAATCAACCCTGTTTCATATGTGAAAATGCTACATGAATTAATATAACAAAAGTGTAATATGGACCAGAACATGACCTCAATCAACCTTTGTGCCCAAAGTACTGTTTACAGTAAAGATAAGAATGACATGTTAGTTCACAGAAAAAAAGGAAGAAAAAGACATAACAAACTGATAAGCAGATAAAACTCAGCTAGGAACTAATGCAGCTATGGAACATGGATAACCACAAAACTATGGATGCAAACATAAATCAGAATGAGAAATAACACACGTATAATACAAATGTAAAGATGGAACTAAAAAGCAAACTGGAACAAAACAGAAATGAACTAGGTCTTAGACATGAACAGGAACTGGATGCAATGGTGTATATGGTGAGTTCTCCGAACAAGGCGATCTAATTCCTGGGACACACTACAAGATTTATACAATCCTAACTAATGTTAGAGACTGCAGATCTAATGACTAATTTCATAGATTTGGTTTTCTGGATCAAATCCCACTGCAGCATTATCTCCGAATAAACACTTTTATATTACTCTCGTCAACCAATGATCCTGACTCCCAGAGAGAATTTCTCATGAACCAACAGCTTCATGGCGAATGACAGTGCATTTCGGCTGTTATCGGTTATCATTTCTTCACGCATGAAATAAAAATTACATTTTCACAAAAAACCACTCCCAAACACACACACACACACACACACACACACACTACAGGATGTTGAGATGTATATCCCGTATTTACAACTTAAAATTGTTGCAGCCACGACTGTATTGTGAAAAAAGATTAAATGGGTTAAGATCTTTTTTTTTTACACTCCACACCACAGGATAATCTTGGAAGATAAATATTTAAGACTGGCCTAAAATCGAGGCACATTTTGCAGTTGGGCTTAAAATCGTCCTGATTATCCTCTAGTGTGGCTCAGACTGGGTGCGAACAGACTCGCCAAAGTAACCTAGGCCATGATTAACATGAAATAACAAGGACTAGACAAAAACAAGAACTAGACTTGAACAGAATCTAGGCATGCTAAAAGGAAACCCTGCCAAAAAAACAGGGCAAAGCTAGAACACTAGGAATGGCGTAAACACATGCACGTGAGTAAATGGAAGGCTTCATGACTAGCACCCCTGCAAATGCTTTATTTAAATGGTTTCTGATTGCTGTGCTGATGGGATGCAGGTGTTAATAATTAGGAGGAGGTGGAGCATTGGGTGCTGGGACACGTCAACGAAAAAGTACTTTAAAAGCGAGGTGAAAAAATTGGGTGAAATAATTCAGCAAGGAACGGCCGACTGACACCTGTGGAAGTGATCTGGAGTTTGTAGCTGGACGTGTTGATGATTGTCTGCTTCCTCATCACAGCTGTCTGACCTTCTGACTTTCTGTCGATTTCCCTGACATCTTGTGCTTCTTTTATCATGTAATAAAAGAATTTCTGTATATCTGAGTACTGTTTCAGTTGGTTTCAGTTGGTTTCAGCTGGATAAAAAGTGAAATTGAACCAATAAAAGATTGTGTTAATGACAATGTCAATATTAAAATAATTAGAGATTACAATGATCAGATATAACATTGAAACCACTGACAGGCGAAGTGAATAACATTGATTGTCTTGTTACAATGGCACCTGTCAAGGGATGGGATATATTAGGCAGCCAGTGAACAGTCAGTTCTCAAAGTTGATGTGTTGGAAGCAGGAAAAACGAGCAAGCATAAGGATCTCAACGATCTCGAAACAGCAGGTCTTGTGGGGTGTTCCCAGTATGCAGTGGTTAGTACCTACCAAAAGTGGTCCAAGGAAGGACAGCTGGGGAACCGGCGACAGGGTCATGGGCGCCCAAGGCTCACTGTGCGTGGGGAGCGAAGGCAAGTCCGTCTGGCCCGATCCCACAGAAGAGCTACTGTAGCACCAACTGCTGAAAAAGTTAATGCTGGCTATGATAGAAAGGTGTCAGAACACACAGTGCATCGCAGCTTGCTGTGTATGGGGCTGCGTAGCTGCAGACCAGTCAGAGTGCCCATGCTGACCCCTGTCTACTGCCGAAAGCACCTACAATGGGCACGTGAGCGTCAGAACTGGACCATGGAGCAATGGAAGAAGCTGGCCTGGTTTGATGAATCTTTTACATCATGTGGATGGCCGGGTGCGTGTGCGTCGCTTACCTGGGGAAAAGAAGAAAGCAAGCTGGCGGAGGCAGTGTGATGCTCTGGGCAATGTTCTGCTGGGAAACCTTGGGTCCTGGCATTCATGTGGATGTTACTGTGACATGCACCACCTACCTAAACATTGTTGCAGACCAAGTACACCTCTTCATGGCAACGGTATTCCCTAATGGCAGTGGCCTCTTTCAGCAGGATAATGCTCCCTGCCACACTGCAAATATTGTTCAGGAATGGTTTGAGGAACATGACAAAGAGTTCAAGGTGTTGAATTGGCCTCCAAATTCCCCAGATCTCAATCCGATTGAGCATCTGTGGAATGTGCTGGACAAATAAGTCCGATCCATGGAGGCCTCACATCGCAACTTACGCGACTTAAAGGATCTGCTGCTAACGTCTTGGTGCCAGACACCACAGCACACCTTCAGAGGTCTTGTGGAGTCCATGCCTCCACAGGTCAGAGCTGTTTTGGTGGCACAAGGGGGACCTACACAATATTAGGCAGGTGGTTTTAATGTTATGGCTGATCGGTGTATGTTAATGTTCATATTTACTTTAATGAAATTTTAATGTAGTGCACTTTCACTGAGAGGCAATAACTTTAAGTATAACACTTAATTTAATGAAATTTTAATTATAATGTTTTTTAAAGTAGTAGCCTTAAGTTAAAGTGATTCAAACTGTTCTTTTTAATGTTCTATTCTTCATGTTATATAAAACATCTTAAATATCAAACTTAGCTTAAGGAGTTCATTCCTAACAGCACATGGCAGTGACCAACTCTGCAATAAACACTGGCTAGCAGAGAAAAAACGTCTACAAACAATCACAGATGAGTGAAAATAACAGCCCTTACTCAGTATATTGTTCTTGACAATCAGCCACTATCAGTCATTGACAGTGAGGGATTCTGATGCAATGAAGACAGGGAAGCTGAGTTTACTTATAGCTGTACAAGAGCACTTTATCAAAGTGGAACAAAAGCTGCTCTTCTCCCCTGCAACCCCACTTGATCGACGGTAAATAATGTAGCTAGCTAATACATTTCATATTAAATCAGCTGACTAACATTATAAAGAAGCCTACTAGCCTACTAGCCTAAGTGCATGAACACACACATACACAGTTCATGGTCACTATTTAAACATAAACACAGCTAACTAAAATGTTCCATGACACTCCAGATAGCTTAGCAGTAAGTAGGTCAGGGGTTCTCAAATGTTCGTAACACTTTACAATAACAGTACATGAATAATCATGCAGTAATACCTGAATTAATACTTACTAAAATATGAACTAATCATGAGTGTAGGGTTGGATTAGGGTTAGTGATGAAATTATTGGTGTTTATTATTAGTGTGTCTTTGTACATTTGATAAGGAGAATCAATGTAATTTCTGAAAGTAATCCAGCTCCATCCAATGATGTTTGTGTACGCAGCTGCATATGGCAAATTATATAAACAATTTGAAATTATGCATGTTTAAGTCATATTCTTATATGAATATGCTCTTATAGAGCATGTTTGATTTAGTTTGCCCCTACGTATTAACTAATACATTAACTATACATTAACTAAACCTGTACTAACATGTACTTACGGTGGCCGTTATTCAGGCATGAATTCATAAGACTCATGTCGTAGTTAAGGTTAGCTGTTCATTAGTTTGTGATTAGTACATGCCTTAACTCATCATTAGTTCATATTTTAGTCAGTATTAATTCAGATATTAGTGCATGATTATTCATGTACTGTTATGGTAAAGTGTTACCCAAATGTTTTATGCTACTTATTAGAGTGCTATACGTAGCTTTTGTTTATTCCTGAACTTTCCAACAGAGCACATTAGATTTATGCTGGCATTACTTCTTGTTTTCGAGTTTTGGGTTAAACCCATTCAATTCAAGAGACCAGTCAAACAGGCTACTAACTAAAAGAACTCAATAATAAATATAATAACTTTGATAATGATGGCTGTACAGAAATTGTATCACTGTAACCTTAGTTTCTCATTTGACCGACATGGGCTTTGTAGGAATTTGAAAATGAAATTGTAGCTTTTACTTCCACATTAGAATTTCCAAGGATATTGCTTTTGTTTGTTAGTTGGATTGAAATAGCACTCAGTGGATATACATTTGTGTTTTCCTTTCACACGACCCTTATGGTGGCCCTTGTTAAGTGTTTGCACATCAGGTAGCATTAGGTACATGTGTCCTACCTTATGTAGTTAACAGGCTGGTGCTATCAGGTTTCCTGTGCTTTTTTTGTCTGTAGCTCTGTCAATGACCTCAGTGACCCGCTAATTTGTCATTTAAAGTGACCAGCATTGCAACTGAGGAAAAAGCATTTAGCTCAAGACTTTTTGATGTCATATGGTTGTACCACATATTTCCCTCTCTTCCATATGGCAGGATTCTTGCTATCAGTAGCTAAAGAATCAGTCATGGTATTAATTGTGGATTTGAGTGGGTCCTGATGTTTAGGGAAGTGGCTGTCTGTAACATATGGCAGCCAGACGCAGTTGGAAGTTATTTTATTCAGGCATTGCCAAAAAAATCACGGTCCACAGCAGAGGTCAGATCCCAAACAGATCACATGTAAGCCTAGCACAAGAGCAGAAAATACCGTGGAACACAAAAGAAATCAGGGAGGCAAGGAAACAAGGAGTAGGTTAACCATCCGACAAAGGCTGCAGTCATTTCTGAAGCGATCAGGACTGTCTTATTTTCTCTGAAAACTGAGCCCTCCACAGTGTGGACCCTGACGAGTCCCTTTCCATAGGGGTTGAAAGTAACAACCATTTAGAATAAACTCCAGTTTCATTTTTCAAAACCCAAGCTGTAGTGTTCTACAGTCGCACAGACAAAAGTTCCTGATGCTGTTACCAGTTTCATTAACCAGTTACAGTTCACTGCTTGATTTTGTAAAGTAGGCTAATTAAAAAAATGCAAACAAGTGCAAATACATATACAATTTTCCTTGTGGTATTGAAAGGAAACATGAAATACATAGTAAAGTAAAGAAAATGAAATATAATTTGATGAGAGAGGCCAGAGAAGAACGGCCAAACTGCTTTGAGCTGACAGAACGTCTACAGAAACTCAAATAACCACTCTTTACAACCGTGGTGAGTAGAAAAGCATCTCAGAACGCACAGCAGGCATTTGGTGGTGGTGTAATGGTGTGGGGAACATTTTCTTGGCACATATTGGGCCCTCTCGAGTATTGTTTGCTTGCCACAGCCTATCTGAGTATTGTTGCTGACCAAAAAAATCCCTTTATGGCCACAATTTGCCCATTTTATAATGGCTACTTCCAGCATCATAATGCGCCATGTCACAAAACACAAGTTGTCTGAAAGGTATCATGAACATGACAGTGAGTTCAGCGTACTTCAGTGACCTCCCCAGTCACAAGATCTGAATCCATTAGAGAACCATTTAGATGTAGTAGAATGGGAGATTTGTGGCATGAATGTGCAGCTGAAAATTCTGCAGCAATCATGGCAACATGGACCAGAATCTGAAAGGAATTTTTCCAACACCTTGTGGAATCCCTGACATGAAGATTGAAGGCTTTGCTGAGCAAAGGGGATCCTACCCAGGATTAGTATGGTGTTCCTAATAAAGTTGCTAGTGAGTGTTTACAGCATTAGTAGGCTAATAAAATTCGCAAACCATTTTTAAAACTGAAGCAAGTTGAAGCATGTAGGTTGTTCACCAGTGCACCTTGATTAACTGGGGACTGTTCATTTCGCAGAGCAGAATGTAATCAAATCACTTTGCCTCTGAGGCCATCTGAGTGTCTATGAGGTGACTGTAGATTTGTGATTTATTGAAGCAAAAGTACATTCTAACAGTTAACCTCTGAATGGTTGGGAGGTCTGGCTCAAGTAATTACACTGGATGTTTATTTATTATCCTGCTGTGTTGTCAGGGTAGTGATGAATGAATCATACTTACGAGCCTGGAAGCAAGAAAAAAAAATACTTTATAATAAATAACCTTAGAGAAAAGAGCTCCAGAAAAGAGCTCTCCGTTTCTGGGTTTTGGGCAAGCCTCAACTTTATTTGAGTATTTCTACTCCAGGTCTAACCACTTGTTTGAAACAAAATATGCACCTTTTTTTCAAGAAATATTATGACAAAAATATGATGTACACAATTTAAAGGAGAAAATTGCAAATTTGGTAAATAAAATGTTTTCAATTACTTTTATTTTCAATGGTTTGTCATTTTTCTGTCTATGTAAAAAAATGCTTTTTTATTACTGTCTCCCTCTTTCATAAATCTGTTAAAAAAAAAAAGTCACCCTGCTATTTTTTATCAGTGATGTCATTTGGTGTGTGTAGTTGGCTGTCAGTTCCCCATTGTAACTAAACAAAACAAAACAAAACAAAAAATCACAAACCCCTTGGCTATCCTGGATCACACTTTTTAGGGGCCACTGAAGTAGGTTACTCATTTCATTATAAGTTAACTATCATAGTCTATATATAAAATTATTCAAATTTGTAAGAATTTGCAAATGAACTCATATCATAAAAAAGTGACAGATGATTAGGAACAGATTTAGCAGCTGTAGCTTTTACTACATCATCAAAAGCATCCAATGATATCACTTTTGTTACTTGGATTAAAATAGCACTCTCTGACTTGACATTTGTGTTTTCATCTCACGCTGTCCTTATTTTGACCCTTGTTAAGTGTTTGCAGATCGGGTAGCATTAGATACATGTGTCCTGCTTCATGTAGGTAACAGGTTGGTATATCATATTTCCTTAGTTTTTTTTTAATGTCTAACCATACCTGAAGATCAAGCACCTGATAAGCAGGTACATAAGCAGGTTTCTAAGTTTTTTAAAACATAATCTGTTTTTAAAAAAATACAAAACCATGTCACGCTGCTATTTTTTTATCAGGGTGTTTGTGTTTTCACCAATTTTAATTTAATACTGTCTTAGGCATATAAGTAAAAGAAATAAAAAATTTAAAATAGTAAAAATATAGTCTGTAAAAATAGCAAATACTATAAATAACAGAAAATAAAACCAATATTGGTTTCGTTTGGTTGATTATGCCAAGCATTTTGGAGAACTTGCCACAGTTCTTGTGCAAACCACTTATATAAATACGCACTGGTCTATATCCACAGAGTAATCATGTTTTTATCTGAAAAGTGGTCTATTAATATGTTACTTAATATTTAACTTTTTTTTTACCAACATACAAAAACTGTAACCTGTTAATTTATCCCACTATAAATGTTTCGGAATGTAAAATTTACTCTTTTCTATTGAAATGCTAATGCGGAAAACAGTTCAAATACATTTCCTTAATTAATGCTTAAGTACTTACTAACTTAGCAGTAATTAACCAAATGTTACCATAGTAATTCTTCAATAACGATTAATCACTATAATAAACTACTATGATGACGAAAGTGTAATGATATAGTAACTAATTATAAATTACTGTGCTAAAATATTATTTCAAGGTTCCTTAATTAATGATTAAATACTTACTAACTTACTAGTAGTCAGGTATTTCAGTGTCAATTCTCCATTCATCACTCCTGAATGTAATAAACAACACTGCTTGTGAAAGTATAACAATTTCAGATATAATCTTAAACAGTACAGTAAAACTGTAATAATCTTTTTAATCCAATTTGGATAGTAGTTACTAGTGAGTAAATAGTAACAGTACGGGCAACTATTTATCACTTTACACCAAGAATAATAGGTAACATTGCTGTACCAGTAATTAATGATTCCGTAGTGACAAAGTAAGGACACTGATAGATGAAGCTAACACAGTGGGTCAAAACTGAATAATAAGTCATTACGTTTTCTTGAGCTTAGTAATTTAATATTAATTACTAAATCATTACATTTTAGTAAACATAGTAGTTTATGATTGTGATTACTTATTTAAAGAGCTACTTACTGAATTAAGGAAAAGTATTTCCTAAAATATTGTGTGCCTTTTTACAAAGTACTGTAGTTAATGTAGGTTATTAATATTTACTTGTCCTGAGAGCACTAAGTGGGTTTGTAATATGAGCTTTGGCATGAATCTTTGACATGAATTAGTGAGTCACAGGGGAAATGCATATCTAAGATTAAGATCAAGCAAAAACTGTTTTGGATACTGGTGGAGTTCTGAAACTCTCTCTGTCTCTCTATCTCTCTCTCTTTTTTAAAAAATGAGGTTGTTATTGTTTTAGGTTTTTTACTGAAGCACAGAGAAGAACGTAACCCTCTTCTGCTTCAGAGCACTTCCCCCACTTCATTTGGGTTTGTGTCCCCCACTCATTTTCATGCTCATGAGTCATCCTGTGGTTTTGGAACAGGGATCCGGCTTTGGTGGGAAAGGGGGAGGAAGCATCGTCAAGGGCCTTATGTAGGCAGAGGAGAGTAAACATGGTAGATTGAGTTGCACGTTGCCGGTGGTACGCAGTGTGTGATCTGAAGACTGTCTACCATCCACCGTCCATAATCAATTATCATCTCTACAAACTGAAAACTGATTTGTAAGACTTAATCTTCTATATAATATTGGCTTAATGAAAAGGAGTAACATTTTATGTATAATGTAACATTTACATTATATATTATATTTACATTATATTATATAGTGCATTTTTTTCTACAAAACACTGGATTCAAAATGATCAGCACCCAATTAATAAATTGTTTTGGCTGCCCTGGAAAGAATAACAGCACTGAGTCTTTTTTGTTTCTTCCTGTAATAAGTAAAAAGGTTGTAGACTTGTAGAGGTGCTCCATGCATTTAAAGCTCCTTTATATTTTTGTGTTTTCCCCCCTCACTGAAAAACATTGATTTTGTGTTTCTTTAACCATTTGTGTTGATTTCAAAGTATGTTTAGCTCAGCATCGTGTTGAGAGTCCTATCTATGGCCATTTCTGAACCTCCTGGCAGAGGCAACCAGGTTTTGGGCTGAAACATGCTGGTATTTAGCAGAATTCATGACGCCATTAATCTTCACAAGAGTCCCTGAAGCATCGCTGAACAACTCACATATTTTACAGTGAGTATCAAGTGCTTTTCCTTGTATACAGTCCTGTTTTGTCACCAAACATGGTGATGACCATTTTAGTCTCATCTGAGCACAACACCTAATTTCAGTTGTAGTTCTAATGACACTCTGTGAATTTCAGGCACTGCATTTTGTGAGATGCTCTCATGAAGGAGTTCTTTATTGCAATGCTTCCCAACAGCTTGCGGTTTTATAAAAACCTTCCACAAAAAAGATCTGTTTTGGGTTCTCATGCACATTATCATGTTCATCAGGAAGTGGATAGCAAAGCAAAATCAGATCAGAACTTTGAAACGGTTGAAAGGTTTTGAAAAGGTTTCTTCCTGCCTGAGAGTGGAGTAATGTGCCATATCTGTGATACATCACTGTCCTTTTTATGTTGTTGTGGCAGCCACACACATCACGACTCCTCATTCATTTCCTCTTAATTGGGGGTCCAGGAGGTCTGCCAGTTTTAAAGACGCTGTTTAACCATTAGTCTTTCCATGAATGCACACATACATGTGTAGTATTATTATATTTATTGACTTTTTATAATGATCTGTATTGTTATAGGTAACCCCTGGTATATCTCCAGCTAAAACGTAGTAATCACACTGATTTTTTGGCTCTGCTTGTTAAAGAGAAAAAATGTGTTTCTTCTTGACGGCCAGAGAAATGTCCCCATGAAAAGACTCCAACAGAGTACACATACACAATTTATATGCTGTTTCAATATGCTAACAGAAAGCAGAGCCTGATGCTCCTCTTTGTGTCAATGTGTGTTAGGGTGAGGAAGAGAAGAGCAGTTCCAGCATCCCCTCCAAATTACATTCCTGCCACGCACACACCCATCACACTGATGCTCCTTCTGGACGATTTCAACTGCTTCATGCTTCAAAAATACAGCATGTATCATGCTGGGAGTTTTCCATTCACACCCAAGCTCTCAATGGGAGTAATGTTCCAACACATTCTGTAAATCATTTAGGCTAGATATGACCACGTTCAGAAGTGCCACTTTCAGCACTCTGGGCTGATGCTTCAGGATGGCATTAATGCCTGTGCTGGGTGATGCACATGGAATTTTCCTGCACTATCGCCCAAAAATACACCACAAAATATGGCGATGCACTACGTCCTCTCACACACTGGCTGAATGACTAATTGTTGCACAACATTCACTCAGCAGAGAAGAGTTATAGGGAGCTTCACTTTTTAACTGGATTTTTGCCACCCATTTCCAGCCTATTGCACTACGATGATTCCCGCATCCTATATCAAGATCAGCTAGTAGAACTTACTGACAAACAAAATGGCAGATTGCAGAACACTCATCCTCATTCACTCAGTAACCACTTTATCCCGGTCAGCGTTATGGTGGATCCATGGCCTATCCTGGGAACACCGGGTGCAGATGGGGAATGCACACCAGTCCATCACGGGGCGTCTCGCACACACACTCACCCCCTCCTTCACTAGGAGCATTGTTAGTATTGCCAATCCACCTACGAATATGTTTTTGGGAAGTGGATACATGAGAGAACCCAGAGGAAACCCCTGCTGATGCAATGGATAACATCTTCACAGGCAGTAGCTCAGAATGGACCCAAATATTGTTGAAATACAATATCAGTGAAAAAGGAAAATCTCAAGTATTGCTATGGCTGCTAGAGTAATGTGGAGGACTTCTCAAGAGCGTGAATGGTAGCTGACTGTCTGACTCTGCTTTTGGATCTTTTGTACACTTGTCTCGCCACAGGTTCCATGCACTCAAAAATGTACGTCTGTAGCCCATCTTTAACAGATCACACAGTGCACTAGTTGCATTATAGTTGTTTCTGTTGTTTATATGTAACTATGGGACCCAAACAAAATTATGGACAATTTAAAAAAATTAGCTTTTTGGTACAATATTTAATCACTGGATTGGACAAACCTCATGGTATCATGTTTTTTTTTAAGTTATAAGGGTGTTATATTTGAAGATTTTTTTTTTTTTTTTTTTTTTTTTTTTTTTTTTTTTTTTTTTTTTTTTTTTTTTTTTTTTTTTTTTTTTTTTTTTTTTTTTTTTTTGCAAAAGTAGCCTTTTTCTGTGTAAGTATGTGATTCTTGCCCTGTAAGTACCAGACACTTTAGAAATCTGTCTGGCTAAATTAGGCTTGCCTAGTCTTGTTTTCCAGTGGGTGCTCCCGTGTATCCGTTTGCCCAGCGCTGAAGCAGAGTTCCTGGTAACCTCAAATCAAACAGGTGTTCCTGATGCATTGTGGCCACAGTTTGTCCTCATGCAAATCTTTGAAAAACTAAACTGCTTAAAAAGTTGGATGCTCTCGGTATCTTTTCGGTGTGTATGAAAAGTATCAGTGTTTTGGTAAGTGATGAATCATGTGAGTGTGATCCCAAAATGTAAAATATCACAAAGAGCAGCGCTGTTTTGAGACAGCAGCTAACTCTTAATGGATGGAGATCAGTTTCCCAATTCACCCCTTTATTTCTTTTAATTGTGCATATCAATGTTGATGAGCATGAATAAGCAACTTTTTAAACACTATATATCTTTCTGCCGGGTTTATTTATTTTTTTTAAAATGGCATAATGTGTGGTTTTCCAAGGTCTCAATTACATTTACAGTAGTACTGCCGGGAAACCAGGAGGGCAAAATAGAAAATGAGCTACTTAGTGACAGAACAGATGGAGAAACTGACCCATTTATCACGACCTTGCTTGCCCTTTTCCCTGAGTGATTTCTCACTGTCTATGTGCAAAAGTGGCTGAGGTGCCAAGCTACAGCTGGGAAGCTCATCAGAAGGTGGGTATGGTCTTTTTTTTTTTTTAAACGCAGAATGCAGTGAGTGCAAAGAAGACATGCAAGCCATTCTAACTTTGGGCGAAGACAGACACAACCCATGTCCTCTTATGAACGCTCTCAAGTCATTATTGCAGACTTAAGACTTAGATCAAGGCTGGGCATCAAAGCCAGCATAGCTTTCTGTACGCTATTAGTCATTGCAGGATAGGTGTGTCTCCGAAGGGAATTTGTTTTCTTTTCCTGCATTGTATGCAAGCATAGTTCAACAGAATTTTTTTAAACTATCTGTTACTTTGAAAATGCTTCCTGAAACATGAATCCAGATACAGAAAATATCTCAGATGGCATATTAATATGAATTAAGAAGGAATAAAAGTGAGAAATGGTGGCAGTTTACACTACTTCTATGTAAACCTTATCATAACAGCATGCTTCATGCAAATAACTTTAATAATACTATTCGCATGTGTGTAAATATCAGAGATCTCCACTGAGGCAATTCCATATCTGTTAAGCCGAAGAGTTTACATAAGGATAATAAGTAAACAAGTATCTATACTTTCGGAAAATTTCGGACACTGTACCATTGCCTAATTTCCTAAATATACTGCCCTAAAGTATGTATAATATAAAGCACAGTAAACCTGTGCTCATTTGAATTAGTTTAATTATTTTCTTGGGCCGGCATTCAACTGGATGCATGCATAAGGAAATTCTGTACAATTTTCTGTGTGAAAAGACGCCAGAAAGAGAGAGAGTGAAAAAAAAGAGAGAGGTTTGTGCATGCGGGTCTATAAAATGAAAGAGATGGTGGAAGAGGTAAAGTGGATGAGAAACTGGTTGAGTGACTGTTGAGGAGGGCGTAATGCGGGTGACTCATCGAGGGGTGTGACTGGTGTGACTCAGGTCACAACTATGCATTCGTCCAAGGTGGATGAGTCACCGTTTGATAGCCTGCTCTTCTTTCTACACTCCAAACATGGTGGATAGTATTTAAATGGAACGCCTATCTAAGGAGATGGAGTACATTTCCAAATGACACAAATCTTTTTGGCGTGTACATACCTGAACCGTCCACGGCAGATGCACGGAAGATTGTACCTACACAAAGAGAAAGCAAGCAAACAGCACCATGAGCAACTTCCCATTAGACACAGGCGAGCTTTCTTGAAGTGACAAATTGTCTATTTAGTGCACAATAAGAGGGCATTGCAGCAAACCAAGGGCAAACCTAAAGCAGTGGGACTGGAATCATTGTGATTCATTTAATCCAGAGGGCAGATGTCAACTTGTGGCTTGTAATGAGGAGCAAAGCACAATGCCACTGCTTAATGACTCACACAGGAAGGAACAAACAATGAGGCACTGAGCACAAATCCCTTCTGCTTGGAGCTGTGTATTGAACCTGAAATTCCAGGCAATGTAATATACGTAAATGCATACAACCCATTAATTTTACAGAAAGCATTGCAAATCTGAATCACAGATACAGATACAGAAGCAAAGAGAAAATTCTAGTTTGCCACCATCTAATTGTATCACAACCACAGTGAGGACCCTTTCAGTCACCACTCTTAAGGCAAGACACTGCAGGTAGGAGTATGTTTTTTAAAACAATAGATAGCACAATCAGTTTTTGCCAGTTAATTGCCGATATTCTTTGTACGTACTTGTTTTTGTACTGGAACGTTTTCAAAAATGTACATTCATTCACACAAATGAGGCTTCCCTGGATTTAATATACACACATTTGCACACTGAATGAAACCAATCTGGTTTTTTTTGGTTGTTGAATTAAATATTTATTTCATTGTTTAATCAAGAAAATACCATGTACTGTTATTGAAACTGTTAGTGCTTATTTAAATATTTATAACATAAATCCAACAATCATCGACTTCCTCTGGAAACTCTGTAATGTCCTTCTAATAAGAGATGGGAATGAAAATGTAAAATTTCATGAATGCAAGACGAAACTTTCATAGAAGCATTGATTTTTTTTTTTAGTTCTGAATATATATATATATATATAAAAAAAAAAACAATCTGCTTTCATTTGCTTGCATTCTGGTAAGTGGGGTTTATATGGTTTATAAAAGAAATATACATGACATGTACAGTATATCATACTGACGCATAGTATAACATATATATCAGGAAACTAGCTTTTCATATGATACGACGTAATTGTGCCAAGTGGGTGGAGTTTACACCTTCATCAAATTTTTCCAACTTTCAGATAAAGTAAAAATCTTCTTTTGAGAATTTTTTTTTGTTGTTGATATTTTAATATACACATAAAATTCTACATGACTATACATCAATGCAGAAAGGACATTGTTCATATCACACTCTCCAGTGTCACCCAAATGAGGATGGGTTCCCTTTTGAGTCTGGTTCCTCTCAATGTTCTTCCTCATATCATCTAAGGGAGTTTTTCCTTGCCACAGTCGCCTCAGTCGCCTCAGGCTTGCTCACTAGGGATAATTTTGTCTAACATCTAGGACTGTTTGCATGTTTTATGTTTCTTATGTTCTGTAAAGCTGCTTTGAGACAATGTTCATTGTTAAAAGCGCTATACAAATAAAATTGAATTGAATTGAATTGAATTTTTATTAGTACAGTTTAAGAGAAGACATGTTATAGATGCAGTTTGTTAAAAAAAAATCTGAAAAACTTGTTGTTTCTGTGTGTCTTACTCAAAAGTCAAACTCAAGCTTTAATATGTGTCATCTTAAAAAACCTTTTGTTTTGTTATGAGTGCGAAATGCTTAACTAGATAGCAGCTAACGCTACATACAGGGTGCGGGTAGGTCAGGTAGAACTTCTAGCAGCTTTTCTTACTTCATATGTATGACATGCAATGAGATCTAGTCATTCCAGAGGTCAAGCCAACTAGACGGATAAAAGACAATAAAAGAAGCATGTGTGAAGCTCATGCTCAATCTAAAGGCATCTGTAGTTTTTCTCATACAGTGTAGCAGGAGGTGTGCATGCTTTCCTCGCTGTCGCTATGCAACAATCATCTTAAAAAGAGAACAATTTTAAAAGGTCATTCAACATTTGACACAAAACATTCTCCATTAATCTTACCCAGTATAATATAAACTTTTTGAGTGCCGTACCTGCTGGAGCTTGTCTAATTAAATCGCACTTTATTTTCACTTGCCATGAGTCTACAATGAATTCTCTTAGCAGAGCTCGGCTCTGTTTTTTTTTTTTTTTTTTTTTTTTTTTTTTTTTTTTTTTTTTTTTTTTTTTTTTTTTTTTTTTTTTTTTTTTTTTTGGGTGGGTACATTCAGTTCTAGCGCTGGCTTAACTTCAGCAGTTTTAAGCTTTCCATCCATTGAGCCAGCATGAGGGTGACTTACTTTATTATTCTTCCAACTGCAATGATTCATAACATGTTCTTTGTCGCTATTAGTTCAAGAAAAGCCATTTCATATATGCACGTAGTAGACTGCGTTTAAAGATCTGTGCTACCTTTATTTGATTTCCCAGAAATCTATTACATATGGGGTGGAAAAGTGGCTGTGTCCTGTTACCATTTACTGCTTTATTTTATTCCTTCCTATCGCTGCAGAAGCAATTAGTATGGCTTTTCACACACGTAATATGTATGAGGAGAAATACATGTGACATAGTATGTAAGTTATTATATAATTATGAAATAATCATGGAAAAGTAATATATTACATAGATATAGACATATATGTTATAAATATACATTACATTATGTAAAAATAGAATTTGATGCTCTACTGTATATAATTCAATTATAAACTATAAATATATAATTCAATTTCAGAAAGATTAGAGTACAGATTAGCAACTGTATAAGGAAACTTTATGGAAATCTTTATGGAGCTTATTAACTGCTTGCTATGAGATCCTAATAGGACTATAAGTGAGTGCTTTATTAAAGGCTCGTGCACTTGGCGGGTAAAGCTGTTAAAACTATAGATAAAAAAACAAACTCGTAGACAGTGCTAGTATTAAGTGTGAAACCTAAATGTGTCATTTACAACATTTTTAATCCAGTAAACATTTAATAATAAACATTCTTCAATTACCTCATTCCTATTCTTTGGTTAGACTTTCAAATTTGAGAATATTTGAAATTACGTCAATATATACATTGTATAAATTATATAATTTTGTAATTTTGATTATATATTGTCAAATCATCAAATGTCTAAATTATTATACAGTATAAAATTTAAAAATTGTCCCGAAATGCAGAATACATTCTGTCATAAATATGACTGCACAGCAATATTAAGTATTTTACAATTACTTAAACCTGAATGGGGAAAATATTTATTTTATTTAGTGTTTTTCATTGCAGTCTTACTGTTTTTGTGAATATTCCTGATTAAGGTATATGAACCATTATATTCAGCATAAACATGAATTATGAATAATTAAATAATTAAATAAACATCAATAAATTATTAATTAATTCAACACCTCCCCTAGATTTGTTTCTCAGGTCAACACAACATGTTTAGCAGCACTAATTTGTCTTAATTATTGCACTCACTGCTATGAAAATTATTATTTGCTGTTCATGTTGTCTGCTGTCTCTTCACTTGGCTGAGTTTGGACTGTAGATTACAAATCAGCAGTGACTGGATGGAAATACTGATCCCATAACACCATGTGTTTCTAGAAGGTTCATTCTTCTTTCACCAGCACGTGTCTTCACTGTCGTCATGGTGCCGATATCAACTAACAGACAGTCTTCTTTCAACTGAGAGTATCTCATTCTGAATTTCAGAGAAGAAACCAATTCCTATCACACATAGCAAACTTACTTGGACCTCCAAAAAGCTAATGCTAACTAATTGCTGTTAACATGCAACAGCATTTGTAATTAATTAATTCTGGTCACATACATCGGAATTGTTGACTGTACTTCTTTAATCTATAATATATATTCAGCTTTAAATGTAACAGGCATATATATATATATATATATATATACACACACACACACACACACACACACACACACATATATATATATATATATATATATATATATATATATATATAGATTTGTTCTATTCGCTACCAAGTGTGGAAAAAATGATAGCTGTTTAATCTTGTGTGAGGAATGTGCTTTGTTTATATAATCATATAATAATCACTATCTCATAATCACAATGAATATATAATCACAAGCATTATATAATTTTAAAACTGTCTAAGTGAAAATATTAGAAAAAATAAATAAACCTATAGTAATAAACATATAGTTTTTCGAGATTTTCTAGTTCAGAAGAATCCTGTTTTTCTGAGGACACTGTGACACACGTGGTTATTATTGCTTGTCAGGCAGCAAGGGAAAGAGCTCCTGTTTGCAAGAAAAAAAGGTGTGATTGAGGAATTTTTTTCCAGGGGCTTCACTCTTGCCTTCACTTGGCCTCCATCAGGTAGTCGTGTGTCTGATGTGCACCCAGATGGACGTGTTGGTGCTAGACAGAGCGGCTACGCTTTAAGTGTCTCCTGGCACATAAACACAAATAATACCTGCTCCAGGTGGCTTGGCAGCCTCATGGAGGCATGACCTATACGCACGCGCACACGCGGTTAAGGGAGAAGCCTTTGCAGCAGGCAGCACCAATAGAGAAGCATTGGTCAACACCCTATGATAGACAGATGAGGCTTAAATTTTATACTGGCTAAATGCACAAAATTATTTCCATTATTTGTTTTATGATGAACAGCATTAACATGTATATGACATGCAAACATCAGACAAGTCAGACATACCACATGATACGACATGCATGTGTAAGGTGTAGCTGAGGTGTGGCTTGAGACCCACTTAATCTGACATTTACCATGAGGAAAGGGAGCCAGAAGTGCATGGTTTTTTTTAACCCGAATGACTCTTTTCAATACCCTGCTCTCTAATGTGCCCCTGAACCTCTATAAAACCTGATGTGTTCCAGCCACACATCAACAAAAAAAGCCCTAATATGGAGCAGTTCTGGAAAAATAATTACCAAATTACAAATCATACTATTGTAGACAGTCATAAACCTATTCTGTTATACTTCTAACAGATCATTGCAATTTATTTAATACATTTCTTTAGTAAATTAAATTAAAAAACAAAATTCAATAAACAAACAAGGAAACAAAAATAAATACATAATAAATAGCAGGCTAGCAAATGGGTTGAGATACAATTTTCATTCCATTAAAATAGCCAATGTTTTAAATAAGTTAATTAAAAAATAATAATAATAAGCTGATTTTCTAATTAATATTATATTACTAATTAATAGTCTACTCATTTTTTATAAATTTTTTTATATACGTCTATATAAGTTTTTCTGTATAACATCCTAATACTCTAATATAGTAATCTAATTTAATACTGCTGTTGTCTTTATATATTAACGCTCTCAGTTTTACCTGATGTTTAATGTAATTCATTTTCTTGCATAGGATTAATGACAAAAAAATAGATTTTATTTTGTGTAACATGTGGGTAGAAGCAATGCAATATATTAGAAATAATAAACAGAAGCAAATATTTTTGCTTTTGCCAGTAAAATAATTATGAATAATACACTAACAGCAGCAAGAAAACATCAAAAAACAAACATGCCATCAACAGCTACCAGCATGTCTCTAGTGAGCAAGTCAGCCATTTGTGTCCTGCTGTATCTTTCTCTTCTGTCCACGTAAAAGGAAACAGCATTTCTATTCCTTGCTGAAAGGACCGTACTTAAAGACTCATAAACCGATTGTACAAGACAAGGCATGTTTTAGTGTTCAATTAGCCTTTCTTTCAATAAATATGAAACAAGCCCATACGTTTGTGTCAAGTTTTATTAACGGCAATATGTATTAAATATGTACAAATAGATATGACATTACGCAAAAGAGTATTTGTACTTTTTTTGATAGCTATACATCACCCTGTCAAATCCATTAAAAAGGAAAACTTTTATGTTGTGAGTTCATTTCCCACAAACCCACAATCAAGGAAGCGGATGGAGGTATTGTGGTTGGAATGCACTAAACTTGCAGACATGCCTGAATAAAAATTGAGTGAGGGATAAATGATCATATTCCTGCCTTCCGCAACATCATGTCTACTATAAACCATGTGGAATTTTTTTTTTTACATTCATTTTAAAGAAAGAGGTATGCTAATGAGACAAGTGTCTGTCTGGAATTTCTGAGCATGTTGTTCATGTGTGACCGAGTGTGTGAACGTGTGTGTGTGTGAAAGACATCCTGTGATGTCTCATCTAGCGTCGACGCCCAGTATTCCCAGAACAGGCCCTGGATCCACCATGACCATAACCGGGATAAAGCGGCTAATAAGACGGAAATCAAACGATTGCAACACGAAAGTGATAAAGAGTTGATAAAAACTTTACATGTTCAACACGTTGTCTTGACGTAGACATGTAGGTAGATGTTAATTGCCCGTTTAGGATTTGGCATATTGATGGTTGTTTTGGGTAAATTTGCCTATCCGGTTGCTTGCTGCATCGCTGCTAATAATAACAATGACTCAGCTGCCTGTTCTAACGAGGCCTCCTCACGAAAATCATCATATCACTAATGTGTGTTCATGGGACATTTCTGGTCAAATAAATCTATAAAAGGGAAACCTCCTTCCCTTCGTGTTCATATTGTTGTTTTGCTGTCCCGTATGGGCGAGTGTATTTTTAGTTAGTTGCACTATTGGGTTTCATTAAATCGGCTGCATGGGCCCCAGACAGCCTGTGCCCTGCCAGAGGCCGAGAGCAGTTTCCTGCCCGTGTTGTGACGAAAGCCGGTCAGCCACACATGCTTGCGCGCGCACACACTCAGCTCGTAGAATGGGTTCTTTGTACTGATCTCAAGCACTGACACTATTTTTCCCTTCCACACCCACAGACGCTCAAACACACAACTGCCTGCCAGCCTGCTTTACTGTCTGTGTCTCCTTCAAACTCTCCAGTTCAGCAGCTGCTGCCAAAAATACTGCGAACTCAGGACTGAGATTTTTTTTTTTTCTAGCAATTTCACACAGCAAGCCCTTCTGTGCCACGTCTGGTCCTGATGTGGTTTTTGTGCAAGCGTAACTTCAGAGGAACACTCTAATTGCCATGCCTATGAAAGGTGCATGCTGGGAGATTCCTAGTTAAGGCTTCGACTTTCTCTGCCATGGTTTTCACCCCTCATTATGGATACTCTATGCCAAAGAAAAGCACCTTTGATGGATAAAGTTTCCCTGTGAAGGCAGACAAATTGAATGCTGTGGGAGTCGCTGCATTGGCAATCTGGCTCACTGGCTCCCCCTTCAGGTAGAATAAAAAAAAAAATCCCACAACCTTTCATTTATGAGAGGCTCCTACAAATTGGCATGCTGATGTCTCACTGTACCCCTATGAATAAATTAATAAGCAAACAGATGGAAATATGAGAAAGGGTGAGTGGTAATAAATAGGACTCACTTAAAGAAGACGAAGAATAGAGCAGAATACCATTAAAAAAAAAATCCTTATAGGGTATAAAACCTATTTAAAAGTTTCAGACAAATCTATATCTACACAATAAAGGTTATATGATGTTTCTGCTCATCACAAGAACTTTACCGTATCCAACAGTCATTACAATAGCTAGATGTTCTGCCCATATAGCAATCAGCAATAATGTGTGCATGAACACAGTTGCTCAACTTTGTGAAGGACTAATAATAGGTTCATCTTCCATCTCTGTAATTATATTTAAATGCTATTAGTTTGAGACCTACCATGAAAAATGATGTTAGGGAAATAGTAAAAGTGACAGTGTCATCTGCATGAACTGGATCTGTTTTCATACAAAGTCCTTCCTTTCTCACTTTCGATTCAATTCAATTCAATTCAGTTTTACTTATAAAGCACATTTAATCATGAACAATGTCAAAAAAAACAGATTTAGAAAAATTCTGGATATAGACTTATGAGAAAATCTTTATGTTTCTTATCTAGCAGAGAAGCTTATTCTGGATTTCTGTGATGCTGCAGCATTCCAATCATTCCTGCTCTTTCTTACCCTTTTATAAAAGCTAGAGAGAAGCATTTAGCAGCCCTGGCATACACTCTTCAGGTCAGGCCATCTTGCATTGTGTGAGAGTGCCAGCCAGAATAGTGTATTACTATTAATTAGTCTTGTTACTCTTTGAAGAAAGCCTGAAAACCTACTTGGTTTCTCCTTGTTTGTTAAAAAAAGGAAGTCCTAATGTGGACTCAGTGCAATAGCAAAAGTAATTAGCAGCTGGGTAGCTTGTTTCCAGAAACAGAGATAATCACTGGGTGTTTGTGTGGGTAGCTATGCAGAATGATTTCCAGGTTATTAAGGTGCCAGCTCGATTAAGCCCCACCAGCCTTGGTGGACATGTGAACCATGTGATCTTTGGTTTAGATCCCAAACTCTGACAGCAAAAGACAGGGAAAACATTAATTCGAATGATTCATTGGTGTGCCTTTTAGAGATATTTAAACCACCGTCACCGAATGTGTAAAGACAAACAAACTTACATATATTTAACAATAGGGATTATCAGGGATTATCAATTCCAATCCTGGAAGCCAGAGTTCAGCACAGTTTGATGATTTTTCTGCTCTAACATACCTATATTTACTGGAATTATTTACTCCTGTTTTCTGTTTTCCTTTTCCAAATATGATACATTTTGTCTTTCTGAGTATATGTCTTAGGATGATTTATACATACAGTAATATAGCGGTTTGTTATGCCTTAAAAAGTGTTATTTTGGTTAATAATTTTGCATTGTTGAACATGTCTGTATAATAAACAAAAATGAAAGAAAATACAAAGAAAAAAGAAAGAAAATCGTTTTTATGGTAACATATTTATAAGAAAGGATGCCACTAAAAGTCTATGAATTATATATAATTATATAATGTTATATAAATTATATATTATGCAAATATTAATAACATAAATAAATTTCATAAATGAATCATTATGATCATTATGAAGTTTCATAAACAACCAATGAAACTTCTCTATTTTTGGGAGCTTAAGAAAAGAAAACAAGAGAAATAAAAAAAGAAAGAATTCAGATTGATAAAATCGAATATATTCACTGAGGCATTTCTAAAACTGCAAAGGTCAACGATAAAGCTGTGCTACATAAATTATAGATGAGTCTTTCAAGGTGAAAAGGAGAAAGAGTGAGTAGAGGGGAGCTTTTAGATGTACATACTGTATATATATCCTTTTACAAATACATTGCCCTGATGCTAACGCTAAGAAGGTCTGCTTTGGTTTGTTATAAACAAAGGCAACATATCACTTCTACATATACATATACATATACATATACATATACATATACAAAATGATTACATTAGAACTGCTTTTTAAAATAATTATATTTTCTCTCACAAATTTAAACACAAATTTATTGACATCCCTAAGGAATATTTTAAATAAATGCAAACAAATTGGATGCTGACCTGCACAAATCACAAACTGACATAAAAAAAAAACCCCACAAGCAGTTAAAAATAGCATTAAGCACAATTAGGGCCATACAAAAAGTTTCACATGGAAGTTGGACGTATGTGCTCATGTACCATTTCTCTACACGGTGAAAAGGATGGTAAAGAAGGGAAAAAGACCTCCAGAGATCACAGCTTTAGAATTGCACAGTTTGATTTTAATTCAAAAGTTTCAAAATCAACTGTTAAACACCACTTTCATAACAACGAGCTGTTGGAAAGCATTGCAATAAAGAAGCCCTACGTTAGAGTATCACAAAATGCAACATCTGAACTTCAGCAAGCTTCATTAGAAATACAAATGGCATTGTGTGATGTGCTGGAAATCTTTCTGGTCACGTGCATCTTTGGCATGTTTGGTGAAAAAAACAGGACTGCATACAAGGAAAAGCACCTGATAGCTCAGTGGAAAATATGTGGGTTGTTCAGGGATGCTTTGGGGCTGTTTTGTAGCAGGTGCTTTAGGGGCTCTTGTGAACATTAATGGCTCCATGAATTTTGCTAAGTATCAGGATATTTCAGCCCAAAACCTGCTGGCAGATTTGGCCATATATAGAGCTTTCGACAAGATGATGAAAACATACTTCTAAATCAACACTGATATGGTTAAAGAAACACAACATCAGCCTGTTATTTAACTGTCTCAGTCTCCAGATTTGAACCCTTTTGAAAACCTGTGGTGTTGGAATTGAAGAGCAGAGGCCATATGAACAAACCCAGGAATATAAAGGAGCTTAAAATGTTGCATGGAGGATTAGACCAAGAGCTCTAAAAAAGTGTCTCCAACCTTAAGAAATATTAATTGTAAGCATGCATAATATTTTAAAAGCAATGTTTTGTAGAAGAATGCACAACTTAATAAAAGCTGCTTTTGGTTGGTTTGGGAAAAAAAGGTTTAAATGCCCTTGTATGATTGAGCTCAAAATATTATTAATTGCATGTGTTATTCTTTTTATATATTAATTTTTGCTCATTGTTATGAAGGGTACCAATAATTCTGGAGGGCTCTATACATACATACATACATACATACATACATACAATAATCCCCATCCATTCAATATTCATAAAGTTACATGTCAGTCTTATATTATTTTGTTATGTTTATTACTGGCTTTATATCATGGTGATGGAAAATCTATTCAGTTGATCAGAAGCATCTGGCAAAATCACAATGTTATAAAAAAAAAAAAGACAGTATTTCTTCATGAGCCAGAAGGTCACAGAAGGCTCATCTCACAAGAACATTTATACACCATTGACCCTTCTCTGATTAGGCTGTGTGTCCATCAACAAAACAATTGAACAGCTTTACTAACTGTACAGGGTACAAGCATTGCCAACCCAAGCTGTATTTGGTAACAATACAGTATGTTCTGAAATGTGTTTAGACTTGCTGTCAAAGTAAGAACACTCTCGGCTGAGTCAGGAGGTAAACTGAGAACATCAGTAACACCCATTAAGATAAAAATGTACAGGGTTTGCTAGCCAGCGGTGTGTGTGTACACAGGGAGGTGCAGGACCAACCTATGTCTCCACCTCAATCAATGAGTCATGAGTCTCCATGGATCATTCAGTTAACATCCTCTCTGGCAGGTTCCTGCATATCACTGTTGGCAGAACATCCATTCATCTGGCAAAGACGTTGACCTCTCTGATTTACATCCCATTCATTTTACGGCCAGCATCCACTGTTTATCTGAACTTACATGTAGTATTAAATCTCATTTCATCTCATTCTCATTTCATGTTGGTCATGTGTTATACTTGTCAAAGGTTACGTAAGCATCAAGGAATTAACATGCAAATGGGCTTTTCCATGTCATTGTACATCTCCTTATTATGCACACTGAAGCTCCCTGAAGAAATCGTTTAATTTCCAAAGTCAGTTTGTTTTGGTGCAGGATGTGCCAGCAATTAAGCGTTTGTCTATGTGCAGATGAAGGTGCTAATACTCTTGCCTGCCTGCTGCTCATTTCCTTTCCGTATTGCTCTCATCTTTTGCAACAAATTTGATTTCTGCATTTGCTGTACGAGAGGTTACACTGCTGTCCCTCACTGCATGTCTGAAGAAGAAGGGGAAAGTCTTCCTGAAGGACTTTCGGAAGCTGGCACCCATGAAGCCATACACGATGGGGTTGATAGACGAGTTGGCATATGACATGCAGTTGGCCCATGTCTTGATCTTATATGTGGCATAATTGACCTTAAAGTTGGGGTAGAAAGACTGAAAGAGGACAAAGATCTGAATGGGACCCCAGCAGATGGTGAAGAGCACTACGATGACTACCACCATTTTGGAAACCTTACTCCTGATGGAAATGGTTCTCTCAGAGAGCAGATGCACCTGCAAATAGATCAGCTTTGTCTATGTCAAGGCATCATTACACTTAAAATAAACAGATCACTAGCTGTCTCAAAAGGCCAGCTTATCAAAGGCATGACCCTTCAAGCAGTAGAGTTGTGAATTATATACCAGGGTCTCCACATGCAATATCTGTTTTATTTGAGTTTCAGGACATGGAATATAATATACAGTCATATACTATGTAAAAAATGTCTGTAATTCTTAAATGGTTAATGCAATATTTTTTTGTAAACCCATTGAATTAAAGCTGAAAGTCTACACTTCAATCACATCTTGATTGCTTCATTTCAAATCCATTGTGGTGGGGTACAGACACAAAATTACGGAAATTACCTGACTGTAAATAAAAAAAAAAAAGGAATAGCAATAAGGAAGGCCAGTGCTCCTACCTGATGGTTATTATCAACGGGCTCCACGGTTGGCTGGCCCACCCTCTTCAACATGAAGGAATAGCAGCAGGAGATGGTTAGAACAGGCAGCAGGTAGACAGCTATGAACTGGTACAGTATGAAGGCTCTTTCATGTGTCTTCGAGGGAAAGCGTTCCATGCAGTACTGTCTTGGCCCGTACCAGTAGCCATCCTCAAGCCTTTGATACATTAAAATTGGGGTGGACAGAATGAAAGAGCCTGGATCAAAAAAAGACACAAAACTATGTTATTTATTAGTCACACAAATATTGGTAATACTTTACATTAATATTCCTTTAATCAACATTATTTAGCATATTATTTAACATGACCAAACCATGAACCTCAGAAGTAGCACACCAGAGTAAAATAACTACCACTTGTATTAATTAATGTTTTTAGATAAAGGCAAATAACACCCACATTAATCAATATTCATATCAACACGCAGTAAAATTAAGCCCACATCGACCAATAGGAACCAACACCTTAAGTAACATGTTTGCAGTTGGTAAGTAGCAAAATTCAGAACCAAGGCTTTATTTTTATACCTGGAGACCAGAGTTTATTATGTTATCAACATTTAGCAACATGTTGTCATTTAAGTTTTGCTAATTTATGTGGACTTAATTTTAGTCATGGATTGAATAAATAGTCCAAGAAGGTGTTTAGTTAACATTTAAACAAAAATCAATTAATACATGTATTATACTACTTTGTTAATTTGTTAACATAACATATGGTTTCTTAATTCTAAGTTTAATATTTGTTAATGCTTATTAATGTAGTAAATAATGTTAGCTAATGTAAAGCGATACTCAAATACTGATAAGTGTCATGGTTGCGCTGAACACGGGAGACGGAGTCCTGCACCATCAGCCACTGCACACCCCTGATCATGACTCTCACGTCATATGACGGCTTTGCACCTGATTCACGTTTATGTTAATTAGCACTAGTATTTAAGTCACGTCTTGTACAGCACCCTGCATCTAGCTTTTCTCTTCTGTTGTCAATATCTCTGTACCTTGTTCATGTCATGTTCATGTTGTTGCCTTGCTTCACAATCCTCGTTTTGGTTCTTGCTCTTTGTGTTTCATGTGTTTTCACTTACAGTAAACAAAATCTGCACTTGCATCCACATCCTCTACAAATCCCTGACGGAAAGCTAAACCTACAAATGGATGCAGCAGATATTTTTCAAGGGCCAACAGGAACTCCTGAAGAGCAAACCCTCTGATGCAGGAGCAACAAGGGAAGGGAGATTGAATCAGCGCCATGCTGGAATGGCTCATAGCCCATGTGCCCCCTTAGGAAGTTTTTTTTTTGAGGAGGGAGAGCCCGACTAGGCTGAAACTGTCTCCTACCCTCCCTTCCCTACTGAGGCCGCAGTTACGCAGTTACGGCTCACGACCTCACCATAAGCGTCAGTCTGTCTTCCTGATCTACTCAGGACATCGCTCTGCCTCCTCACTCCTCTTCAGACGTCACTCTGCCTCCTTGCTCGTTCGAGGACGTCACTCCACCTCCTTGCTCCGCTAGGGATGTCACCCCACCTCCTTGCTCCGCTGAGATCATCGCTCTTTCCCCTTGTTCTGCAGTGTATGTCGCCCCTCCCTCTTGCTTCATGGAGGATGTCGCTACCCCCTCTTGCTCCTCAGAGGATGTCGCTCCCCTCTCTGGTCTCACGGAGAACGTCGCTCCCCGCTCTGGCTTCATGGTGGACGTTGCTCCACTCTTGTGCTCCGCCTTGGATGTTGTGCCATCCCTTAGCTCCGTCTTGGACGTTGCCACCTCACTGCTCAGTAGATGATGTCATGTCTCTGGCCTGCTACGCTAAGGGTACCACGCCTTATCGACCCAAGGGCATTTGGAAATGGAGGGACTTCAGGCTTGGTTGCCCAGGACCCCCTCTTGAGGACACAGTTTTGGGAGCCACGTATTAAAGGGTGGGTTCTGTCATGGTTGTGCCGAACACAGCACAGGACTACGTCTTTCATCAGCCACTGCACACCACCTGATCACGACCCTCACGTCACATGACGGTTTTGCACCTGATTCACGTTTAGGTTAATTAGCACTAGTATTTAAGTCACATCTTGTTCATGTTGTTGCCTTTTGTGTTTTGTGTGTTTTCACTTACAGTAAACAAAATCTGCACTTGCATCCACCTCCTCTACAAATCCCTGACAATAAGATTAATGTTATGATGCAATTGATCTGTTACACTAACCAGAGAAGAAACATTTAAAATACTGTAGATAGACAACTTTTATCAAGAATTTGTAGGCTATAATGCAGCATATGGAAAAATGACTTAAAATGACTTTAGTAATTAATTAGTAAACGTTAGTTAAAATAAATTAAAGAGATTTAAAAGATTTAACTGAGATCTTGATAATGATATTGTATGACGTACCAATCCAGATGCAGATGCTTACAATCATGGCAACTCGTGGAGTGCGATGACGTAGTGATTTCAAGGGGTACACAGTCACGTAACAACGATCCCCACTCATTGCTGTCAATGTGATGCACGTGGCCTGGACTGTCACCTGCAAATAGCCACAGCCATGCGTCCTTTCATCATGGATGATTACGAAAACCATTACATAGAGAAAATTTCCAGAAGTTTCAGGGATGAGAGACAGACTATTCTTCAGACAGACAAAAAGAAGGCTGACGCATGGAACAGGTATAATGCAACCTTCGTTTGCAGAGTAGACAAAAACATGTCTTGTTATTCATCTTTTTTGGGGGGAACGAATTGAATAGAGGGTTGAAGATCAGGTCTTATTACAGCTCGGGCAAATGTTGAATTGAATCAGACGAGCCACTGCTTCCATTGTTAGGGCTGTGAATTAGCCATATTAAAGTACCTATCAGTCTGTAGCTAGTGAAGTGCTGAATAATAATATCCCACATAGTATTGAGAATACACTGTATTTATTATAGATCACTATTTGGTTTTAAAGTCGGCTTTCAAGCAGCCACTTTCTGTGTTAATGGCCTTAATGAGCCACAATGCTTGAGCTGTGTCTCATTATCAGTTCTAAAGAGGACACAGCATCATGAATAGAACGAACCCTTCACACTCAGTGTGGGAAAGATCAATGCCCACCATCTCCAACTTGCTTTTAACTAGCTTTAGTTGAATGTGTTAATTCAGTCCTCCCACAGCAGCTACACTAGAAAAGATTTCAGGCTATGGGGGAGTCTGTTATTTATCTGCCCAACAATTAATCATGTTTTTCTACCATTAAACTACCATGGACTTTCTCACAGAGATGAACAAATGCACAATACAATTGCCTCTGCAGTGGCTAGCATTGTTGTCATGTTGTTTGTTTTACAGTCCACTTATCTTCAAGTGCCCATCAAAACCAAAAGGACACAATAACACTGAAAACAAAGCCCCAATAACTACTAACTCATGGTTTACTCACTGATAAACCTTACATATTTTATAATGAAATAGGCAAATTGTCACCAAAATCCCAAGTGAGCTAGACGAATTTATATCTAGTAACCGAGCAAGAGGTGTGCAGGAAACTGCAGAGGGTAAACGCATACAAAGCTGCAGGACCCAATGGATTACAGCCAAGGGTGTTGAAAATGTATCACAGCCGGTTGTAGTCTTCATAGAAATCTCCAGGCACAAGTATCATTCCATAACTATCATCCCAGTTCCCAAAAAAATAAAATAACATGCAATGATATGCCATGTTGCTAAATGACTACTGTGCTGTAGAACTCACCTCAGTGGCTATTAGCTGCCTGGAATAACTTGTACTGACTGGTATCTATATTATAATTCATGACTCTGTAGTCCCTCAACAATTTGTTTACCAACCAAATAGATCTGTGGATGATGCCTTCCCATTTCCCTGCCCTTGACATTGCCCACCAGCACCTGAATAGACCAAACACTTATGTGCAGATGTTGTTTACTGATTATAGTTCAGCATTTAATACAGTCCCTTATCTCTAATCTCAGGGTGCTGAATTGGCCCAACTCCATCTGCAACTGGATTTTGGATGTTTTGACAGCAAGAACACAGGTGGTGAAAACCGGGGATAAAACTTCATCACCACTTACAGTATACTGAATACCGGAGCTCCACAGTGCTGCTGTCTAAGTCACAGGTTGTACTCACAATTCACTTATAGCCAGGCATGATGGTAACTACATCATAAAATTAGCTGACAACTAAACATCATTGGTCTCATCAATAATAATAATGAGGCTCAATTTTGACAGAAAATGTGTGACTTGGCACTGTGCTGTAACAACAACAACAACCTTAGGCTGGATACCTCCAAAACCAAAGAAGATGATCTTAGGGCAATCCATACTCTGGTTGGTATTAATGGGGCAGTAGAGGAGAGAGTGGATAGTTTCAAATTGGTATGCAATATCAATGCTGGAAATGCATGTATACTCATTTCCA
Source organism: Pangasianodon gigas (assembly GCA_022758105.1). Taxonomy (NCBI): domain Eukaryota; kingdom Metazoa; phylum Chordata; class Actinopteri; order Siluriformes; family Pangasiidae; genus Pangasianodon; species Pangasianodon gigas. The sequence goes on along the minus strand of CM040457.1, from coordinate 24,788,031 downwards.
GCATTGATATTGCATACCTAACAGCACTGAGAGAGATGAGCTCTACAAAGAGATGTGAAAAAGACACAACGCATGACTGGCTCTCTTCTACCAATTGATTCAATTTAAATTGATTGTGGCAGGAATAGATCGCACTCCATCATGAGTGACCTAACTCACCTTGTCCACAGATTATTTGTTAAACTGGAGTTTGGTAGATGCACAAAATCTACAATAGGTGAAATCAATACCAGCTTATTTCATCTTTTTGTTTAGCTTTACAATTTACTTTTATTGTTATGGTTGTGTATTTCTTAATGATGCTATTGCTTCATTGGTTAGATCAAGTAAAAATTTCTATGTACTCAATGTACAAGGCAAATGAAGAATCTAATCTATTTCGCTCACTAAACTCATAATGTCCATTAACAAATCAAATGGTGCCTTAATAATGTGCTTACTGGAACATTTGCCTCAGACAGACAAAGATAAGTAATTTCAGTAATTATGTCTTCTTTGATGGAGGAGACAAAAACATGTCCATTTATTCATCTTTCCTGTGAGGAATTAATTGAATAGAAAATTCAAGACCAGTTCTTACATTCAGATGACTCAGAGAACCAACTGCTAATTTCAGCTGTAAATTAAGCACATGTAGGTGTCTACTGCCATGTAAACTCATGCTACTAAAAAGAGGCATCTCTGAGGCACAAGCCATGTTCTTTGTTACTTTATCTGAGCATATTCTTTCTTCTGGGACTCCCAAATATATACTGCCCATAAAAATATGAATAATGTTTGATTTTTACCAGACATAGTTCAAAATTGGGTGATATTTGTAAAGAAAAAATGCAGTACTGTCAGCAATGAAATGGTTGCCTACTCACCCAACTTTAACTTGGTCAAGCTATTCTGCGCCACAAATCTCTGTGGGATCCTGTACTGTGATGTTGTCATGACAGAGAACATCGGAGGTGGGCCTAGATTAACTGACTCACACATAGAGTTCAGTGTTAATGCCAAGAGGACTGATTTGACATCTATGGAGGATGATAATAAAAAAGCATGTCCTTCCACAGATACTGTAATATTTTCTTCTATAAGTTACTTTGGAGAAAAATGAAAGCTGAGTATTGCACACAAAACTTAATAAGGCTCATGTGTGCTGAGTGAGGCCAGTGGTGTAGTAAGCCAGAGACAAAAAGCTTTGGCTACCTAAAAGTTTGATAGTCATCGATATAAGGGATATACAGTCACCAGCCACTTTAATAGAAACACCTGTACCCCTGCTCATTCATGCAATTATCCAACCAGCCAATTATGTGGCTGCACCACAGCTCATAATATCATGCGTGAAATTCCCAGGAGATGCTCAATCCAGCCCATCTGGCACTAACAACCATCCCACGATCAAAGTAACTGTAATTAAATGCTTTCACCATTCCGATATTTGAATTGAAGATTAACTGAATCTCTTGACCTGCATCTGCATGATTTCATGCATTGCACTGCTGCCACGTGATTGGCTGATTGGATAATTTCACGAATAAGCAGGGGTACAGATGTTCCTATTAAAATGGTGAGTATATGCATTCTCATGGGAAGCACCAGACATTTAAGGGAAATATTTTTCCCTCACACAGGAAGCCAGAATCTTTTTACGAATTTATATCTATTTATAAAAATGTAGAGCTATACTAACCTAAGTCAAAAGCATTAAATGTATTTTTAACTTAAAAAAAAAGACTTTGACCTGAATTCAATTCTGAAGGTTTAGAGTTCTAAAATAGTTTGGATTCAAGCAATATCTGAGTGATGATGAGGCAACAGGGCTCAAAAAAATAACATTTATTGAACACAAACAGTAAAACACAAATGGAAAGTAACTAAGGAGAAATCCTAATCTACTAGCTACAAAAGCTAAACAAAGGGCAGGCTGTGTGGGTGTGTGGATTTTGTGTGTGTGTGTGTGTGTGTGTGTGTGTGCTCACAGTCTCAAGTGAGAAGAGTGAGAATGGAGTTATTTCACCTCTTCTAACCACCACGGGTAGTCTGAATCACCCAGAAACCTTAACGAACTCGATGGTTACTAGCTTGAATTGGGTTTCCTTGTTAGCTTGCTGTAACGTAGCACTCCTGTGCATTCTGAAGTTAGCTATGAACTGTTCTGTTGCTCAGGACAGCACTCACCTCTCAGTCCCTCACCACCAAGCGAGCTGAGTTCCACTATACACAACTATTCTACAACCATGCTGTAGAATTCATATTCATGCAGGCAGTGTCTAACCTCCCGGAAGACAAGCACATACACCAGCTTTGTGTCCACTGCCTCAGCACTGGTCATCTTAGAGAAGCAGTGTCAGGTGTCAGATGTTCCCTGCCCTGACTGTGCAGTGATGCCAATGCTGACACGTTGCACGTGGCTGGCAGATTTAGATACTGATTCAAAGTTGAATTAGACCCAAGGTACATGACAAATTATGAGTAGGTTGGCCTAGTCTGCATGCCTGATATTTACCCTTGCATCATGGCACTGGTGTTTTCATCTGACAAAATGTATATGGCACATACAGGCAATTTGTTAGACATTTTGCTGCTTGCAGTGAAACTATCACTCTGCAATCTGCTGCTTTCCTCCCCTCTGTGACTGAATGGATCAAAACCTTTGAAAAGTCCTCCCTCTCAGCCTCTCTCTAACACCATGGGTGCTCTTGAGATGTAAACAGGTGGCCCTGTTGCCAATGATGGCTAGAGGCATAAAGATACTGCTGTTTTGGACGACTGGATCCTATGTGCCTCTACCAAGAACACGCCATTCACGTGCATCCTCTTTAGATACATTACACCACTCAGTCTCACTGTGAATTCGGAGAAAAAATCTCAGCATGCAGCTAGACTTATTGAGAATGCTAGTCACCCTGCCACGCCCTTGCCAATCAAATTCAAGCAGGTCTCTATGTATGGTACCAACTCCGCTGCAGCAAAAGTCCTCTTGGGCTTGTTGGAATTAGCCTAGGGCTAAACCCCAAATACTACAGAGAGCCAAATCTTCATGTCAACCAGATGGGCACGAGCTTTAACACACTGCAGAAGTGAGGCTTTTCTCACAAAAGAGATATAGTTACCACAGACAGCTCCCTCAATTGCTGGGCCAGTGTGGTGCTATAGAAGCACAGGAGGTATGTGGAGCCCCAGTGTGAGAATAGAACACATCAACCTGTTGGAATTGAAGGAAGGTCTATCCAGCCCTCACTTACTTCCTACCGGTTGCAAGACATCGCTGCCACAACACTTTGGCAGCTTCCTCCCCCAACAGATTTTTGTCCCATATGGACGGAAATAGTTCACACCATAGGCCTGGTTAGCTATGCCTGTGGGTTTGGCTCCTTGGATTGAATTGCTGATTGAAAACTGTGACCCTATATTTGGACCTGGTATGCCTTCAATTGGAAACTGTTCCACAAATGTTGTGCACGCCATCATCTGGATCCAAGGTACTGCCTGGTTTCTAGAGTACTAACCTTCTTACAGGAACTACCAGACAACAGAAAGTCCCTGTCTATGAAGATGGTGCAAGGCATTGCACCATATCACAGCACCATGGATGGTGCCTGTCTGGGGGCAAATAAACATAGTGGGATCTTACCCTTGTACTGGAGTCCTGAAGACCTTTCCTTATGACCAATCCTGGATGTCAAACTGAAATTGGTCTTTCTACAGACTGCATTTTTTTTTAGCAATCATTTCAGCAGAAAGACTGGGCAAACTACATGCCATGGCAATAAGCTAGCCTTGCATACATTCGTGGCTGGATGGCTCCAGAGTGGCCTTGTGGTTGAACCTGGGATTTCTGCCCAAAGTCATATCACCAACTATTGTTAACCAATCGGCTGACCTTGCTGTGTTCCATGGACCTGCTGAGCATTCCTTAATATGCTCAGTATGCACTCTACGGTACTATTTGCATGGCAGCAACTCAATCATCAGATTGGTTTTAAAGGGACCTTTCAAGAAGTTTACAGGAGCATTTAGCTATTTATGGTCACTGACACATCAAGAGCTATATGCTCCTGTAATCTATTTTAAATGGAGAGTTTTGCAGGTGAAAAGGAAAAAACCTAAGAAAGTGTGGAAGACTGAGTACTGAGCATAGTAAATAGGATGTGTCACTCTAACCCCAGGGAAAAATCAATGCCCACCATCTCTAACTGGCTTGTAATTAGCTTCATCTGAATGTGTTAATTCAGTCCTCCCACAGTTGAGAAGGTTTCAGGGTATGGGGAGTCTGTTATTCAGCCATTATTCATTCAATAAATTGTTTTTCAGTGAAACTGCTATGGACTGTCTCTTAGAGATTAGCAAAATCACAATGGAAACCATGCCACACCATTTCTTGTTATTGTGTTTTACAGTTCACTTATCTTCACATGCACAGCAAAATTAGAGCACAGCAGAACAACTATAACTGTAGGTGGGAGGTATTGTACAGGTCAACACTGGGAAAGTCCTCCACATATTGTTTTAAACATAAACAAGTATGTGTAGTCCAGTCCAGAACATAATACTTTTATATTATTTAATATCATAATTTTTAATTGGTTACTGATCAAAATACAGGGAAAACCTGAAGTTATCCTATTACAGGCACCCCTAATCTAATCAGCATCTTTACTTTGGGTTTTCTTGTAGCCTGACAATTCCTATTTATGAATTTAAAGCTACTGTTCCCTGAAAACACCCTTCTGTTGGGCTATGACTAAGAAGTGACTCACTTATCCGGATATCTACACAAAGGCGGGTGAATCACAATCCCCCAAATCCTCCAGAACACATAATGAACGTCCCACCCTTCACACACTAATCTATAGTCGCTAAGGTTTGTGTGCTGATCTGCAGATCATAGTATATATTCTTTTATACAACAGTTATTTTCCAGTCCACTAATTTGATTGGTTGCGCGGCATTCCAAGAGTGCTTCTATTTAGTATAACCGCACTGAGCTATTTCACTCTGTGTATCACTCCACTTGTGTTCATCACATAAAAAATATTCCACTTCCTAGTTCGAAATGGTTACTACAGTAGAGTTAAGAGTCAGCGGACATGACGACCGATACTTTTCGGGAATATAACTTTTGACTTAAAAGATGAAAGCTCATCAGATGACGATGAAAACGAAGAAGGGAAGCCATTTTCACCAGAAGCACCTTTAACAGGAATGTACAAATCAGTGTGAGCTAGCCAGCTAGGTGACAGGCTATAAAGAGAGCGTAGCTTTTTTGGGATCTATTTCTGCTAGCACAGCAAAAATAAACAAATTTGGCCATATTGTGTCTGAAATGTCACTTACTCAATATTAATTTCTTGTTTATAGAACTGTTAAATAAAAGCAATAACACTCGCAATCATGCGGTTATACTGAATATGAGTATGACTGTGATTACCTACAGCACTCACCCTGCAGGCTTGTGCCTACGGTCAAACCAGAGCAGTGCCAATATTCAGTATAATCACACTATTGCTTGTGCTATATTGCTTTAATAACTTCACTGAATAAGTAGATGATTTAATTCAAATTGATCACAGGTTTACTTCAATGATTGGCATCATATTAGAACGCTCGCTATACCAACTCTGTCCTGAAAATAATTATTGTCTTGCAATTTGCTGTCAATTGCCTCAGAGTGGTGGTGTAGTGGTAGTAGCAGGCTCATATAGTGCCTTAGGTAGTCTGTTTGCCTCAATTACTCAACATAATGTTCCTGTGTTTCAGTAGGTTTCTGGGAAAAAGATAATGAAAATATTGCTTCTGTAGAAAACATGGATTTTCTTTAGCATTTGCTCAATAACAGACTAACCTTTTTTCAATTTCCTGATAGCTTACTGTTTTTATTTGTCTGGTGCAACCAGGGTGCATGCATACCTGCTGAAGAAAAGCAACAAATTTGCACATGAAGTCACCGAAGATCCACCCAGGGAGAGGGTAGAGGGTAGCCGTGAATGGCACACAACACACCAGGAAGATGATGTCTGTGGCAGCCAGGTTAGCTGCAGAAGAAAGCAAAGCTTAATGAGAGTGGCTAGGTTCAAGGCAGCGTATAGAACAACATGTTCTGTTTTCTGTTGTTTTTGTGTTGGTTCTGTGCTATAGACACACACACACACACACACACACATGTATATACAGTACTGTGCAAACATCTTAGGCACATGCAAAGAAATGCTGTAGAGCAAAGATGCCTTCAAAAATAATGAAATTAAATGTTTCTACTATAAACAGCAGTAAACAGTAATAAATGAAACAAAGTCTGATGACCCTTTGCTTAAAAAAAAAAAAAAGGTACAGGACATTATAAGGAAATTAGCTATAAGTGTTACTGAGCATCTTGCAGAAGCAGCCACAGTTCTTCGGGAGACTTTGCCTGTTGCACTCGCTTCTTATTTTTGCAGCAAAACCCAGCAGCCTTCATTATGTTTTTTGGGTGAACAGTGGTCTCTTATGTAATACGCTGCTTTCTTTACTGACATAAAACATTTCATTTTGCCTTAACTAATGTTTGGAAATCTAAAATGTTTTTGTACTGACTCGATAATGTAAAAAAATCTATAATTTACAAAATAATAAAAATCTATTAGCAAAGTTTGTACAAATACAAAATACCAAATACCAAATAGGGTGCCTAAGACATTTGCACAGTACTCTGTGTGTGTGTGTGTGTGTGTGTGTGTGGTACATGTGGTACCTTGATAAACTTGACCCCAGCATGCGAAGAAAATCATTGTTGGAAAATCTTATCCGTACAACATGCATTTTTATAGCACTAAATACAATGTTCCCCCTTGATAAACTTGATAAAATACATTTTATAATTTTATCAGTTCAGCATTTGTGTGCCTCCATAAAATATTTTTTATAATTTTATTAGTACAGCATTTGTGTGCCTCCATAAAATACATTTTATAATTTTATCAGTACAGCATTTGTGTGCCTCCATAGTGTCTACTTAGTGAATAAATCTACAGTAGGTTCTCAGCATAGCGAGTACATTTTGCTTCTGTGGACCTAACAGCACTGCAGTTACTATATTAGTGCACACCCTATTGATGTAATGCCCTCATTACAAATTTAATCAGAGCGGAAATGATTAAAAGTAAATTAAATTGGCATAGTGGCAGTAAAGGGCAGAGTTTAATTTAGTTTTAAATGAGGTTTGAGGTTTTACATTGAGTGGACGCAGGAGCTGACACTGAAAAACTGCACAAGAAAAGAGTTTTTCCATTACCATGTCCTGTGCATGAGTAGAAAAAAAAAGTCTTTCAGGGAAAAAAAAACACAACTTGTTAGTTGAAGATTTACAAACTGCCAGGTGATGTGCTGATTTGTTTTGCAAATCACATACAGAATCATTTGAGTCTTTTTTTCCCCCCACACTGCAGAGAACTGAAACTCACCGATGTAGAAATTGGTGGCGGTCCTCATCTGCCTGTGCTTTGAGATTACATAGATGACCAGTGAGTTCCCTACGAGTCCCACTAGCATGATGAGTGAGAAGAAGAGTGGCACCAGCCAGGCGTCTGTCAGGAAAGGGTGCTCGCCTTCTTCCACCTCCTCCAGTGACAAGTTCCTTGCAGAATCATTCAGCAGCATCTCTGAAGAGTTCCACACCTCGCTGGAGAACATGGTGGCTCCTAAAGTTTTTATTTTGCTAGGTTCTTCCCTTAGGATGTATGGCAACACAGTGGGCAAAATGGCTTATCTGAATAATTGTGAACTTCTGAATGGGCTGCTCTTCTCTTCTTTGTGAAAAACGGAGCTTTCTGAGCTGCATCCACTGTGAGGCAAGTTTGCATCAGATTTATACTGAGCCTGAATACACGTGGGCATCAGCAGGGCTGGAGAAAAGAGAGCTAGGGGTCTCCTAGCAACAGTTTGGGGATAGGCATTGCATATGTAGTGCCCAATTCAGAGAGAGTGGGGAAGAGAGAGAGAGAGAGAGAGAGAGAGAGGGAGGGAGGGATGAGAGGGAGGAGAGAGAAAAAAGGGGGGCATACACTTTTATTATATACATGCATAATATATAGATGAAAATCAGCACTCGTTTATTTGGGGATTATAGTAGGGTATACTGATGATGGTTTACCATCATCTGAAAATGGAGTTAGTTATACTATTATTATTAATATCATGCTATACCTTGCACTGATATTCTCACCTGAAGCATGGTTGCTCTTTGGTTTTCCTAACATATTACACTATTGCATGAGCGTCACAGTTTATTTACTGATGGCCTTTCCATAGATCTAAATGCAGATGTCACTTTAGTCACTGTTCTCATTGAAACACTAGCTAATTGAGCTGTCTTTGTGACTGAATCTCCTGCTATCTGTCAACCTGTTTTCAAAGACACATAGATTTTTTTTTCCTCTTGCCATCTCGATCTGCATTGCCATTTGCCATCTGCATTCGTTTTGCTTCACCACTCATTTATTCGGTATTTTTCCCTTTCATTTGTCACCTGTTTGGAGCTAGTTCATGCTTCAGAATGTCCCATGACATATTCTTCAAGATTTAAAAAGGGTTCCTCAAGTGTTTTTTGGATGGTCACTGCTTTAAGCTATTTCCGAACAAGAAACTCTCAGTTGTAAGGTTCTAGACAGAATCTTTAAGGGTTCTCCCAGATGGACAAACAAATCAACAAACAAAACACAATAGGTTGCTAGATCTTAGCCAAAAAAATTGTCCTATATAATACGATGGCTCGCCTTGTATCCTTGTAATAGCAGCAACTTTTTTGTGCCATATAGAACTGAAAAGAACTGAAAAATAAAATGTTGCTAAATTCAAATGATAAAACAGAACAGAACAGAAAACAGCAATTATCGGGGTTCGAGCACTTCAGGGCCTTTAAGGACATGCATAAACAGATACTTAATATTGCGCAAGCCTATAAGCACCTAAATCAGAAAAAAAGCAAGATAATTTTAAGAAATATCGGCCTTCATTAACCTTGTCTAACACCTGCTGAACACTGATTGGCTGATGCCAGCCGTGTTTTTCAAGATTCACAACTGTCCTCGTAGACACTGATGAGACCTTGGACAAAGACACTTTGTGCAAGATTTCAAATCGATTGGACCAATGCTTCCATATTTAACGCCAATTTCATGTTTTTTCCTGTTGTAGCGCCACCAACTGTTCACGCTCAGTAAAAAAATTACTGTAATGCACTGGAGACCTGTGTTTCTGAGAGATTAGCTTTAGCAAACTTTAACGGGAAAAAATGTAAAAATATATTCAGTTGTATTGAGAAATAGAGGAGAGAATCTCCAAAGTGCAGAATGTCCAGTATAAAGCCAACTTTATCACTACGGTATCACTTCGTGCATCGTACAAACTCCCTCATCTCAGTTACAGAGGATCGTGTTTTACCCTCTGCAGTCAACATGACCAGAGAGCTGCTAAATCAGCTGAAAAAAATCCCGATCTCCAGTGACAGCACACGGAGGAGAACACACAATGTGTCCGAGCACATAAAGCAGCAGACAGTAACACAATAAAGCAAGTGACTGTTATGCACTCAGACTAGACAAATCAGCAAATATATCTGATCATTTCATCCTGATTTTGAAACACTTATCAGAATGAACTCACCCCCTCAGCTTTCCCCACTGATTTGCACAAGCTATGATTTCAGCTCTTTCAGTTCTTGTTAAACCTCGTTATTATGTTTATAAATGTAATAGTTGTGCATTTCTCATATTGAGTGCACACTGTGTAATTCAGTATTTGGATCAGTGTTTGTTTTATCTGCTAGGCTAGATAAATTACACTTACTCAGGATTATCTTCATGCATTTATATAGTGGCCCATTTTCATGTTAATATCAGGGGAATATTTAATTTTGTACTTTATTAAGCATATGCATTGCATTTAATAAACTGATATTTTCCATTGTAAATACTAAAGGTACAACCTTAACAACTCAATATGAGTTGATTTGTTTCCTGTTATCTCATATAGTAAATGATTATTATCCAACTTTATTAGGTCTATGCAATGGATAATTATTATTAGTATTGATAACATTACTATGCAAAATTAATATGCATTTCTTATTTACTTCCATATGATAAACAACTTTATTGTAGTATTGAGTCGCAATTTGATGTCCAACATAAAATGTGGGTTCTGAAGCAAAACCTGTTGAGAACCACTGCTTTAAAACAACCATGAGTGGTACTTGCCCATGCAAACTTGCAAACTTGCAAACTTCGACCAACATGCAGCTGCACATGCCGGTCACGTGCCAGTGTACGCGTTTGTTGAATCATAAATAATAAGACCTATATTGGTAGCTGCCTTTAGTGGATCAAGTGCATGCAACGTGCATGTGACGTCACCAGAGCGCCCATAATGCAATTCTCCTCGGTGGGCCAAGTGTTTTGATGCATCATATGTCTATGTACCACTAATTTTGTGATTGCACTCAGTTTAATGGTTGATATGCATGTGACACACACGGGACGCACAAGTGACATCATTGAATACCCATAATGCAGTTCTCCTCGTTAAACTGAACATTTTGATTTATCACATGTCTGTGTTGCGGTAGTTTTGTTAATGTTTTGTCCACTTATTTTGGGGACTAACATGCACATGACGTGCACATGACGTCACTAAAATACCTAAAATGCACTTCTCCTCAGTGGGCCAAGCGTTTTTGATATGTCATATGTCTATGTACTAGTATTTTTGTGACTACACTCAGTTTCAGGATCTTAAAGCAAGATCTTAATTTTTTGACAGTTGGAGTTGAATTCATGAACATTCCATCAGTGTAAGTCTATGGGATTTTTTTTGCCTGATGTTTTGTCCTCTGTTCGAACATCGTAAGTCTGATCGCTTATAAAAGTCACAGCACACCTCTCCTCAATAAGCCGGTCGATTTGAGCCCTCATTCATGTCCTCAGCACAAACAGTGTGGGACGAATTACATGCCAAAATTTTGTCCATAATAATAATAATAATGATAATAATAAGTATGTGAGATAACAATAGTGATGCTTTGCTACACAAGCACCACTAATAATAATAATAATCATCATCATCATCATCCGCCATTAACAGCAATGCATTGACAGGTAACTGATTAAAATTTTCAAAGCACCATGGCAGCAAACTTAAATCTGGTTCAATACAGTAACAGGTTTGACTATAAAAATAGCAGTTCAGACAACTTACAAAATGTAAGTTATATGAAGTAGACAGTGCTCAATAAACAAAGCGATATTCACAAATTTAAGCCCTTCCATTCCTTAGGAAAATGTCAGGAGCCTACTACCTTAAAATTAAACAAGCTGAATGAAAAACTGGAAGTTATTAAAACAAAGAGAGAGAAGTGAAAAAATTTGAAGTTGTTTATTCAGCTATTTTATCTTTGAAAATGTTAACTGTATTCCTGGTAAAGCTTTGCACACTTTGTGCATCTTCTCAACCAGATTCATGATGGAGCTTCACCCAGGAGGCTTTTATTAAAGTTCCCAAATAAGATCCTCACTGCTGCTCCTAGGTTCTAAATAAAAACTACTCGTTTAGGGAAGCAATATAATTTTAAACTGCTGGTTTTGTTTATTTATTTGTTTACTAGTTTAAACTGTCAGTTTAAACAAAAACTACTTATTAATATTATTTTGATCCAGAAATAAATGTATATATGGGCAGTAACCTCACTATTTGCCTCATTAATTAATAACCTCAATAACCTCACTATTAACCTCACTAAATTAGTTTTAGAAACTAATTTCAACCATATGCTGATATCAAAATGTCTTCAAGACAAGGAAAAATATTGTGTCCAAAATTTGACTGGTATTGGACACCAGCTTTTTTTTTTTTTTTAAGACAACTAAGCTGACAATATTTATCATCATATAAACAGACTGAACTGGGAAACAAGTACGAGTCGGATAATATAAAAATGTGTTTAGACTAAAGCTTTTTATCAAAATCTCTAGAGTTTACACACAATGGTCCAAAAAACATTGAGTAAGTGACAGTTCTGTGGCCGGAAATACCTTGTTGATAAGAGAGGTCTGAGGAAAATGGCCAGATTGGTTTGAGCTGCCAGGAACGATATAGTAACTCAAATAATCACTCTTTACAACTGTGGTGAGCAGAAAAGTATCTCAGCATGCACAAAACATCGAACCTTGAGGTGGATGGGCTACAACAGCAGAAGGCCACATCAGGTTCCACTCCAAGAGCAGGAATCTGAGGCTATCATGGGCACAGGCTCACCCAAACTGGACAGTTGAAGTTTAGGAAAAAAATCACCTGTTCTTTTTCCAGTCTTCTACTGTCCAGTCTCAGTGAGTCTGTGCCCATGATAGCCTCAGATTCTTGTTCTTGGCTGACAGGAGTGGAGCCTGATGTGGTCTGTTGTAGCCCATCCACCTGAAAGTTCAATTTGTTGTGTGTTTCTGCTCACCACGGTCGTAAAGATTGCTTATTTGAGTTCCTGTCATCTCAGACCAGCCTGCTCATTCTCCTCTGAGCTCTCCCATCAACAAGGTGTTTCAGCCTGCAGACCCTCCACTCACAAGATGTTTTTTGTTTTTCGTACCATTTTGTAAACTCTAGAGACTGTTAAGTGTGAAATTCCCAGCCCGTCTGGCACCAACAACCATGCTAGGATTGACATTCTAGCGCCTGTAGCAAATTCTCCTGTGTTAATTGCTCTAATGTGATGAATTTTGCTCTTGCTCTCCGAAGATCCCTCCTCCCAGTTTTCTCTAATGACGTCTAAGATGCCACGAGGCTTGTGCCCTTATAGTAATTCAAACGGGGAGAACTCTGTGGAGGCTTGTGGGACCTCTCGTACTGCGAATAATAGGGGTTCAGGCAGTGCCTCCCCAGCCAATTCTGTGCACATCCTACACCATGCTACACTATTGCAGGATGCATCCACACATATTCCCCTCAACAAAACCTGAAATGCTGGCCAATTTGTCCCCAAAATCAGTGACTGGGTGAGGTGGGGACTAACTGCTGCCTCCATTCTATGCTTTTGTCCCCAGAATTGGATTGTGATCGCTACTAGGGGATATTCATGCACATCCCCATGCACACACCTCACCTTCACCCAGCGTGCTGTACCCAATGCCTCACCTTGAACCAGGCATTGGTGAATTGAGGTTTGGTTACAGCCTGAATCCACCAATGTGTGGTACATACCCTTTTGAATACTCACTGTTATACAGTATGCCCCAGCTCGATCGGGGGCAGCCTGCGGCGTGTTGGGAACCCGGACCAATGCCCCCACCTCCCTCACGCACCACTGGTCCTGGAAATGCCTGGGTTTGGCTTTCCAGCAAAGTCAGCACACCGGCCCAGGCAAGCGGACTGCCCACTGTGAGTCTGGCCAGCCCCATGCTTCCGCAAGACGATTGAAGAGATTGATGAATGCTTCCGGGTCGTCCTGCGGACCCATCTTATAGAGCATGCTGTGGGGCATGGTCTGCTGCTGGTGTACCCGCTGGCTGGACCAGGCTCCGTTGTACCTGCTGGTCCTCTGTCTGGGCATGAGTAAGAACCTGGAAAGCTGCCCCTGCTCCGTGCGCAGTGACGGATTGCTTCTGGGTCTTGATAATCTCCACGACAGGTGAAGTCTCCATGACGGCTCCCTGATCTCCATGATCTCCATGATCTTTCTCAGTTTCCCTGGTTTTGGCATCAGTGTGACACTCTTACGGATTGGACCGGAAATGAGACTGGAGGCAGGCTTGGGACAACTCAAAAGGTCTCTTCATTTTCTCTCACTATTCTCTTCGCTTCTCAGCAATTTTATTTTACTACGCAGGTTGACACACAGACACACACACACACACTTTGTGCTGCTCAGCTATCTCTCTCCCATGGCACTTGTCTCCCCTCTTTATCCTTGCTGCCGCTCACTGAAACATAGACCACTTGTTAGAAAAATCTTGTTAGAAAAGATTCTTGGACAGATGAAACAAAGATTAACTTGTACCAGAATGATGGGAAGATAAGAATATGAAGAAGCAAAGGAAGATCTCATGGTCCAAAGCATACTACATCATCTGTCAAACATGTGGAGGAAGTGTCATGGCATGGACCTGTATGCTGCCAGTGGAACTGGGTCACTGGTGTTTATTAATGATGTGACCACTAATAGAAGTAGCAGGATGAATTCTGAAGTGTACAGAGCTATACTTTCTGCTCAGATTCGGTCAAATGCTGCAAAACTGATAGGACGGCGCTTCACGGTACAGATGGATAATGACTCAAAACCCAAAAAGCAACCCAAGAGCTTTTTAAGGCAAAGAAATGGAATGTTCTTAAATGGCCGAGTCAGTCATCTGACCTCAACCCAACTGAGCAGACTTTTCACTTACTGAAGACAAAAATGAATTCAGAAAGACCCACAAACAAGCAGCAACTCAAGGGCGGAAACTCAGCATTTGGTGATGTCCATGGATTCTTGACTTAAGGCAGTCATTGACTATTTTCATTGAGTCAGTTGAGTATTTAAAATAATCCTTATATCTCTAATTATGTTAGTTTGTCCAATTACTTTTAAGCCTGCGAAAATGGAGGGACTATGTAAAAAAATTGACTGTAATTCCTAAACAGTTAATGCAATATTTTTGTTAAACCTATTGAATTAAAGCTTAAAGTCTACACTTCAATCACATTTTAATCACTTCATTTCAAATCCATTATGGTGGTATGCAAAGGTAAATTTTCAAAAATTGTGTCACTTTCCAAAGGCTTATGGAATGGACTGTACATATTACCAAAGTCCCTCTCCCAATTGCAAATCACATCATCCAAGCTTTGACATTGTGAACCCTGAGGAATATAAATATAAATGAGTAATAATGAGCACATTTTGTGTTAATGAAAAATTTGTCTACCTCACTGTATGAGGGTGTGTCCGATGATGAGTTCAATTTTGCAGTAATATAGTGACGAATTTGCAGAAAACCAGAGTGATCCTGCTTTTAAATAGCAAATTTTTGTTGCAGCTGCTGAAACGACATTATAGTGTTATCCTGAAATAGGTCCCCGTATTCCCTTAGAATGCCATTCAGTGAAAAGCGTAGAGGTTATACTGGGGAGAATTCTGAATTCCTGCATATAGGAGTCAGCAAAAGTACAGCCTCCACTTCTTTTAAGGTAACTTGTAATCTGCTACCACACTTGAATAGAATTCTAAATATAATTTATATAATTTCTGGGGTTTTTTTTTTGCCACACCATATAAACCTTGAGCCACATAATTTTAAAGGCACACATAAAGAATCATTTAATGAACTGCAAAGTATCATTTAAGCACTCAATGAATTGTCATGGCTATATACATAACTGTGGCCTTGTGGATTTTTTTCTAAGAGTGTATGGACTTTTACATTAATTTTAATATCTTAAATATCTTCAATGATTCTTAACCAAATAATTTATTACTTGCACCATTCCTTGCAACATTTAATGTCGTCCTCTTAAATATACTGTGATATTGGGCTAGAAGGTTATTATTGGGTGAATTTTTCATACAGTTTTAGACAACATGAGGTTATTGTTCAGTGGACATGCACCTCTATGGAGCAGTCCCATTCAGTGTTTGTTAACAAAGCTGTGAACACATACTGTATAAAGGGACACAAAGATGTCCCCTCATGAATGGACTTCTCATCCCCACACAATAACTGCAAGCCAAATATGCAGTTGTTCTGAACATTTGGATTAGCTTCAAGGTCATAGAGACAGCTCGCAATCACAGCTGAGTGTCTGCAGATAAGAAAACGAAGGACATACTGAACAGTCATAGAGGAGGGATGGAGGACACACACTCAAAAGGACTCGCAACGTCTCTTTAATTACTTTTTTTAATACTCAGTGCCTTTTTACATAATCATCCACTATATTAAAATTTGTATGCTGACCTCGCATTAATCACTCTGAAATTGTATTTGCTTAGAGTGCTGTGGTAAAAGTATTTAAGGGTTCTTCAGCTTGTCCATCTACACCTGAACAGCAGCGGTGTATGAGGTACTATTAAAAATAGAGTGAGTTTCTAGAAAAAAAGGGTGAGTGTTCACAATCTTGAAGCCTGCATTGTGACATTTCTGTAGTGTCTTTTACCCAGTCCCAGAGGGAAAAAAATCTTTTATACCAGAATGGGTAACTCTCACATTCTCACACCACCAAAACACATCTAATACCAAATCATGAAAAGACCCAAATAAAATTGCTCCCTGAGCAAGGAAAGCAAGGAAATGATCTCCACTTGTAAGACAGGCAGGACAAGTCAGAGACATGAGTGGTTAGAGAAAAGTTCAATCTCCAATAAACACTTTCAATAAAGATGGCTCTGTTCAGGGGCTGTCTTGACATGCCCAATCTTAGTGGTATTTGACAGGGGATATTTGACTGCAATCTATTTTAAATCAATGTACAATTGATTGCCATTGCTGTTACAATGGCACAATAGACAAGCTTGAATTACATTTTCAGGCTTAGAGTACAAGTTGTCACTACATGTTAATTTAAAATTTTTTGTCATATTGTCATTTGTCTGTAATTTGTGCAGCCAGTGTGAAAAGACCTATATTCTTCTCCAGCTTTATTTATATTCATGCTAATTTTGTGCTTTTTATAATTCTGAAACTTCAGTTATCCAGTATTCAGTTTTATATTCAAGACAGTATTCAAAGTTTGTGCTTGAAATGTTGGAATTACAGTATGTTATATAACACAGCATGTTATTTAAACATTTTTGGTCTTCGGTTTCAAGAACTGCATCATTACCTTCAACCACCAAGATCTCAGAGGCACAATTAAGCAGACAGAAGCTTGGGAAAAATTTACATAATGCAGGCATAAATCACCTCAAATAACATGGTTATAACTTCTGCAGAAATTCAGCCTGATGAAGTCAAATTGCCTTGAACAAAACAGCTTTGAAAACAAACCAATTGCTATTTAGTCCTATCTTGTTGCAGGGTGGCTAGGGCAGTTTTTACTGGCTTTTCGTTTGCTGGCTGAAAAGCCTTAGAACCCATATTTGTATTCAGGTGTCAGAGTCAGCCCTGTTTCTGGGATTCAGCCCTGCAATTGTCATGCAGTTAGATGCAGTAAAAGGTTGAATTTTGAAAGTATTATGTGGCTGCAACAGAGAGGCAGCTCAGAACCCACAGAGTGTACAAACAAGTTTCTGCATAAATAAACTGGTATTGTCTCTCAATACAGAACGTCCGTAATTACTCATGATGGTAAATTATTCATGAAGTTTAACACACACAGCCATTAATTCATAAATAGTTTTCCCTGTGAAGAAGGAACCTTCTAGATTTTAAACAGAATAATAACATTGAAAGCAATTCATAAAGGAATGAATGAATGAATGAATGAATGAATGAATGAACATACAAATGGAAATCAGTCACAGAACTCCAACCTCTCCAGTTTTTTTCTGCATAGTTCAGTGCTATGGAATAAAATAAATGAAGTTATGTCATTTACCATAGACAATATGTAGTTTTTTTTTCCAACTATTAACAAGCACTGTAACATACATCCTAAAAATATATAATGGCACCCCTCTCCTCAGAAATAATCTGGAGTTAGCTATAACGTACAACACAGCTAGCAACACAGCAACACACACTGTGCCAACTGTTCTCTCAACAGATCACTACAGTGTGAAGACACTATTGAAGGAATTCCTGATGAGCATAAAGTATATTTTTATATGAATTTAATATTAAAGAGTGTGTTCAAAGGCTTGGAGCCAAACCTTGCAAAATGTGGCATTTATTAACATTTATTAATTTGTTTCCTGCAATGAAGTGTTGAAGCCACTGTGAAGAAATGTAATGTGCACGATTTTGCAATTGTTGTTTGACCAACTCCCTCTTGTTCTCAGAAATGACATCCCTGTAAAGTGTGATTTAAAAGAATTCAAAAAGGTTGTGTGTTGTATGGCTACAAACACACAACCACCCCATCCCACCCCCACCCCCCATGCTGGCCTGGCACATCCACATTGGCTTGGTGACCTACAATGCTTCAAACACATCTCCTGACTCCTGACTGGTCAGGCTAAAAGCCACTTCATGTACATATACAAAATGTGTGGTGTTTCATTTGCCTCCAGCTACATGTGTGAGATATTACATTTCCCCCTGTTGCTTTGGCACAATCACTCATTGCATTCAGATATCATTTGTTTAAACCTTAATAAGTTGAAGCCTACATTCTACACTCAACGTTCCTCAAGGGTTCTTTGGATAGTTAATGGTTTTTAGCGTACTAAGGTTGTTCTACTTGAAAGATGCATGTTTTGGGTTCTAGATAACCCTTTTCTACTTCTAAGAGTGTTTCTATTCATGTAGACATTTCATTTAGAACCTTTCATATCCTGATTTAAAGAAGGGAAATTTGATTTTGGTGACATGGAACACTTTTAGAGGCAAAGGGATTTCTTTTGGAACATTTTCTGAAAATGAAAATTCTCCGTTGTAGCATTCTGCACAGAGCATTTAAGGTTCACTCAGAGAGAGAGATAATGGTGAAACGTGATGCACAGTTTGAAATGATGTCGTGATTGCAGGTTTTGAGAATTTAACAGTATACTTAGGCAATTGAGGAAAACTATAAATCGTACCATTTATAATCTGTTCACTAAATCATTAAATTTGAGCAAAAAAGCACTCTGGACATTGTAATATTATTCAGGCAATAATCTATAGGATATATCTGGCACTACTCTAAAGAAAGGCATTACTGTGCTGCGTATACTGATGAGCACTTACTTATATTTTACTGCTTCCACAGCTTGTCCACTTTGTCACTATTCCTCTCAAAATGCAGAGAAAATCTGAGAGGCAAAATTAAGTAGATAGAATCGTGGGAAAATGTACATAATGCAGGCGTAAATTACCTGGTTTTGAGTTCTGCAAAAATTCAACCTGCAGAATTCTAGTTCCGAAAGATGCTTTTAAATTCTGTGATTTAAGTTCTGGTTCCCTCTTTATATTGTGTGAATGTCTAAATGACAGATAACACTGGGCACTGACTCCACTCTGACAAACTTTTGTTATAGGGCAAGGCTGATTACATGGTCCCCAACTGTAGCCTGTATTTCTTTTGCAATGTTACTACAATGCAAATGGATTATTTCTTTGATCAGTTCTGTCTGATCTTTCAGATCTGTTCTTCCACAAGCATGGGTTAGTGATTCAGTAACATGAAGCAAAGTAAACACAAGTGGAGTGGTAATTACCATTCCACTAAGTCAGCATATCCTTAATTTACATTTATTGATTTAGGTCATGAAACAGAGGCAAGTAGATGAAAGTAAGAGCTTGATCTTTATTAAAAATTCAAATCAACAGGGAGAATTGTGGTCAAACAACAAGCAAAGGTTAAACAGTCAAGCAAACAGAGCAGTACAGAGAAACCAGATCAAAATGGTGAAAGCAAACCATGAAGACAATTGGGAAATAATTCCCTTGTGCTGCCAAAACAGCTTTGACCCATTGAAGCCAAGTCAACTCCTTGAACTCTTTGTCATGTTCCTCAAACCATTCCTGAACAATATTTACAGTGTGGCAGGGCGCATTATCCTGCTGAAAGAGACCACTGCCATTAGGGAATATCGTTGCCATGAAGAGGTGTACTTGGTCTGCAACAATGTTTAGGTAGGTGGTACGTGTCAAAGTAACATCCACATGAATGCCAGGACCCAAGGTTTCCCAGCAGAACATTGCCCAGAGCATCACACTGCTTCTGCTGGCTTGCTTTCTTCCCATAGTGCATCCTGGTGTCATCTCTTCCACACGGAAGCGACGTACACACACCCAGCCACCCATATGATGTAAAAGAAAACGCGATTCAACAGACCAGGCCACCTTCTTCCATTGCTCCATGGTTCAGTACTGATGCTCACATGAAATTAAACTATGAATATTAATACTGACATTGACGCTGATTCACGTTTCATGGTTATTTTTCCAACAGTTGACTAGAAGCATGCAAGATCATAATAGAGACTGCCATGGTTTACACTGAGAGAGATTGAGAGAGCCACACCAAAGGTCTGAGTAAGAGTGTATACTCAGGGGTGCTACAGCAATCAGTCCACCTATGAACAAACCAATCTTACAAGTTGAAGTCTAACTTGTATCAGGAAGGTCATCCAGCGTAAAACCTGTGTCAAATCCAATACATGGACCAATGATCTGCTGTGGCAACCTCTAACAGGAGCAGGTGAAACAACATATATAGATTATTTTCTGTTAATAAATATCTATTTTCAACTTTTAAGTGAAGTGAAGTGACGTGTGGCCAAGTATGGTGACCCATACTCGGAATTTGTGCTCTGCATTTAACCCATCTAAGTGAACACACACCCGGAGCAGTGGGCAGCCTTTTTTGCTGCGGCGCCCAGGGAGCAGTTGGGGGTTTGGTGCCTTGCTCAAGGGTCTCACCTCAGTCGTGGTATTGAGGGTGGAAGAGAGCGCTGGTCATTCGCTCCCCCCACCGGACCTGAGACTCGAGCCCACGACCTTTGGGTTACAAGGCCGACTCTCTAACCATTAGGCCACGACTGCCCCCACTTAGTTTTGTGGAACTAAATGCAACGGCACCACCAACTGTTGTAATAAAAATACAGAGAATGGTATGAAGAGGCAATGCTGAGGCTGATTTCTTTCTAGGCCAGAGAGTAGTTTAATGTGCCTGCAAGTGACAGTTGTATCAGCTAATTACAAAGAGTGAACCACTTCCTGGAATTCATGTACACTGGGGCTGACATTTGTGGTTTGTTACACATTATGAGCAGTGACTGAGAAGGCACATGTTAAATATAGTCGCAGATGTAATTGACATGAACGAGGTAGATTATTATCAGCCATGTATGTTTCTATAATTATATACTAAAATAAGATTGCGCACACATTGTCCATTCAAATTACAAATGACACAAAATTTGCCCCACATCCTTCTTATTATGCCATAGATAAGATTATCTTGTCTTGGGAATTTCATGTCCTCTATAATAATTTTCAATCCATATTTATATAAAAGCATTGGAAACAAATAATTATGTGCTATTCATTTTTCAACAAAAACATAACTGAATGCTGCCTGAGGCTGTTTGACCTTAAAACATGGTGCAATTCCCACAAGCACTAAAAAGCCAAATAAGCAATACACATGCTGCATTTTTGCATATTAAGAAATCTACCTCTGTTATTTGATTTTTTTTTTTTATTTAAGTTAACCTTTAAAAAGCCCATTTCCATCTCCTGCTCTTGTTTGTGTTTGCAATATGGAATGTTATTTTCAGTGCTGTCGTGTGCAAGCTTTGTCATTGTGTGGTGGAGAGGAGAGTGCAGTTACTGTCATATTGTCATACAGAAGTGTACCTTCAGTTATAACACTGATCCAACTACAGTGTCCAACCACTTATTTATTGTAAGTCTGGACAAAGCATTTTAACTCATGTTGGCAAGAAACCTGGAGAGATTGCTACTTGCTGAAAAATGTCTTTGTTGCAGTATGCAGTGAATCACCTTGGCTGTTTTATTGCCCAGACCATACTGAGATCCAGCACTGACAAAGCATTTCAACCATTCTATATAATGCATACAAGGACAGAAACAAACCCACACACATACACACACTATAACAAACTGTTCCAGCATGCCTGAACAACCGACTTGCCCTTGGCAGCATGCAGCTGGTGCTCCATCTCACCTAAATCCTGACACCTGCACCTTATTTCCTGTATTTAAAGACTCTTTAAAAAAAAAAAAACACTGGCCAGTATATCATTTTACCACAACACTGAATTTTCCATGTGCTCTCGCTCTAACACTTTTGTGCCTAGATTTACTGTTGTGATATTCACCTAGTCTGAGTTTATGTCTTGTTGTAAATTCCTTGTTAAAGTTAATCACAGTCTTTCAGCGCATTTCTTAGTTCCAGGTTCCTTTTTTGTCTTGTTTAGTTCCTAGTCTTTGTTTTGATTCAGTCACTTCCAAGTTTCATGATTCAAGTTTTCTGTTACATCTATCACTGTTACAATATTGGTCACCTTCTTGCTCTCTCTGCTGCTTCTGCATCTCCTGTTCCTGCTGCCTGGGGTGCTGCACATTTTCATTTTTATGATAAAATAATGAATCATTTTCATGCTACAAGTATCAAGCCAGGCATTTAGACTCTCATGGGCAAACATGCCGGCGGCTATATTGAGATGTGAGTTTATTCGAATACACCACAGGGCAAAAACAAATTCTGAGAACTGAAAATAGAACAAAAATTCATGTGTGCTGTCACAAACAGCCTTGTGCCCATCTCCATTGAAATAGAATAGAATAAAATAGAATAGAATAGAATTTTTTTCCAGTATGGATCCTCTCAAAGCAGCTTTACAGACATCATTAGTATCTTAACCCCCACTGAGCAGGCCAAGGACACCTAACCCTAACCTCAGTAACCAAAAGGATATATTTTAGCTCTTTTGGTTTTTTAAATTAGCTGCAGTGAAAAGAAGAAATTTTCCTTGTTGGGACCAAATCAGCTTGATATTTGGAGCTGGACATTATCCCATCTATCTTAACTAAAGCCCTTGTCCCAGCTGAAGAGAAGCAGCCCCAAAGCATGATGCTGCCACCACTATGCTTCACAGTTGGGATGATGTTCTCTGAAATTGTGTTGTCTTTTCATCAAACATACTGGATCTTTTCGAATTAAGTCCAAAAGGTTCAACAATTGTCTCATCAGTCCATAAGGCATTTTCCAACATGATTTGGTGGAAATTTTTGACCTACCACCTATCCCTGATATATGTAGAATATGGGGATGGTTGTCACATGTAAAGAAATTCCAGCAGGTACTTTAATATTGTTGTAGGCCTCTTGATACGCTCCCTGACATTTTCTACTTGTCCTGTCATCAAATGTAGAGGGTCATCCAGATCTTGGCAGTCCTTGTTGTGCCACATTGTCTCCACTTATTGATAACAATCATTGAAGTGTTTCATGGTATATCGTATGTCTTTAATATTCATAAATACACATCTCCTGATTGCTACCATTCAGCAATAATATCTTGTGGCTGTTTTGTGAGCTCCTTGTGGACCATGGCTATCCCAGTAGAATGCGCCTGTAGTGTAATGTGGAGTTGAGACGGATGCAGTTGCAGTTTAAGCGTTTTATTAAAGAGGCAAGCAGACAAATCCAAAATGAGAGTCAGAATAAAAAGAGGAAACAGTCAGAGGTCGGGCTATCTATGAACAACAATAATAGAGATAATCCAAATATACACAAATGAGAAAACGTAACTAGGTCAATAACTTGGAGAATAACAATGTGAAACAAAAGTCAGGTGGCAAAACACTGAACAATACTCCACCACGAACAAAGACACACGGGGGTTTAAATATACAAACTAATTAAGAACAAAATGAACACAGGTGCAAATGATCATGACACGTAAGGAAGACAAATAATGACAAGACAGGGGTGGAGACAGGACATGAATCAAAACAAAAACAGAAATGGATCAAAGATCTACCTCCCAAAGAAGAAGGTTTAACAGTCACCTCATCTATACTAAGTGGAAAGGCGGACAAGTTTGATACAATTTAATTTTGGGCCAATGAGTATAACTTAAGTTTTACTGGGATTCAGTTTCGGAAAGTTAGAATGCATCCAATGTTTGATATCATGAATAAAGGATATTAGGGTAGGGGGTGGCAGGGTGATGGTAGTTTTGGTGCTGAAATAAATCTGAGGAACAGTGAAAGTCAAGACCATGGCGGTGAATGATCTGACCAAGGGGCAACATGTAAATAATAAGGAGAAGGAGGCCAAGGAATGATCCCTCGGGAACACCATGAGAAACCGTGTCAGTGGAGGATTTATTTTTCCCAAGGGTAACAAAGTGAAATCTATTAGTAATATAGGACATAAACCAGTTAAGACCTGTGCCTCTAATTCCAATAATAGATAGATGGGCAATGAGCACTTGGTTTACAGTGTCCAATGCGGCACTTAAATCTAAGAAAAGGATACTAAGGGCATCAGAATCAGTAAAGAGGAGGAGGAAAAGGAGGGGAGGATCACTGGTAAATCTCTAACATGATTTATCTTCATTTCTGGATATACATCACAAAAACCTGCAGTTAAAACAAGGATGTGTAGACTTTTATATCCACTGTACACACTTCGCTTTGAACAAACAAAACCTATTTCAACTTTGGGTCTCATCCAGCAAAAAAAAAAAAAAATTCCCCCCAGAACATTTGATGTTACATCATGCAGCAGGTGGAAATAGATCTGTGGTGAATGTGGTCATGAAACAAGAAGAAGAAGAAGAAGAAACACAGAAGCACTGTATAATGACTGCTCATTCGATCAGCATGTGAAACTATGCTTTGCTTCTACTTGAAGCACCTTGATACATAAGCACATCAAAAATGCAGTTAACATTTAGAAGTATGAAATTATTTTGACCTTTCTACCTCACCAACACAATCATTTGCATTCTGTCCTATTTCTGCAAAATGTTTGTCGCACATTTTCTTTCTCAAATCCGTAACACACCTCAACATTTCACACAATCCAATCTCATTTAGTAAAATTAAAGTCAGTTATAGATTAATGAGAATTTGTCATATACTAGTCCCTACTGTACATTCCTTCAGTATGAGAGAGACATTCTGCAGAACAGACCAGTCACTCACGTATCTATAGACATCCACGATATGAGCGCAATTCACTACTTCACAAGGATTGAAATATTGAACGAACCACTTTTGAAGTTTCTTTCAGTGGTCAGTGTCAGATGTTTAAATGGAAAAAGCAGTGACTTCCTAAGCCTGACAGAGAATATAGGAATGATTTATTTACAGGAAATGTTTTATGTATTCCTATATGAATGTGCTAAGAATGTTTGGTTGGATATTCAGTGGATATTAGATTGGATTAGATTTCTTTAATTCAGAACACTTGTGGGTAAAAATTCAGTTACATTGGAACTCCTGGTGTGGCTTGCTACATCTAGTTTAAGGAAATCCTCATTGCTGCACTAGGTTTCAATGTTTTCACAGCTACGCGCTCAGATTTGCATTTAGCCTTACCTGGATGAAAGCATTTGACAAATGAATAAAAATATTCATTGCATGCATTTCCTCTTTGTGCATCTTTTGATATAACTATGAACAACTATTAATATAAATGAGTGTGTAAACATGTAACTATTCACTCACACTCTTTCCTCTTTCCTCTTTATTAAACTAATGTGACATTTGAAGTGTGTGCTCTATTTGAAACTAGATGGCCAACACGCATTACCCACAGTTCAATTACACCAAATATTCACCCAGCGAGAAGTGCCTGAAAGATCTCTTGCTGGTGCACTTACCTTGCTTTTAAAGTGCTTCATACCTTTAAACCCTGAAAGGCTTTCTGGCAAATATTGATGATTATGCTAAATAAGTTGTGCAATATGCTGAGCAAATGGTGTGAAAGTAGCTTATGTTTGCATCAAGCCAAATCTGAAATGGCATTATTCAGAATGTCTCTTGGGTTCTTAATGGCAGATGAGGTTTGCTGAGAGCTGGTGATATGCAAAACAAAATTTGTTAAGTTGTTGAAACGGGACACATCACAACTGCCGTGTGCATTTGATTAAATTATGTCAGACATGCTTTGGAGAGAGCCAGGTATATTAAATAACAAATTGGTTAGAGCTGAAAAAGCAGGATATTCATATTCAGCTGTTCAAAGAGAGAATCAGGCAGCTGTAATGTTAGATTTAAAATACGGATCTGAACCAGGATAACATACATACACTGTCCACTTTATTAGAAACACCAGTACACATGCAGTTTTCCAATCAGCTAATCATGTGGCAGCAGCATAACACTTAAAATCATGCAGGTATGGTCAAGAGCTTCAGTTAATGTTCACATCAAACATCAGAATGGGGGGAAAAAATGTTCTCTGTGACTTTAACTGTGGCATGGTTGTTGGTGCCAGATGGGCTGGTTTGAGAATTTCAGATACTGCTGATCTCCTGGGATTTTCACACACAACAGTCTCTAGAGTTTACACAGAAAGGTGCGAAAAACAAAAAAACATCCTGTGTGCAGAGCATCTGCAGGCTGAAACACCATGTTGATGAGAGAGAGCAAAGGAGAATGGCCAGACTGGTTTGAGCTAATAGAATAGTCTATAGTAACTCAAATAAGCACTTTATACAACCATGGTGAGTAGAAAGGATCTCAGAATGCACAATACATTGAATATTGAGGTGGATGAAATACAACAGCAGAAGACCACATCAGGTTCCACTCCTGTCAGCCAAGACCAGAAATCTGAGGTTATCATGGGCACAGACTCGCTGAAACTGGTCAGTTGAAGACTGGAAAAAGTCCAGTTTCGATGAGCCTGTGCCCATGATGGTCTCAGATTCCTGCTCTTGGCTGACAGGAGTGGAACCCAATGTGGTCTTCTGCTGTTGTAGACCATCCACCTCAAGGTTCGATGTTTTGTGCATGCTGAGATGCTTTTCTGCTCACCACGATTGTAAACAATGATTGTTTGAATTATTATATCCTTCCTTGCAGCTCAAACCAATCTGGCCATTTTCCTCTGACCTCTCTTATCAACAAGGCATTTCCTCCCACAGAACTGTCACTCACTCAGTGGGTTTTGTTTTCTGCACCATTCTGTGTAAACTCTAGAGACTGTGTCAAATTCCCAGGAGATCAGCAGTATCCGAAATACTCAAACCAGCCCATCTGGTACCAACAACCATGCCACGATCAAAGTCACAGAGATCACATTTTCTCCATTCTCATGTTTAATGTGAACATGAACTGAGGCTCTTGACCTGTATCTGTATGATTTTATGCATTTTGCTGCTGCCACATGATTGGCTGATTAGATAACTGCATGAATGTGCAGGTATACAGGTGTTCCTAATAAAGTGGATAGTGAGTGTATGATGCTACAGAAGGTACTGCAAACTCTACAAACATGTAACTAATGGCAACAAGTTAAAGTGTGTCTGAATGTGTAATATTAGATTTAGAAGCAAAAAGTCATGGCAGCACTAATTGGAGATAATTATAAAAATAATAATAACAATAGTTATTACTTATTCTTAATATTAGGGTTCATTATTAGGAATGATGTTGCCATGGCTGCTCAAACAGCAAGTGTGGCATAAGTCCATTGGCATAGCATTCACATAACAGTACTGGCTCATGAAATGCACCCTTGGTGCCTGGGCACCAATCGTTGCGTCTATTATTATTATTATTATTTTTATTACTGTTATACAAAGATAAATTAATCAGCAGATAAAGTTATACGTTCTAGCATCACAAGTCTAAAATAGTGATACCTTCAAGGATATATATTGAGCCAAGATGTTTCACTCAGAATTGCCATATTTCACATAGTCTACAGAGGGTTTCTTTGACAGAGAAACCTGTGAAAACCTGCTTTCAAAGACAGTGTCATTTGTTATAGCACCAGACCAGGGAACCGCAAGAAAGATTTCAAATTCATATCAAATCACATAGTACTTGAGGTGTCTCAAAAGCAGAAGATTGGACACCTAAGCACTTAGACCTCAATACATTTCCGTACCATTCAGTCTCGAAGGACCTGGTCATACCTGTCTCCATTTCATTCTGAAGAATGGGAAGAACAGTATGGCAAACGTCCTGTATAATAACAGTACAGGTGAACAGAACAGTGCCAGGGAAAGGATGAAAAAGCAAGGACTTATTTTCATATAACCTGCCATTCAAACAGAGAATCTTATGTGAAATTTGAAAGAAATTTGAACCGAGGTAGCTTTCATGTTATAAACACCCCGTGTTTGTTGGAGTTGTATCCCACCATCTACGTCCAATTCCATATTTTAATAGGAATAATATGTTTGTGAAGGAGATGGCATTTATACATTATCCAAAAATTTTGAATGTACACTTTTTCTAGTATTTTTGTTCTTTAAAAAGTAGTCTACTATATTTACTGGTAATGATATAACATCGGATTTCATTATCATTAGCCACGCTTTTCTGTTGCACCACTCAGGCCACTGTCTGTGTGTGTTTCCTCCAGGTTCTCCAGTTTCCTCCCACTTCCCAGAAACAAGCAGGTTTACTGACTGCACTAAATTGCCCCTAGATGTGAATGAGTGTGTGAATGTGTGTGTGTGTGCATGGTGCCCAAAATATACCTGTCCTCATTTGATATCACTACATATAACCATTCTATAATGTAGACAAAAACTGACACAGATTCTTTTCATGTTGTTAGTTAATTAAACTCTACAGTTTAATTAAATTCTTTCAAGAGTTTAAGTTCTTTAACATGCAAGACCCCAAAAATATCAAATTATTCATTACTACTTCATTTACTGATTTGGAGAAAGAAAAAAAATTACACAGCAGAAATTAAATGATCATGATTTAAATTTAGCTTAAAAAGAGAAAGAATAAGGACTACATGCCTAAAATGTTCATGCTGTTAAGGGAGTAGTGCAACACTTTCAGCTATCAATATTCAGTCTTCAGTTAATCAATAAAGATCAACCTTCGCATAGCTGTTTCTGCATGCTGTTTAGTCACGACTGGTTTTCTTCAGATTGATGTTGCTGTGGTGATGGAACATGGAGCAAGCACAGCAAGAGAAAGGCAATTCCTCATCATCCAAGCAAAGTACCTGCAGTCATACTGTTTGTCCTTGGCTGTTCCACAGAGGCGTATTAGTAAATGCAGATGCCAGTAATTTTATTATTAAGTCCATTGCATTATGTCCTTGTAGAAAACAGTATTTTGTTGTTTTTATTGCATCATGGTTAGAAGTATTTTTCTGCATTAGTGAAAATGTGAATAATTTTCCATGCATACACTACCATTGGACCGATTAATATAAAGCTTTATAGTCTATAGAACAAACAAGTGTATTACTCTCTTCTTATGATCTCTGAAATTCTCTGAGTGTAATATTTAGTCATATACATTCGTAGTCATATATGGTGGGATGAAATATTGGGCTTCCTGGACAATGGTGCAAAATACAAGAAAAAACAATATAAAAAAGGCTTTGTAAACATAAAGTGCAAGTAGTAAATGTAACCTAATCTCTAAGTGCTGTTACTGCAGCATATGAGTGGGATGAGTGACCTTGCTGTGATTTTGACATGTTACCTGTTCTGAGAAAAGAACAGAAAACCTGTTTACTGCAATCACACAAAATGGAAATCTTGAGGCAGACAATAAACATTTTTGCAAAACACATATTTGTAAAATGCTTTCATGATTTCTTCAGAGATATTTTTTGCAATTCTTTGTAATTTAAGATCTGTATGGTTCATTCTTTCAGAGATGGGACCACACTTTCAAAGGGAAGATTTTGTAGTGAACACAGAAATGCCTCAGATTTTGAGTAATCACGCATGGATACCACACTACCTTACAAAAAGTAATCTGAATTGCTTTTTACTGTAGCTCAAGCATATGAACAGATTTGGTAAGACATTCTCTCACATCTGTAGCATCTTAAACGGTGTAACATTTGTCGTTTTGAATTTCTTATATATAATCATGTATTTATTGACTGCTTCAGCAACTGCCCTTAGACTTACATTATAAGCTAGTTACACCTAAATGAAACCTTTTGTCTGCGCTAAACACACATATGTGCCAGACAGGGTAGATTTTAGATTTAGGTTAAAAAAAATTAAAGTCAAGGGATTTCATTACAACTGTTAAGAGACATGACTACCCATCTGCTTATTAATCCATACAGATTTATTACTAAACTATTATACTATTACTATTAATATATAAACCATTAAATGTCTTTTGGAGAATTTTGCTTCTCTCTGTTATCTCTTAAACCACTGTGGAGGTGTAGATCTTTCATAGTGAGGCATAAACAGGACGGTGGTTCCCTATAACCTTAAGCAACTAATCTGCACAGTATCAGTGAGTGGTCCTGTGCAGATTAGTCATTAAGGTTATAGGGAACCACCTTCTGAAGCTGCTATTACCTAAGAAGGAGATGTAGAAACTTGTATACACGCTTTCTATACAATTATGAATATTAATTATTTTATAACCTATGAGAAATTGTTCTATGGTTTACACCTCAGTATAAAAGAGCTACGCCTCCTCTGATCATGGGCTCACTTCTGTATAACTGAAGTGATAACTCGCTGCTGCTGTATTGCTGAGATGTGCTCCCTCTGCAGAGCAAGAATAAATTCCTCTCCTTTTGATCTAGAAGATTGTCTGCTTGTTTTATTTGTGGAATAGGGAAAATTCTCCAACAATTTCCTTGCTGTTCTTCAAATGTAGCAATACAGAAAGTCATCCTCAGGAATACTAGGGTAATGGAATTTATTGGACTGAAATTCTGAATTTCATTGCAGAAATAACAACAACACAATTAAGGGGTGGATCCCATGGCTATTTAAAGGCCATGCAAAAGTGACCAGATGTTGGCTTGTCATCTGTCTTGCCATTGTGCTGAAACTTCACATAGATGGGACCCAGTGGAGCGTCGGGCATTTCAGGCAAATGAATGACAGCCTGCAAGATGCCAGTCTCCCTCTCCCTTGCATCACAGACAGAAGACTGACTAATTGGCCTTTTTCTTGCAGTGACCTATATTTGAAGGGTTTATTATAGCTGACCTGAATTGCCAATGTTCTGTCTGGACCTCAATAGATAAAAAATACTGTATTGCAAGTATGTTATTTTCAATCTGCATACAATACAGTCATGGGAAAAAGAAAGTACACCCCTTTCGATTCTATGTTTTTAATTTATTTTTATCCTAAATAAAAATTGTCTGGTCCTCACAAACTTCTATAAACAAACAAATAATCTCAGGTGACAACAAAAAAAACCACAATAGATTTCAATATGTAGTCATTTTTTCCAAAAGTAAACCAACATTTAGAAACCAGGTGCGAAAACATAAGTACACCCTTCCTACTTCTACAATCATTAAGAGAGTAATTAGCAGCAGGGTGTTACTAATGAAATGCACAAGAATAATTAATCATCAAGAAGTGTGACTACCTCTATAAAAGCAGAACTTTGGTGTTCTGGAGCGCTTAGGTGTGTTTCTATGTCATGGCAAGAAGAAAGGACATCAGCAGTGACCTCAGAGAAGCAGTTGTTGCTGTTCATCAACTTGGGAATGGTTATAAGGCCATCTCCAAACAAATTTGAAATTCACCATTCTATAGTGAGAAGGATTGTTTACAAATGGAGAGCCTTCAAGACAGTTGCCATTCTTCCCAGGAGTGGGTATCCCAGGAGATTAAAGAAAAGGTCCTTTTCTGGGTTATGAGCTGGTGAGGGCCACACAATTGTTATTTAGGCCCTGATAAATAAAAGCATTGAATTGAAGCAGGGTGTACTTTCTTTTTCCCGTGACTGTATATAATACATAAGTACAAAATTATAAAGGTGGTATACTGTAAATATGTATGAAATATGGTACAACTGCAAACCCATGTTACCAATAATTACTATAAAATTTACAGTAAACAACTATAAAACATGTTTACAGTAAAATTCTGTAATATCTTAACATTGTTTAAAATAGCACATAGCCAAGTACAGATGCTCAATACAGGATACAATTGAGCTGAAGGTTAATCCCAACCTTGACATCGCTGGGATTTCAACATGCAACCTTCTAACCTGTGACTCGAAGCCTTAGATACTGAGTCACCACAACTACACCACAACAATACCGCAACTAGTTTGCATTGATTCAACCACTTCTACCACTGAATTAACTCCACTAAAAGATTGCATTGAATCAAGACCCTTCAGCTCAGTTGTATCCTGTGTCAACCAAACTGGGTTATGAGTGACTTTATACTATGTAAGATATTATAGTACTTTACTGTAAATATGGTTTACAGTTGTTTACTGTAAATTTTACAGTACTTTATTGGCAACTCCAGGTAAAACTTTTACAGTGTACAATAAAAAAGTGTTTAACCATTTCTTTTGCCCTGAAAAATATCGCTGCTGTGTGTCTTATCTTTTATTTAAATTTAAAATTTTTAATTATTATTTTTAAAAATCTTTGTCTTGTTCTTTCTTTTTGTACTGTACTAACCTCCCCAGCTGGGTTTACAGATGGTACTCTTAGTCAATGACCAGAGGATGTGTTTTGATAGAGACTACAAAACACTTCTGTAAGTTGCTGTGGATAAGCGTATCTACTAACTGCCATAAATGTGAATGTCTAAATATGAATGTTCAAATTAATTTTATTGAAACAAAGCATAGAGAATAAGGCATTTGCTGCTTTGACGAGACTTCAGTGTGCACCATATACAGTGTGTGACCATTCAGATGAAGTGAATCCAGTCTTGATTCCATTTTATGCAAATGGATTTGCTGGCATAAGATAAGAAATTTAAAACATATTGCACAACCCATTAGCTTCACATTTCTCTATGGACTATCTATAAATATA
Organism: Pangasianodon gigas; assembly: GCA_022758105.1. Lineage (NCBI taxonomy): Eukaryota > Metazoa > Chordata > Actinopteri > Siluriformes > Pangasiidae > Pangasianodon > Pangasianodon gigas. The sequence goes on along the minus strand of CM040457.1, from coordinate 24,755,488 downwards.
AGCAAAAACAAATAAGTCAAAACAATTCCAGACATCATTCTTTTCCTACTGGTGGATTACAGTATGGCAGAACATAAAAGGGTTAAACATATTGGCTTAACATTGACAAGAGAAAAGAGCACAAGCTGACTGTTTAATCATAGATCCCCAATGGCATCTGAAGTAAAGAGTTTTCTGAATTTGCTTGTTGAGTAATGGCACCAATTTAGGGAGCTCATAGAGGACATCTTAACTGGCAAAGTTTCCAGCTATGGAAACAGCATGTAACCATGCCAACAAATTTATGAATCACAACTAATTCCATGCCCTTCTCTGTGTTCCATATAAATCACACAGCTGCACTGATCATTTGGGTAATATTACACTCAGTTCAGTGCTTGGCAAAACAAATTGGTCAACAGTCTCCTCAGGGCACATCCTCATGTGTATATCTACCATTCAATGCACTATATGCACATATTGCTTCTTTATGATATGGCACTTACACTGAAAAAGGGTGTAACATATTAATTGACTACTCTCTTTGTTAACGACAAAAAACAAAATGTTGTCCTGCTGTGTTAAGTTTAAGATTAAAGGACATTTTAAAGGGTGGTACAGTGGGTAGCATTGTCACCTCACAACTCCAGGATCCCTGGTTTGATCTCTGTGTAGAGTTTCAATTCAATTCAATTCATTTTTATTTGTATAGCGCTTTTTTACAAAGGTCATTGTCTCAAAGCAGCTTTACACAAACAAAGTAAAATGAAGTGTGTGTGTGTGACGTCTCTGATGAGCAAGCAGGGCGACGGTGGCAAGGAAAAACTCCCTGAGATGGTGATAGGAAGAAACCTTGAGAGGAACCAGACTCAGCAGA
>CM040457.1:24723025-24741605 GCA_022758105.1 Pangasianodon gigas | reverse complement strand
TACATACAGGTTTGATTTGGCTAAGGTGCACATAATGGATTAAATAATTATAGTTATTAATACATTGATACTGACAGAGAAATAGAAACAATGGTAATCAGATACAGTTAATATATGAGAGTGGCTGAGAAGTTGCTATTATATAATATTTGCTAATGTGTATATATATATATATATATATATATATATATATATATATATATATATATATATATATATGTTTGCTAATACCATCAACAGTCATCAAAATATTATAGTAGCTAATTTTTATTGTGGCCATTTTCTGGTTGGAGCAGTTATAGATTTATCTCATGATGTATATATGAGGCCCCAAAAATGGTTCAAGCCCAGGGGCCCCACCCTGAATCTGCCCCTGCCTATAACAGTACTCTTATAACAAAGGGCTCTCAGGCAGGTTATATGGATCCATTAGCAGAAGGTTTATTAAGACAAAAGGCAGGGTCAGAATGTTCCAGGTCAAATACCAGTAAATCTCAGAGAATGCAAAGTCCAAAACACATTCCAATAACATGGTCAAGAAGGCAGGCAAGGTCAATAAGCCACAGATCAGAGATAGCATCAAAAGTAAAGGGCAGAACAAAGGCAGAAATGAGACAAGCAAGGCAGGGTCTTACACAGGAAGACTATCAAGACAAAATGGCTCAGAACTTGCATGAGTGATGGGATGAACTGTAAGGCTTTGCAACAAAGCTAAAGTCCATGTGCTTTATATAGGGAACAAACAGGAAATTAAAATAAACAACAATGAATTCATTCAAAACTCAGGGGGAGGGGGCCCTCTGGTGGTCAGGCCGAGGATTGACCAAGCTGGATGTTATCAGTTCTTTGGTGGAACTCGCACTTCTCAAGTTTGGCATACAAGTTGCTTTCTAGGAGTTTTCGCAGGACGACATGTACATATTCATATTCGGTCTTGATATAGATCAGGACATTAATGTATGATGACACAACAATTCAGGAATTCTCTGAGAATTTCATTTACAAAGGCATAACCAAGTATTCAAAATGACCTGAATTGGTAATGAAAGCTGTCCAAGCTGGATGTTACACTCTAACATAACATAAATGGAGATGACTAGTCAGCCTCCTATTTCTTAAGCAAGATTGTCTCCTCTCATGCTGGCATGAGACTAAATCTGTTACACTATGAGCCAAAGCAAGAAAGTTTCTTGCAGTCAATTTGTGAGAGTACAGTCGCTAACTTTCAGAGATATGCTGGCGTGAGATTTTTCATTTCGTAATGATTTTGTAATAATTTTGTTCTATACATGGCTTTTATACTATACTCGTGCCAACATATAGCGATATGCATTGCTTAAGTCTGTCCTCTGTAGGCTGCAGATTTGAAGAAGAAACCTGCATGTGAAGATCAGGGTCAATAAAACTATATTATAGAGTCCATGATATGATTACAACAAGTAAATTCCAGAAAAATACTATTACAGTGAGACTTATCCATACCAAGATTATCTTCCATTTTAATTACAGCCTCTCTGTGCTCATCATCTGGGACAGTGGAACATAAATGAAGTGCCAGCGGAAAGGACAAGTCCTTCTGGTCCTTTACACCTCTTTACACCTCTGTAGCAGAAACTGTCATGTTAGTCAGCATGATACTGGCAAAAACAATGCACAATCATATATAGACAGATGCTGATACTGATGTGGGGTATACTAACTTTTGATGCCTTGTTCCTATTTCTTACTCTTGGATAGGAGTATAATGACTTCAGCCATCATTACTTCCTGTTAAAGAACTAACACATCTACTGTAGTTATTAGGGTTGTAACTGAATATGAATACATTATTTGCAATGAACAGAGAAAATGTTCTGAACAAATACAAATACAGATGCAAACAGGAGGTGCAGTATTAATTTAAATCTGAATACAGATACAGACATGGATATTTGGATCACTAAACAGATATAGATACAGATAATTTCATTGTGTTACACCCTTAGTAGACATACTGTATATCTATTCATTCATGCATTTATTAGAATTCATAATATTATAATCTTTACTTTCATGAAAAAGAACTTTCTGGAAACTTTTACAGCTAATACTTTTGCTTATACAAGCATTTGCTGCACAAAATGAACTATAACACTCAATCTGTTTCGATTGCAGAACAATTCCATAATCTGCCAGAAGAAATCGGCTTCCTCTTGGTCAGGTTCTTGGTCCTAAGATTTCCACCAGATAAAATGAATCAGGTCCTCCTTCTGCATCTTATTATATTACTGCAACAGATGTTGGAACAGCTTGCTAATATGGATTACTTCACACAAACACCTGACGAAATGGTTCAAAACATTACTGCTTAAATAGCCAGCATAATTAATATTCATAATCAGTTTCTGTGTATCTCACCTCATAAGAGGGTCAGGAAAAGTTACATTTTGCCAATCAGACATGTAGTTAGCATCATGGTAGAGGATGTTGACCTTCCCTGGGGTCGAAACCTAAGTTATGACTACAGAACCTGAACCTGACTCTAGAAACATATAAACATTATTTATATTACAGTATTGGACTGTTTCTATTTAATCGTGTCCAGGATTAGAAACTACAACCTTACACATTATAATGGATTTATTGTCTCTTGTGTATGAAATGTTGTCATGTATCATGTAATGTGATAGGCCTTGCTGTGATTTTAGTCCGACTCAAGAATCTTAAGTTTTCCACAGCTTTTATGTTAACATTCCTTTACTTCTGCACTGTGTGTGTCCTACCTGGACTGCATGGATGAACACTAGACTGGTATTGGGCTTTTCTGACATTAGCACATCCATCATGTTCAACAATGGTGTAGAAAACTGTGGGACATTAGAATTTATATGGTTATTCTGTATAATTTTTCCCAGATGTAAAACAGAAACAAAATGGTTCACTTCTCACTAACAGAGGTCACTGTCACCAGAATGTTTCTGATTGTGTTAGTTAACATGTGCTTAAGCTTTATGAACTTTCCATTCTTTTCTCTTGAGAGAGTGCATGGAAATTATTTTACAGTTAAATGGATCCTTGGCTGCAAAAAGTTTGAGAATCTCTGCCCAAGTCTGCATTGATGTCAGACGCAAACTCGCTGGAACAGTGTAATGCTAAGTTTGGACACAGCCATGTTATTCTCATATAAGAAGATTAGGAAACATTTCAGAGGTAAAACGAGAAACAGATAAATAAGTAAATATCAATACAATAGGAATAGTGAGAAATTGAAAAAAATAAAGCGGCAGTAATTGATAGAACGGGAAGTAATATGAAGTTATTTTAATACATTTTCTTGACTATTTGAGATTTCAGGAAATACTTAAAGGCATGTTTGAGCTCATAATTTTTGTACTCCGTTATACACATTTATAATCAGATAATCCTCTCTGCTCAACATGCATATAGCCTAGGTGTCATAATCAGTCAAATTCTGAGAGACCAAACATCTATATTCTGATGCTAATCAAAACACACACAACAATAACACGGTTGTAACACTTTATAATAACTTTCATGAATATATCATTAATAGCTATGAAAAGTTTACAGTATACAGCTCATATCATTGCGTAAACAAGTTTACATTCATCTTTGGCTAAATGATTGCATTACATACAGTCATGTATAATTAGGTATCTACATACACTAAATCATATTTCTGATAAATAATTTCATTTTGTACAGACCTAATCTAAAGTCAGAGTGTTGCAAAATTTCTTTAGTGTTTTATATGTGTAATTCTTCAGTAAACGTTTACATCACACATGTATGAACCATCAGTCAATCAACCTTTAATTACAAAATATTACTAACAAAATACTCAAGAAGAACCACAAAAGCAAGTTCAATTTTTAATCTGACTCAGTTAAAACTCATTTTAAAATGGTTTATATATACTGCATGCACTCATGCTTACTTTGTGCCAGGCTTACACTGCCCGAAATCACTTGTTTAGTCAGGACATCCGTAATATTTGCTAATTTCGTTCACTGTAGTTCAAGTTCATGGTGTTTTTGCTCATTAAGCTCATGTGGCTCTTATTTTTTATATATGTGAAATTTCATATTCATCCTAGGAAATGGAGTGACCCCAGGTTTCAAAGTTTTCTAACGTAAATATTTATATATTTTAACAAATTGAAATGTTTTACAAATAAAAAAGCAAAAAATCTACAAATTTTATAAATTATTGCGACACTTTCGTGATACTCCACCCTTGTAATGTATATTTATATAATATATTGTTTTGATTCATATTCGGAGTATATGAATTTTTAATGTAAGGGGTTCTCAAACTTTTCATAGCCAGGGACCCTTTAAACTGTAAAATGAACTCCATGGACCCCCTCAGTACAGATTTATTTCATGAACATTATTTAAATGTGTACAATAATATTTTATCTATTTAATGGAGCCACAGAGCTTTTTACTCCTGACCTTTCCACCACCAGGACACATTAGGTCTAAGGTCACATTTATTTATAGGCCTACTTGTTTTTGAGTTTTAAGATAAGATAATCCTTTATTCGTCTCCCAATGGGGAAATTTGCATATTTGCAAATTTGCATGGGTTTGGAGAAAATCCATTCAATTTCAGTGACCAGTCAGATGGGTTATTAACTATAAGACCTCAGTAATAAAGATAATAACTTTGATAATGGTGGGTGTGATTTCCACCACTTTAACTAAATTTAAAAATCATGAATCTCCTGGCTATCCATCACGGAATTCGGGGTGTCTCTGGACCTCACTTTAAGAACCATTCTTTTAATGTATTTAGCAGCCAGCCCCATGACATGGGGGGACAACTAGTAGCTGTCCCAGGCCCAGGCTGGGTGAGGGCCCTGGAGAGTTTAGTAGTCCACTGACATGAAGAATAAAACCATCTGAAATATGTCTATTTAATAAAACTATGGTGGTAAAAAAAAATTAGGTTGATGCATTGTTTCCAACTCGTCAGTTTAGACAACATTTACTCTATTTTTGTAAAATGTTGGTCTGCTGCATTTCTTGTGGCCTTGTACGGCTACTTACTGACAGTTTCTCATACACTATATGGCCAAAAGTATGTGGACACCTGACCATCACACCCATATGTGGGTTTCCCCAAACTGTTGCCACAAAGTTAAAAGCACACAGAGAAAGCCTAGAATTTCTTTGTATGCTGTAGGTTTAAGATTTCCCTTCACTGGAACTAAGGGGTCCAAGCCCGTTCCAGCATGACAATGCCCTTGTGCACAAAGTGAGCTCCATAAAGATATGGTCAGCCAAGGTTGGTGTGGAAGAACTCGACTGAACACCTTTGTGATTATTTGGAACACTGACTGTCGAGGCTGTTGTAGCAGCAAGGGGGCGGGTGGGGTTGGGGCGGGGTTCCAACTTAGGAATGGGATGTTCAGCAAGCACATATGGGTATTATGGTCAGGTGTCCACATACTTTTGGCCATATAGTGTATGTAAAGGGTCTCTGGCCATTAGTCGCCTTCAGTCTTGCAACGTTGCTACAATGTCGCATAATTCAGGCACACAAAAAAGAAAACAGGAAGTACTGGTTAATTTAAGGAAATGTACAGCGAAGTTCTTGAAGCAATCCTGAATATTGCATTTGAACGAGTTATAGTTCTGTTATGGGAAAGTTCTTGAAGCAATCCTGAATATTGCATTTGAACGAGTTATAGTTCTGTTATGGGAAAGTTCTTGAAGCAATCCTGAATATTGCATTTGAACAAGTTATAGTTCTGTTATGGAAAAGTTCTTGAAGCAATACTGAATACTGCATTTGATGAGTTAAAGGTCTGTTATGGGAAAGTTCTTGAAGCAATACTGAATACTGCATTTGATGAGTTAAAGGTCTGTTATGGGAAAGTTCTTGAAGCAATCCTGCATATTGCATTTGAATGAGTTATAGTTCTGTTATGCACGACGGGGCTGTTACCGGAAGTCATTTTAAAAACAGCTGTATGTTCCAGCATGGTAAAATAATGAAATGTGTAAAGGGGAATACAGTAGACTAGCACCCAGCTTGGTGAGCGCGCGCCCTCCGTTGTGTGGCTGAGTCACGTGCTAAAGTGGTGCTCGTCACATGATCAGCTGATCTCCGCTTCCTCTCTCTGGATGGCTGCAGGATTTTCAAGCTCCTCTGGTTCAGCGCTGGTTAAAGAGCCGCTTCGTTTGTGTATACTTTAATCTAAAAGCCTTTCGAGCCACGACAGGCTGTAGATTGATCTGGACGCGCGTTTAGGTAGCAAAGCTGGCGCTTTTGGTTGAGTGGATGATGAACGGCCACGCAATTCTCTACACCGGGGTCACTTTGGCCTTCTGGAGCACCATCCTCATCGTCGGTATGTTCTTTAATATTATCATTAGTCCCTCCATTTCCTCTTGCCATCCTCCATCATTTCTGACAAATGTCATGAAAACGTTTGTTCATAAGATTCGTGGATTTCTTGACAAGCTAGCTTTCTCTTACTCGTCCAGTCGCCCACAGTTAGCATTGCTAATATGATAGCTAGCCTGTGGAATAGCTAGTCAGGTTACTGTCAGCTGTCACACAGCGCCGGTAGACTTCATCGAGATAAAAATGGAGATACTGCTAAAGAAAGGGTGTTAAAGCTCGCTGGAGGTTATAATGTGTATTTTAGAGAGCTCTAAATCACAAATTACTTCATGTGTTGCTAATTAGCAGCTAGCCTAACGGCTAGCTAGCGGTGGCACCGTGATAGCATCGGCCTTGACGTTACTGTTTACATCCGCTGAATAGTATGTGTAGTTTAGCTATTTGCAAATTCTGACTATTTCCACCGGGAAACTGACCAGGCCACGGTTGTGAAGGTGTAAAACAAGAGCACTATATTTATTATAAAGGGCAATGACTTTGTGTTTTTGTTGGACGGGTTTTAAACACTGAGAGTCACGAATTCTCCAAATGTTCATTTCCAGCTGCTTTTAGCTTAAACAGTAAACATTAGCACAGCTTTAGTCTGAGCCTTCCTCTTTTACTTTAGTACAACATAATTATACCCATTCCTGCTCAATATATCAAAAATATCATACTGAGATACTTACAGATGTTGATATACGATATTTATTCCTTCATCACTTTCAGTTCATTCGTTCTTCCTTTTCAGTGAGGAAAGATACACAATACGAATTAGAGCATTACTTTTGCTAACAAAACAGTGGAGCCATTTACTGAAACTGATCCGCTGAGACTTTCATTCATTCATTCATTCATTCATTCATTCATTCATCCATCCATCTTCTGTAACCACTTTATCCTGGTCAAGGTCATGCTGGATCTGGGGTCTATCCTGGGAATAGTGGGTGTGATGCAGGAATACACACCGGATGGGACGCCAGTCCTTTTCTGGACAACGCATACACACTCACACACACATTCACACACACATTCACACCTGGGGCAGTTTAGAGTAGCCAGTCCACCTACTGGCATGTATTTGGGAGGAAACTGGAGAAACCAGTGGAAATCTGCACAGAGAACCTGCACAGAAAGACCACACAGGATGTAACCTGAGCTCAGGATCAAACCTGGGACCCTGTCCAGTGCACAACCATGTGACTTTATTCCCCTTTACAAAATATCAAAGTGCTGCATGGGGGGGAAAAAGGGTAAACTGATACAAAAAAAATTTCATTCACTTTTTAAATATAGTTAAAAAGCACTTATGAGAATACATTCAATTGTCTGGTCGGTTAAATTTGCGTATTTTTACTTATCAGTCATTCGTAGCTGTTAAGCATTTGAAGTCTTTCTAGTCTTTGTAACTTGGGCTGAATGAGGAAGGAACAATTCTCATGTGAGTGTGAGTTATCACACATCCTCAATGGAGCACACACTTTGTCATGGGCCTCTTTTTAGTTGTGGAAACAAGTTAAATTTATTTATTAACTTCTAATACAGAAAGATGTCTCAGTTAGATTGCATTTGTCTGAACCTTCCTGCCTTATTTATTTATGTGTTTTATGAAAAGATCTATATTTGTCTGATTTCTTCAGATTCTGATGTGACTAAACTATGTTTCATGTTTCTCATCAGGAATCTGCTATACAATCTTTGACCTCGGATTCAGGTTTGACGTGGCATGGTGAGTGTTAAGTATATCCTTTATGATATAATTTGGGATACATATATTATTTAATCTCTTTGCATTTTAAAATCTTGGTGTCTCGTCTGGCAGGTTTTTAACAGAGACGTCCCCGTATATGTGGGCCAACCTTGGAATTGGCCTGGCCATCTCACTGTCTGTGGTTGGAGCGGCTTGGTAAGAGCTCATGCTATTTCCCCTTTTCTCCTTCTTTCACAAGAGAACAGCTCACAGTGAAGGCAGGGGGGATTTTATGATGTGGAAAAAGCTGAACTGCTCATATATCTGTCTTAATGTCTGAATGCCTGTACAAAACTTGTGTACATGTGTCAAAGTGCTGCTCCACTACACATGAAAAGGAGTTGTGACCTTTATAAATGAGGAAAATCCATTCACTGCATATGTAGTCCTGAACCCAGCATTAGTTTTCTTATACAACTGCTGTGACAAATATTTTCTTATTTGCATTTTTGCTCATTTTCGCATTTGTCAAGGTTCCATTTTGCATTCTTTAGTAGAATAAATCAAGAACTACTAAACCAAAGTGAAGGAGAGATCATCTGACACTCCTGACAGTACTATAAATATCAAATGCTGCAAGTTAGAGAGCAGAATTGGCCCTGCTTTCCCTCCTGTTGATGTAATTCCGTCTGTCAGCTCATGTAGTGTGTATTTAATAGGGCAGTTAGTGCTCTCCTCCAAGTGTGTTCAACCAAGATGCATTGGTTTCATGTTAGGGCTGGGTGATATGACAATACAATGTTGATATCTTGATAAATATGGTTACAGTACACTTTTCTGAGATATTGTGGGCATTGTGATAACTTTTTAATGTTTTGTAAATAATATTTGCAAAGCCTGGAAGCAGCTGATTTGATGTTTTTCTAGTGTTTTGGATCAATGATCAATTATTAAAAAGATATTATGAGACCATTTTATTTTTAATTTTATTTTGAGCTTTATTTGTAAATGCCACACTGCTGCTTTGCTGGACGTTTGACAGCAAACCAGTATATCTTGATACATACCTTCTTGTTGCTCATTACTGCTGAGATTGGTTGCTGAGTTTAATAAGTATTTTAATAAATTAGACGATGATAATAATGGAAAAGCTCAATTCATAAGAAGGGTCCTGTAAAAATGTGTATTTATTGTGATTGGAATCAGACTTTTGTTATTAAAGTCTTTTGATCACTGATCTACAATAATCTGTAGTTAATATTACCTAACATTAGTTAGGAGATGCTTCTATCCAAAGTGAGATGGAATAAAACCCACGTATGTTGAGCAGATTAGGGTTTACTGCTGCTCTCTAACTATTTGCATGATATTATAAATTATATACATATTATGCAGTGTATAAACATGCATGTTATATTGGTATTAAGCTTGTTGTATATTCTCATCTCTGCAGGGGAATTTACATCACTGGCTCCAGCATCATCGGAGGAGGTGTCAAGGCCCCGAGAATTAAGACCAAGAACCTCGTCAGGTTTGTCCTATCTGCATTCTGTCTTTTATTTTTAGTTTATTCATTTCATGTGAATATTGCTGACGTTGTTATATGGTCTTTGCTCTGCAGTATAATCTTTTGTGAAGCTGTTGCCATTTATGGGATCATCATGGCAATTGTCATAAGTAACATGGCAGAGGTGAGCTGTTAAAAGTGAAAGTGTAACTAGTCGACTCGTTTGTTTCTGTTTCATCACAAATAAATGTTTTTTTCCCCCCAAAAAATAAATAAATAAATAGAGCATTTGAATCTGATTTATTTGCTCATGAAAGTTTTTTTGTAAGTATTTTAATAATTTATCATTCTAAACTTTGTGCGTCCCAGAGGTTCAGTGGCACAACTCCAGAGACAATTGGACCAAGGAACTACCAAGCAGGTATAAAACAGCACATATGAAAGGAGTTTTAGATTTTACTTAAAATTCATCTTTGAAATTTGGAATTTTGGTTCTGTTCATTAAGTTATTTAAACCATTTTATGGTGCCATATTTCCAGGCTACTCCATGTTCGGGGCAGGTCTCACTGTTGGCTTTTCCAATCTCTTCTGTGGCATCTGCGTTGGCATCGTGGGCAGTGGGGCTGCTTTGGCTGATGCCCAGAACGCCAGCCTGTTTGTTAAGATTCTCATTGTGGAAATCTTTGGCAGTGCCATCGGGCTGTTTGGAGTCATTGTAGCCATCTTGCAGGTGGGTAATTCTTTCCACTTAATGCACTGTCATGAGAAAGAATTATATCTCCATAGAGGAGAGGAAACATATATTTATTTTATGATTAGGCATAATGATAAAGACACTTAAAGACCTCTCATGCCTCCAGGAAGAGGAAATAAGTTTTCCTGAAACCATCATGTTCCTTTTTTTTTCCTGTTGCAACATTCTGAGGGGCTTCCTATTTACTGTAATTGAGTTTGAAATGTGACATTGTCATAGTACGTGACACTACAAGCAGTTCGGATTCCTACCATGATAATATCAATGAAAGGCTGTTTAAGCAAAAGAACATGAGAGAGAGTTGGTTGTCACAAATAACGTTACTGCTTTAAAAAAAAAAAAAAAAGAGAGGAGCTGCTAATTATCAGCTACAGGAGACTCTTGTTGTGCTATATGGTGGTGTTTTGTTTTGTTTTTTTTTAACTGTTGCTTGATGCACATTTATGTTCACTTCTAGGTAATCCACATATGGTTAATTTGTACAACTCAGTGGAATTGCATGATCATTTTTGTCTACATGCTACCAATAATTTTTGTCCTGGACGTTTGTGAAGGAAATTTAAATGGGTTAGATGTATGCAAAAATGTGCATATTTTGGTATGTCAAGTGTTTTTTTTTTTTTGTTTTCTTTTAATACAATATAAAAAAAAAACACTTGACATATCCTATACTCCTATATAAACCAAAGCCAATATGGAGTTTTCAGTTGTGCTCATTTTCATTATATCAGTTCTCCATCTCCATCTGGCCACACTAAAAAATTGATATGCGCCATGATCATAATTTATTAGTTACACCCTGGAGATGGATCTGATGTGTTTACTTAAATTCTGATTATCCGGTAACTCTACTGCAAATGAAACAAATGGAATTGTGTGTGTGTGTGTGCGCGTGTGTGGAAACGGACTACGCTGTGAATTCATATCACATTCAGTCTGCTTACTCCTCAAGTACAGTTGATAAATTGAATCCTCCCACCAGTTATTTTCTTGAATATTAATATTGTCTGACACGTATTTATTTATTTTTTCCCCCAGACATCGAAAGTAAAAATGGGAGATTAGAGAATACGCCGTCTGCAAGACAAACAACAAAAGAAGAATGACGCTGTGTTGGATACACAGCCTGACTATGTAAATACATAGTAAATTATTTAAATGTATTTTCTTTCTTTTTTTTTCCCTGTGTCTGTTTTTAACCATTGTTTACCGAAGAGTGAAACATTCGCACCACTTTGTCTTAAAGGAATGCACGTTTAAGTCAAACACAGATCTTTTAAGACGTTTCACACAAATGAACCTCAGAAGAAGAAATATCTTCAACAGGTGTGATGTTGGCCCTATTATCGACGTATAAGATATATGAGAATTGTATTGATTTCTGGAGGTTATTTTATTTGAAATGTATGAATACATGTGTAAAAATATAAGTAGATAGCAGATTCTGTAGAGTAGAATCCCATCATGCAAAGACTGGACTTCAGACACCTAAACTCCCTGAAAGATTACGTGGTACTTTGGTGAAAGTTTTGAATTTCTCTAGGGCTGTGTAGCTTGCTGTGATTTGCTGTTCTGTACAACACAAAAAAAAGTGAGATGTTGTTATTTGTATGTATTATGGCTGTCTGAAGTGTTATTATTCCATGGTATGGAGATGCGTTAAAGTCAGATCTATTGTAAATCCTATAGCCAGAACAATTCTGGACACTTTGAATATCGTTCATTCTTGCGTGTTGTGTTCATTCATCGGCGAAGCCATTAATAGACGAGGACACGGCTGATCTCTCATTATTCCCAATCTTTAAGTGAAACACAGTTAATTTGATATTAATAGTGTTTGTATTTGCATTGGCACCAGGACACACTTCAGTTGCGATTGGTTGAGAATGAGAGGATGTATAAATCTAGTGTTTATAAGAATATCTTTAAAAAAATATGTGAGGCATGAGGATGTTTAGCATTCCATATTTCTCCTACTGTATGTGATCTTCTTTGGTTTTTTTTTTTCTCTGTGTTTTTGTTTACTGACGTAAGATGCACAGTTACCTGCATTTAAAGTTCCCTATTCAGAAAATGTTCCCTGTTCAACCCACTTAGCTCTGTAGGTACTCCTCTCAGGAGATGAGCTTGCAGTGATGGTTGCCACTGCAGAGGATTTGTGTTGCAGTCAGACAGATTCAGCTGGCTTTGATAGGCTTTTGGTTATGTTGCATGCACTTGCAGCTCTTCCTTTAGAGAGTTACAGCTTGACTGTACATTTTGTGTTTTTCTTTGTTTCCTTCTGTAATAATGTATCTGTGTAGTCCCGGGACATGCAATACAAAGCGCTTCAGTGAATTCTAGCTTCTAATGAATGATCTAAACCTAAACTCCAGCACACTTGAGTAAATTCACTGCTCCCAGACAACTCATTCAACTCGCCAGATAATTCTCAGCTTTAGTATGTGTGGTCATATAGAGACTGTCTGGATCATTGCAACAGATTTTTTTTTTTTTTTCTTTCTTTTTTTTAAATCGCACCGGAAGCCACAGTCTTTTACAAAAACACCACTGATGCTTTATCGTTTAGTCTATACACATTTATTTCAAAGCATTCCAGTAATGTATCTTGATGTCAGCTCTTGGAGGTAAAGAAGGCCCTATTAGCAGCTTGGCCGCTTTCATGTGCCTTTGCTAATACGGGATGTCCACATCTATGCCTAACTGTCTGCTTGTAATTCTTGATTCTCTCTTGACCAGGCATCCAGTGATTGTGTTTATGTTCCTGTGGTGATTTTCATTGTTTTGAAATGTAAAAGTGGATGCTGTTGACTTTCATAAATGGTCCTCGAACAAATAAATACATCAAGCCTGTCCTGATGTCCTTTTGTTCCTGTGTCAGTCTCTTGTAAACCATTTCTCTCAATATGTGTATTATTAGTCTGTAACTGATCATGTTAACAGGCACTAAACTTGAGGCTCTAAACTTATCACTAAATGTAGAATTGCACTAATTAATTTCTGTGTATCCTTCAACTTAATGCCACTTTCTCTTTAAGGATAATCCGCAGAATATAACTGACATGATCCCACTGGGACAGGAATCACACTGTCTCATGCTTGAGAGAGGACAGTTAACATGGACATCATGATGTGTTATAGCAAATAATTGGAAATAAATCTAATAAATTGCAGTGTGTCTATGATGTACAGAACCATTTCTTTTTTTAAGATATATTGCAAAGATTGGCATTATTTATGTCGTCCTGCCCCACCAAAATCTATGCTCTGCTGCCCCTGCTCTATAACTTTCATGCAGCATCAGAATGTTTATGGTCATATTAAAGTAATATGAATTTAAATAAGTTATATTTGCTTACATAATTGCTAATATATAATATAAACTTCTGGGCTTATCAAGTGACTCAAAATTCACTCAATTCATTCAATCAGTTACACGACCACCATCTTAAAACTGAACCATGAGAAAGGGATTTGTCTGTCTACTAATGAAATTTTTTATATTATTTATATATAATTTGGCTTGGCTAGACATACTTGGTATTTGATAATAAATTTGGCATAAGAAAAAGAAAAATATGATTAAAATATTGAGTACTTTGACATGCTCTGTTGAGTTCTTACCTCCAAGTAATCACTAGATGGAAGCAGAGTGCATGAAAAAACCTCCCGCTTCTAAATACCTCACTCCTCGGGTGCTTTATGGTTTAACTGCAAAGCTAATTACTAAAATTGCTACACATGTTTAAGTGTAAAGTTATTGAGAAACATATTTGATTTCCCATGCTGTTTTTTTAGAGAATCCCTTTGGGGAAAGCCCTAATGCCATTTTATGTGCTTTCCAATACGTTTATTTGTTCAAGTATAGTTTAAAGGATGAACCTTTAGAAGCTCAAGAGATTTTATTTTAATATGACTGTAGACTTGAGAAAAGAAGAAATGTTTTATGTTCAAAATATGAAGCTAACTACTCTGTGTTCATGACAGCTGATAACAACTGAAAAATGTATAACCTTGCTACATTATTCTGCCATGCCTCCCCAGATAGCAAGTCACAAGTCAAAACTGAAGTCCATAGCCACCCCATCTACCAGTTTACTCCGTGAAAACCTGTCAGCAATTCAGTCATATTTTATTGGATTATGACTAAAAATGACATTTTGTGATTTAATGCTGCCTAAAGGCTTACTGTTATTGTTTGAATTGACGTTTAGTGAGGTATAATCATCTGACCAATATGGCTGATCAACTGAGTAAAAAATACTTAAAGTAAGCAAATAATGTAAAATATCCCGTTTCTATCAGTGTCCTATTTTTGATTCACTCTCATAAGTCATTTAGCCGTTCATCAAGCAGATGGGCGAATGATTTGGTTATTTTGCAAACAATATTTTCAAATAAATGTGTTTCAAGATGAGTTATTCACGTGGTCTTGTTCCGTGGTACATCCAGGTGTTATTTTAAACAAATTATATAGTACAAATAAAGCTTGTTCAGGAAAACACATCAAGTTATTAATTGGACTCACATATTTAGGCACCAAAAGCCATCTGTAGCAATGAAAAACAGTGGTTGTGATCCAGTAACCTGTCATGCACACAGTAATGAAATAAAATATGAGGAGGAACAGAATCTGATCTCTCTGCTTCTCTGGTATAATTTGGTGTCACAGAGTGAGGAATTGCTGGAAAGCCACTGACACTTCATCCTCCTCTATTGTTAGCAGTGTGCAGAGGACCACAGGGGACTAAAATATATGCTTGTTATCCTGGAACCGCCGGGCTACAGTCTAAGTCTGCAGTCCTAAGTTAAAAAAATAAAATAAACAAGAGCATAAATAATCCAACACCACAAATATAAAGTAATGCACACAGGTATTGCATATAGCTTAAACACAGGGACATGCTCTATAGCTTTATTCAGTTTTTTATATAGGTTTTTTTCTTTCCCAAACCAAAAAGTTTTCTAAAGCATAAGTATATTTGTTTCTGCAAAATACAAGTTTCAAAATTATTCATATCCTAACCATTGGTGAAGTTGCCCCTGTAAAGAGAAACAGCAGTGAGTCCCCTGCAATGTCTAACAAGGTTGGAGATGCTTGTTGAAGGATCCTGTCCACTCCTCCATGCAGAACATTTCAAACTCCTTAATATTCTTAGGTTTGTGCTTGTGGACTTCCCTCTTTCATTTCTTTTGATAGGAGTCATTTCTTTTTTTTTTCTTTTTTTTTTAAATCTAGCAGTCTTAACCACCATTATACATTATATCCATTACTTCACTGGTGCAGTTCTGCCTTTTTTCTCTTGGCAGCTCTTCGGCTTACTGAATGGTCATGATGACAATGTTTTTTCATGTATGATCATTTGTTTGTGTGTATTTTAAATATTCTTTGGGGTGTCAGTAATTTTGCCTTATTAAGTTCTTACGAGAATGTTTTAGAGCAACAAGTAAGCAAGTAATAAGTAAGTAGTTTTTATAATGTTTGTGTGAAAATTTTAAATTATTATATTGTTTATATTTTTGCTTATTTTTATGCCGACAGTAATGATCACGGGGATGAGAAGCCCTCCTCTAGGATTGACTTTTTCTCCGGCTCTACTAAACAAAATGCCTAGTATACATTTAAAGTAAGAACTTGCAAATAGTTCACTAGCTGTCTCACCCGAGCAGCCCCATCCCTCCTCTGTCCATTGTGCATTTATCCATATCGTAAAATAACGCCTGAGCTGTACATGAAAACTGACTGTGGAAAAAAGAGAAAACAAAATAATGAACAAAAATGTACAGTACTAAACTATACATTTGGACCTGTATATGGTGTTCCCTTACACACCTTACATTCTGGATGTCAGGTGATCCATTACAGTGTAGTCACTGAACACCATTTGGCCCAGGGTGAAGTGATATTTCCCATGTTTAGTGGTCTTTCACTATGTCATAGCAGCCTCTCCAATGTGCAATGTGCAATGGTTGCTGGGATTTCATTCAATGTAAGCGTGTAGATGCAGTCCTATTATTCAGGTGTCTGTTAAATCTCCAGTACCACATCTTGTGTGTATCAATTTTCATACAGCAGGAAGTGATAGCTGTTATTTCACATGCTTTCACATGGGAAAGCATGAACCATGAAGTCTCAGTATATGCTGTATGGTACTGTGAGATATGTGTTTGGCTAATGCATGGACAAAGTTGTACACGCATCAGCGCTTCCTGGACACTTCATATAAAAAATGTGTGTACCAGCATGCATACTCTTGACTGTGTATATGCACGCAGTGAAAAAGTAATGAATGGAACTTTGTTATATTCACCCATTATGATTCATAGAGAACATACAGAGGGGAAATGAAGTAGTCCATTCACAGTTAACTGACACCCTTGCTAATACGAAGCCCTTTTCCCCTGTTATAAGCGCGCTTCGGCCAATCAAAAAAAGGTGTAATGGAGTAGCTGAACATTTTTGAGAGCACAGCCAGTAACCGAATAAGGTTGTTTTTAAAAAACGCACTTTGGCTCATGATGATGACTGGCTTATGAGTCATTTTCAATTCCCGAGGGCCATTCTCTTGGAAATGTGTTCTGAATTGGAGCCAGCACTGGAGAGGTCATCATGGAGAAATCGATTATTTGGACTGCATCCTGTCTCAATTGCAAGTGGCTTTGGGTAAGATATAATGTGTCTGCCAAATAAATAAATTATGTAAAATGTAATCATGCAATTCCAATACTCTTACAGGTATTGAAACTTTGGGTTATTTCTCAGCAGGTACGTAATGGTGGGAACTGATCTTGCCTGTCTCACTCATCTCTGAGCCCTGTCATGTCAGCTGTACGGGATAGCCTAATTAGATTTTCACAAACCTAATTGGCACAATCGACTTCAACCATGCTGAAATGAAGGCATCAATAGACAAATCATTATCACTACATTAATCTGTAAGTGATCTATGGCACAGTTCTGTCTGAATGATGTCATTTCCGGATGGCCTGGGTCAATTCATTAATTTAATTAATTGTGTATCAGACTAAGCACACTCACATTTGTTCCTCTTTTGGTTCCTCTTTTTTTCAAACAATATTTAAAATCAGAATTACTTGACACCCTTCAAGTGAGTGGGCAAAAATGATTGCACAAACTAACTATTACATGAAATGCTGAAACTTTTCCACTCAAATAAATGGAGAAACAATTTGCCCTTTGAGTGGCAGGGTGGCGCAGCGGGTGACATCCACAGCTCCGGGACCCGGGGCTGAAGCTTGAGGTACTGTCTGTGTGGAGTTTTATAATGCATGATTTTCTTTGTCTGGTTTCCTCCCGAAAACATGGATTGGCAACTCAAAATTGCCCCTCAGTATAAACAAGGTGTATAACTGTGTGTGATGTAAGTGTATTTTTGCCAGATCATATTGTATGGTGCTCCACATATACACTTAAGATCAACCATGACCAGGATAAAACAGTTACTAAAGATGAATAATAAATAATTACCTTTTCCTCTAACAAAATTCCTTATTATAACAAATTTTTAAATGATAGTATTTCTCTTAAATACATGTGTGACTGTTTTGTGACACATGTGAAGATTGCTGGCAGCATGAATTTGCCAGGGTCAGGACATTTTATCACTAAACCTGGACACCTCTGCCAGAAAGTTAAGACGTGTCCAACAAAACAGAGGCCCTTGAAAAAGTTTTGCAGTGAAATTATTTAAATAAAAGTTTGACTGGATAAAAGGGGGCTGATAAATTGCACATATCACACTAGAGTCAGATATTCAGAAATTGTGCACTTATATGGTATGTACTACTATACATGATAAAACTGGTCAGTGAGTGTTTCTACAAATTGTATCTAATTAACTGGCAAAAAATTGTATATTAAAGTATTTTCATAAACCATTCAGCCTCTTTTCTTTTGGCCTGGAATAGAATAAATGGATATTTCTAATCTACTAATCTACTAATCATTAAGAGTTTTGGCTTTAGGGTTTTTTATGATGATGATTTTATATATATATATATATATATACATGTACAGTTGAGGTCAAAAGTTTACATACCCCTTTCAGAATCTGCAAAATGTTTATTATTTTACCAAAATAAGAGGGATCATACAAAATGCATGTTATTGTTTATTTAGTGCTGACCTGAATAAGATATTTCACATAAAAGATGTTTACATATAGTCCACAAGACAAAATAATAGTTGAATTTATAAAAATGACCCCGTTC
>CM040457.1:24700147-24722925 GCA_022758105.1 Pangasianodon gigas | reverse complement strand
CAAGAAAAACTCCACTTCTAAAGAAGAGACACCTCCAAGCTAGACTGAAATTTGCCAAGGACAACCTGGACAAAAATGATGACTACTGGAAACACGTCCTTTGGTCAGATGAGACAAAACTAGAGCTCTTTGGCCATAGAGATGTTGCCTATGTTTGGAGAAAGAAGGGAGAGGCACTCAACCCAAAGAACACCGTTCCCACAGTGAAACATGGCAGTGGGAGTATAATGCTGTGGGGATGTTTCAGTGCGTTTGGAACTGGGAATCTCGTCAGGGTCGAAGGAAACATGAAAAAGGAAGACTACTAGAAGATTTTGAAAGACAACCTCAGGCAATCTGCAACAAAACTTGGTTTGGGTCGACGTTTTGTCTTCCAGCATGATAATGACCCAAAGCATACCTCGCTTCTGGTGAAGAACTACCTCCAAATGAGCAAAGTGAACGTCCTTGACTGGCCTGCACAAAGCCCAGACTTGAATCCAATAGAAAATCTGTGGGGCACACTGAAGACCAGAGTCCATGCCCGGAGACCAACAAATCTGGAGGAGCTTGAGAGATTTGCTAAGGAGGAATGGGCTGCAACTCCTCAGGACACATGCCTGAAACTTGTTGAGAACTACAACAAATGACTAAAGGCTGTTATCAAGCAAAAGGGATACGCTATTGACTATTAACATCAGAGGGCTAATAATTTTGACCTGTAGACTTTTTTTATTCTTGGTTATAATTTTGTTTCTATTTGTTTTACAAATACTCCAAGTTTCCTAAATAAACTATTATGTTTAGAAATGCTGTGTTGAAAAAATTTTCACTCCATTAAACAGCACTTGGGAATTATTTGAAAAATAATGAAATATTTCATAGGGGGCTAATAATTTTGTCTTCAACTGTATATCATGTCTCAGTAATGTCCTGCCTCAGTAAGTCACTTTGGATAAAAGCATCTACTAAATGAGCAAATGTAAAGGTTTTGTTAAGGTTTTGGTTGCATTTTTGTCACTAGCAGTTCATTTCCAGCTTTAGATCTATTCGTTACCTACAATTCTGTCATTTTTTTGTGCGCACTAATGTTTTCATTTTGGCCATTCTGATTTCTGGTTCTCAGTAATTGATGGACCAACACAGCTTATGATCCGGGATGTCTCGGACACGGTGGCATTTGTAGAATGGACTCTGCCCAGGGCCAAAGTGGATGAAATCATCCTGCGTTATGGACTCGTGGGTTATGGTGGACCCAAGACCACATTTCATCTGGAGCCGACTCTGAGTCAGTACTCACTACAAGTCCTAAGGCCAGGTTCCAGATATGAAGTGTTGGTTAGCAGCTTTCACAAGGGCAGTGAAAGTAGAATTGTCTCTGCTGAGTTTATCACAGGTGAGCACACCTGGGATATACATCATAACAGAACATCAATGTGTTAACATGGCTGATCATGAAAACTAGCTGAAAACAAAGTATTGGTTTGATATTATTAACTTCAAAAACTGCTGCTTTTGTTCTGTGACAATAAGTGAATTGCACCTCAATTCATAAAATAGCAGTAAGATGAACCTCCAGATGCTAGAACATTTGCCTGCTTGCAGAAGTGAATGGTGGACACTGCAATAAAGAACAGTCAGGTTGGGATAGGTGGAGGCTGTAAAGGTCATGGGGGCTGCAAGGAAGGGCAAAGAGGCTGGATTGAAGACGGGAGAATTTGGGATAAAGAGGTAATATGTTGGTAAGATGGGTGGACACAATGCATGGCTGTGATGAAGTACATAGGGGTTGGGTTGAATGACAGGCAGACAGGCTGAAATGAATGAGAGAGAAGCTTCAGTGGAGAACAGATATTGACATAGAAGGTACACCTACTGTACAATGAAAGGTAGAGAGGCTCCAAAGAGCTGCAGATATAATGGGTAAAGAGGTCAAAGTTTGGTAGGATGGACAGAAAAACAGGAGAGTTCAGCAGCAAGGCCGGGATGAAGAGCAGAGTGTAGACAAGAAATGGCTCAGTAGTACACATTGATATGATAGTCATGTTGATTATTTGATACTCAAAGACTGTTATCAGCAAGATTTTTTAAAAATCTGCTACTGTGACACTACTGTTTGTCCGGAACCATCTTTCCTATAAAATCCCTGCTGGGCAAACATTTTATAATCATCACACAAGCATCATTAAACATATACTGCATTGCATTGTGACATTGTGCCTTTGATGTCTGATGATTATTGTCCTTTATTTTTTACAGAGATCGATCCACCCAAACAATTGCGGGTGCTCTCTAAGACATCCACATCTCTGGAGCTGGAGTGGGACAATAGCAAGGCTGTTGTGGAGTATTATTGTGTTGTGTACAGTACACTGGCTGGAGATCAGTACAATAAAATCGTAATTCCACATAGCACTGGAACCACAACCAGGATAACTCTCACAAGTGAGCTCACCACATCTTTACAATCTTACTCTGTTTCAGAGCTGCTCGGTTCTGTTCTTCTGCTTAACAGTAGTTTGGGAATTATGATGAATTGTCAACAAACAAACAAACAAACAACTAAATAAATAAATAACATTCAGGTCCTTTTCACCCAAGAGTGAAAAAATGTAAATAAAGGTGTCAAAAAAAATACTAATCTTTGTATGTATGTACAATGGTGATTTTAGTCCCTGTCACATGACTTTTGTCTCTTATCTCAAGCAATGAAATGTGTTTCGTGTCTATATCCTTAAGTTTTATTTACACTGTATGCCCGAAATTATGTGGACATCTGACCGTAACACTGATATTTTGGCCTTGCCCAAACTGTTGCGACAAAGCTGGAAACAATTGTCTAGAATTTCTTTGTATGCTGTAGTATTAAGATTTACTTTCACTGGAACGTCCCTAGGTTACATCTGTACACCTCTGCATGACCACGCTCTGAATCACATGTGTAATCCGTCCAACGGAATCACGTGACGTCACCGGCGGGATGACCCGGAAGTATAAAAGCGCATACGGTGGAGCCGGCGCCAGCTTCAGGAGAGTGAAGGAAGGTTGGCTAATAGAAATACAGTCTTGACTGTAAGAAATCTCAGAGACACCTCCTCCAAAGGTTCAAAGGGAGGTTTAGAAAGGGTCTGTAAAACCACAGCCAAATCCCAAGAAGGCACTCTAGGTCGTACCGGGGGCCTCAGCCTCCTGGTACCACGGAGGAAACGTGTCACTAATGGGTTTCTCCCCAGAGATTGCCCACCCAGCGGAGCATGATGTGCAGCAATAGCAGCCATATGAACTTGTAAAGTGGATGGAGATAACCCTGTGGCAAACCGCTCTTGCAGAAATTCCAGCACTGAACCAACCAGGCAGTTAACTGGTTCTAACCGACGGTTTTTACAACATGACGTGAACAGATGTCACTTAGCAGCGTACGATTTCCTTGTGGAGGGAGCTCTGGATTGGAGTAGGGTACCCCCTGCCTGAGAGAGGAGATCCCGCCTGACGGGAATCTCCCAAGGAGAGTCTTCGAGAAGGGCTACCAGGTTCGCAAACCATGGCCGGCCCGGCCAGTAAAGGGCTACTAATAGAAGACGTACTCCGTCTCGCCAGACCCTCTCCAGAACTCCCGGGAGCAGAGCGATCGGGGGGAAAGCATACAGGCACAGCCTCGGCCACGTCTGTACCATGGCATCCAGTCCAAGAGGAGCTGGGTGAGTCAGGGAAAACCAGAGGGGACAGTGCAAAGTCTCTTGAGTCGCAAACAAATCCACTTGTGCTCTGTAAAACATCTTCCATATCTGCTCCACCACCTCTGGGTGGAGCCTCCATTCCCCGGGCCTCAGCTCCTGCCTCGACAGGATGTCTGCTCCCTGATTGAGATGCCCCGGGATGTATACTGCCCTCAGTGAGAGCAGCTTCCCTTGGGCCCACAGAAGGATCTGGCGCGCCAGCCTGTAAAGGGGGCGCGAGCGCAGACCCCCCTACCGGTTCAGGTAGGAGACCACTGAAGTGTTGTCCGTGCGGACCAATACATGATGGCCCCTCAGGTCTGGGAGAAAATGTTTCACTGCTCGAAACATGGCCAGCATCTCCAGGCAGTTTATGTGCCACTTGAGATGGGGCTCTTCCCCCAGCCCGTGAGGGAGGCATCCGTCGTTAGCGTTACGGGACGACAAGGAGCCCCCAACACGGGGCCTTGTAACAGGAACCATGGTTACCTTGATCATGCGAAACGGATTGCCCCTCAGGGAAAACCCTTTGGTCCTGAGCCACCACTGCAAGGGTCTCATGTACAGCAGGCCAAAAGGTATCACGTTGGACGCAGCTGCCATCAGACCCAACAGTCTCTGAAACTGTATAGCAGTGAGTGACCTCTGGCGTACTTAGAGTGGCTAGATCGGTGCCCTGAAGCGGAGGACCAGCAGGGAATGGCCGATTTAGCTGTTCTAGAGACCTCCTTGGAGGTAGCGAGCCCCCAGAACCACTACGTTTCTGGGCGGAAGCCGAGAGAAGCGCTCACTGGAGACCGCTGTGCCCTGAAGCACCGGGGGTGGTAGGGTTGACAAAACGATCTCCTGAGGGCACTGAGGAGAGACGGGCACCGTACGATGAGGTGTACTCCTCCCTTCCCCAGAGGGGCCTGCCCTCAGAGGTCCCTACTTGTCAGGACCTTTTTGTCGAAGCCCTCTTATTGACGATGACGGTCCTCAGATCCATCATCTCCCTTGGCCTCGACCTGGAGTGCCACCCTGACTCCCTCTTTTCAGGGGGAGTGTGAGTGGCGACGCTCCAGATCTCCCGGTGTGAGGAGCTGGTACACGGCTGGGGCTGCTCCCGCCGAGCAGCCCCGTGAGAGCGGCAAGGGAGAAATCGCTGGAATGCTGCCGACTGTTTCTTGGCCTCCTGGAACCTGTCGACGACTGTATTTACAGCGTCGCCGAACAGGCCAGTCGGCACTATCGGGGCGTCCAGGAGAAAGACCCTGTCTTTTTCTTTTAAATTAGACAGGGTCAGCCACAAATGTCTCTCCGTAGCCACCAGGGCCGCCATAGACCGCCCAATTGCCCTGGCGGTCTCTTTAGTGGCCCTGGGAGACAAATCCGCGGCACGACGCGGTTCTGCAATGTCGTCATTATTTATATCATCTCCCTCGTCCAACTCTTTAAGCAGGTCAGCCTGGTATGCCTGCAACACCGCCATGGTGTGCAGGCAAGCACCAGCCTGGCCCGCCGTCGTGTACGCTTTGCCCACCAAAGCCGGGGAGGTCCGAAGGGACGATATACCGCCAAGAGAGAGATAGCCCGCAAGCGTCTCTTCAACCTGGGGAATCGCCCCGTAACCGCGCTCCTTCAGTCCCACCACATTAGAGTAGTGAGAGACATTGGGACTGAAGAGGCGGGCTGAATATGGATTATTCCACGATCTGGACACCTCAGTGTGCAAAACGGGAGAGAAAGGCAGGCCCCGGCGTGGAGGCAGTGACTTAGATCGCAGAAAACGTTCATCTAATTTGCTACGCAGATGTGCTTCCTGCTTTTCAGTTGGCCAGTCAATATTTAATTTAGCCACAGTTCGAGTCGCCACCTCCAATAACTCCTCAAACTGGTCAGACTGTGGTGGCAAGTCCACAGACTCGTCCTCAGTGGCGTTCCCCTCACCTCCCTCCTCAGAGGAAGACAAGAGAAGCGTCGAGCCCTCTCCCGGGGGGGGGAAGAAACCGTTACAAAACGTGCTTCCGTTCCCTGAGAGTGAGCACTGGATCTGGCAGGTGAGGAAGAAGAAAGGGCTATGCCCGTCTCCATTCCCTCTTCCAAATCCATCCACGAACCCCACGATCAGAGTCACCGCTCTGCCTCGGCAGAACCGGGACCTGAACCGCGAGGCACACTGGAGAGAGCGCCCTCCTCAAAGAGCGCCCTCCGGGAGCGGAGCGTATGCAACGAAAACCGGACGCAATGCAGGCAATCAGCTCCCTCAAGAGCTGATCGAGCATGCTCCGCTCCCAAACAAGCCACACACAGACTGTGAGTATCCCCACCCGTAATGAAACGCGGGCAGGGAGAAGCACACAGTCTAAATGATTGTTTGCTTTTGCTTGCCGTTGATACAATACTGAGACATACAACGATAAATCAGACGAACACACATAGAGCGCTTACTGAACAACAGAAGCTGGCGCCGGCTCCACCATATGCGCTTTTATACTTCCGGGTCGCTACGTCATCCTGCCGGTGATGTCACGCGATTCCGTTGGACGGATTACACGTGTGATTCAGAGCGTGGTCACGCAGAGGCGTTCCCAAAGCGTTGTCGACGCAGCTCGAGTTCCCGAAGGGGAACTAACTTCACTGTTCCAGCATGACAATGCCCCTGTGCAAAGTGAGCAACATGAAGACATGGTTTGAGTGGCCTGCACAGAGCCCTGACCTCAACCTCACTGAACATCTTTGGGATGAAGTAGAATACCAACTTCACGCCAGACCTTTTTGCCAGACATCAGTGCCTGACCGCTTGTGCTCTTGTGGCTGAATGGGCAAATCCCCACAGCCACAGTCCAAACTCTAGTGGAAAGCCTTCTCAGAAGACTGGAGGTTATTATGACAGCAAAGAGAGGACCAACTCTGAATTAATGCCCATGGTTTTGGAATGGGATGTTTAATGGTCAGGTATCCATATACTTTTGGCTATATATTGTATATTTCTAATCATTGAGATGAGGGTGGCGTGGTGGTGCAGTGGGTATGTTGCCACCTCACAGCTCCAGGGTCCCAGGTTTGATCCTGAGCTTAGCTGACTGTTTGTGTGGAGTTTCTTTGCATGTTCTCCCTGTGTCTTTGTGGGTTTCCTCTGGGTTCTCTTGTTTCTTCCCACCTCCCATAAAAACATATCAGTAGGTGGATTGACTAAGATAAATTGCCCCTAGGTGTGAATGTATGTATGCATGGTGACATGTGATTGACTGGCATCTTATCCAGGGTGTATTCCCACCTGCCCAGTATTCCCAGGATAGACTTTGGATCCACTGTGGCCCTGACCAGGATGAAGTGATTACTAAAAGCATGTGAGTGGATGATTGGGATGAAAATAATATATATTAATTACTATGTTGTGGTTCTTTTTTTGGCTACTCCCATTAGGGGTCCCCACAGCAGATCATTGGTCTGCATATTTGATTTGGCACAGTTTTTGTGCCAGTTCCTGATGCAACCCTCCCCAATTTTATCTGGACTTGGGACCGGCACTGGGAGTGCACTGTTGTGTGCAACCCCAGTGGCTGGGGTTGGTTCCCTGGCCAGGAATCGAACTTGGCTGTGCTATGGTATGGCCAGAGGTTCAGCACACTAGATACACTGATGTAGTTAAAACCTTTCATGGGTGTTTTATCTATGTGTTGGCCTGTGTGGGGACAGAGAGGAAGCGTGTATTGAAGTGCCTTGAAGTAGATAGATTTCTGTGGGTAGTGCGCTTGTGCTCAGTTTGATGAAGTGCATCTGCATCTAGAGGGCAGCATTCGTCCACTGAGTCTGCATCACAAAGAAAGACAGAGATGATTAGGATGTGGTTTTCATCATTTGCCACATTCATCATCTTTGTTGAGAGCGGCAAGATAGACTGCATGTTTTGCATTGCTGGAAGCTTGGGTTGCTGAGCACCAGTTCCATTCATTCAGCTGCTGGAAACCAGCCTCCATGGTAGGGCTTATATTCTCCATGTTTTTTTTTCTTGTCAATTGTGAAAATGGGAAGAGTGCAATAACAGTCATAAAGTAATGAGAGGCTGCCAAAGAACAGCATGCACCACATTTTTTGTTGATACACAGGTGAAGGCTCTTTACTGCTTCCACCTTCTTATCTTAGGGCATCAGCAGTTCACACGGTGTGATACTTCAGTTATTGTGACTTGGCTAGTCTTAGGTAGTACTTCCTCAGGCTGGCTGTTAGTCAATATGTGTGGAGATATGCCTTTAAGTCCCCAGATATGTGTAAGCAATGCAACTGTGCTCAAGTGTCAGTGAAGTGTGTCCTTAGTGGCAGGCTGGAAGACGTTTTTTTTTTGTCCTGTGCATAAGAGAGAGATCATTACAACCTAGTTCTGACTTCCAACATTCAGTGTTTGTTCTCCCCATTAACTTCTCATTAATTCAGCCACCAGATGTTTGTTGCAATAAATAGCCTTCACCTGTGTGTAATTTGAGCTCACTCCACCTCTGTGCATTGGTTTTTGTTTGGTATTCCATCCTTGGTGTTGAAGCAGTGTTTGTGATTCCCTGGGTGTGGTCAAACACATTTGAAATGCCTGACATGACAGTGTTAAATGATTAAATTATGGGATACTACTGAAGCCCAAGAGGAGGCCTTATTTAGACTGAACCCAAAGAGTACCTATCTTCATTGGCTTTTAGCACTGTTAAAGTAGAGTACGTATTTTAAAATGGAGTATTTTTGTTACTGTATGAGTAAATGCCGCACGTTTTCCATCGGCCCATATCATGCTCCTGCTTCAACCTATTGCCTTTTTGTTCTGTTGATTATTGGTTATAAAGGCATGCCTGTGGGGGTGCATATGTGTGGGTTTGAACAGGATGTTAAATGTTCTTATATAGTTTTTATATCACTAAGAACAGTAAACATCCTGTTCACACCCACACATATGCACACTCGCACGCATGCCTTTATGTGCATGCCTTCATATGCCTACAACAATGCATGTAACTCCTATTCATTGACATATACACAGTTTATTGTAGCATATATTTATTGACCCCTGTGCATGTGAATAATGTGTGATTGTGGTGTTGTGACCATGAAATGCTGTAATAATGGATAATATTTTTTTATTAGTGGAAACACATCCTAGGGTGGCAGAGTCGGTTTTCCCTGATGTTATCTTTGTCTCTCATTAGAGATTTGATCTGTTATTGATAATAACCTCTCACACTTGCCACAAATGTCACAGGACAGCTGAACACACTCTGAGGAAAGTGCTAACTACCGTCTTCCACATATATCACAGATTATATAGTGCCACTTAGGGGCCCATATTTTTTAATTATTATTATTCTGCCAAATTATTAATAATTATTCTTAAACTGTGAACAAATCACTAATACTTTCTCTTCTTAGATCTGCAACCAGGTACTGAATATGGCATTGGGATATCGGCCATTCTGGGTACCAACCAAAGCAGTCCAGCCACAATGAATGCCAGGACAGGTAACCAGCTATCAGTGTAGAGCAATAGACTGAAGGCATATAATATTCATTCATCCAATTATCTAATAAGCTATTATCTTGATTTTATTCTGGTATGTATTGTATTCCAGCAGTCCAGCTATTAACCTGTAAAATAAAAAATCTTTTATGCTTTCTACTTTACTAAAAGTAGAAGTAGAGTGATGATTGTTTTCAAGATTTTGGGAGGGAGCCCCAAGTTCCTCTGCAGACATGGTCATTCCATATTTTAAGCAAGGCCACTTGCCATCCCTTGTATTTCCACTGATGCTCCCTACTACTTTTATCTTCTTTATTTTTGTTATTCCTTTCTTTTACTTTTTCACAGGTCTGGATATCCCTATGGATCTGATGGTCACAGCTTCCACAGAGAACAGCATCACTTTACTCTGGGGCTCTGTCCAGGGACCCATTGAGTATTACAGAGTAAGCTACACCTCGGCTAGTGGTGTGACCACTGAAATAACCATACCCAGAGATATCAGCAGCACCACACTGAGTGGCCTGGAGCCTGGTACTGAGTACACCATCACTGTCATGGCTCAGAGGGGCAGACAACAAAGCGCTGCTGCCACAATTGATGCCTTTACAGGTACCCACTGTGAATATTTCACATACTGAATAGTTATTTATTTATTTGTTATATTTTTAACCTGGAGCTCTGAGGATTCACTCGTATCACAAGGCTATGGCTTCTTCTGCCCTATATTATTATGATGTGATGCTAAGTACAATTCATCAGAGAATTTTTAATTTTGTCTATTTAAATTTGAATTTTGAGCATATAACAAACTTTGAATTTATTCATTTTGTATCAAATAATTACCGTAGAGTATTTCATTGCTTTTGTACTGAAATATGTGTGTCTGACGAGGATACTTTTCACTTCTTTATTCTCATCTCGTTTCATCTCCAGTCTTCTTTTTTCTTCTACAAAAATTCATCATTTACTTAATGTGTGTGGCCAAAGATCTTCCATCCTGCATGCTAACTCATAGCCTCGTGTTGCTTTTTTTTAAACTTCCTGCCTCCCTGAGAAGGTTCACCGATTACAGAAGAGTTCATTCCTCAAGAGAACCAACAATATTGAACATCCATCATTTGGTTACAGGCTTCCGTCCTGTGAGTCAGCTCTACTTCTCAGACATCACAGCTGACTCCTTCGCCATAGCCTGGAGTGCTCCAGCCCCACCTGCTAATAGTTTCAAGCTGCACTACTCTACAGATGATTCCAGTGAGGAGTTTGAAGTTGTTCTGGATGGTTCCAAGACCAGGACTGTCCTTTCAGGCCTCCTGCCTTCCAGAAAATACATTGTTACTCTGGTTACCATGCATGGAGATACAGCTTCAGAGCCAGTTACAGGCACCATTGTCACAGGTACAACTGCTTCAGCCTTCAAGCAACACCCAATCTAGTTATTTATTTCATAATAATAATGGGATCCAATCTTGCTAAAAACCTTGATTACTCTGTGTAACAAATTGGTACCAGAGTCAAGATGTACCTGTGTGATCTCTATTTTTTTTTTTTTTTTTTATAAATTGTAGTCAATATTCAAAGCTGGGCACAGGCAGCCATATTCATCTTATTCTTCTATGTCAGAAGAGAAACACTGGAAGACACTCAAAACACATATCTGTAATATTTAATACTTTGTAATGGACTAATTGAACAAAAAATAACAATGACAAAACGTTTGCTGCAGAAAGTCCACTTGAAGTCAGAAAGGTGCATGGCACTATTTTACTGACTTAATACTAAACCTTAAATGCCCTGTTATGTGGATGTACACAGATAATGTCATCACACTTCAATAGAAATACTTAGTAGAACACCCATCTACTAACAATAATTAACATATTTAACTACAAAATATAATTAATTTAATTATTTGATCCATATTTCCTATAGAAAATATCAGACAATCAGTGATATTATCTAATGCAAGGTTTTCCAATCCCGACTGTGGTTCCCCTGAGCTGCAGATTTTACTGTTGGCACTGTTCTAACACACCAAACATCAGCTCATTAACAAGTGCTACATGAGATTAAAATGAGAGATTAAGAAGGATGCATCTGAATAATTGTTGCAATGTTCAGTGAGAACCAGGACTTGCTTGATAATATAGACAAAACAGGCTTTGTGCTTTCTTTGAACATGTTTGGAGATATTTTGAATACAGAATAAAATGAAACAGGATAGTAGCTTTGCTTAGAGATGTGTCTCACAGCATCCTTGCTCAGTGGACAAATATATAGGCTGGTCTTCATATTAGCAAGATCTTTACACAGGAGGAGGCGTGACAATTCACAATTGCAGCAGAGTGTTTTGTGGCTGATTGTTTACAGCAGAGAGTGTCTGGCTTATTATCAGGACTGTGTGTGTGTGTGTGTGTGTGTGTAAGACCTGAAATACTAAGGCATGGGTATCCAAGCCTCTCTGCAAAGAATCTCTATAGCTGCATATACCAACCAAGCAGTTGCTCCAACTGATTCCACCTATTTAACCAGTTGATCTTGGCCTTCAACTGACTATCAGGCTCCTGCTTGGTTGGCTTGAAAGTCTGCGGCCACACTGGCTGGCCCTTTACAGATAAGATTGGATGCCCTTGTACTAAGCTATTGGCACACATTTCAGACCCAATTAGACAGCATTCTGTTCTGAATTCAGGTGAGAAGTGCAAAAATTGCAAACAAGGGTGAAGAAATGGGAAGTCTAGTTAATTATGTATTCCATTCACTTTTCTAACCATTGTTACATTTTTTTTACCATTTACATTCCACCATTGTTACATTTTTAAAACAGCAAAAATAACCTATAAAGAAAGCTTTTTAAAGAAATCCCAAATAGATTCCCGTAGAATATTTTTTTTTAGCAGAAATGTATTTATTCATTCTATTTCTATTTTTTATTATTTACTGTCCCTACTGTATTTCTGGAAATGTACTGCAAGATTCCTCCACAAAGTGTGCCAGTTAATTTATTTCATCCTTTTGAGTTGTAATTAATTCAGTTGTATCTACTTCTTTCTTAATTATCTCTGTTTGAATTTAGAGTAATCATGAAATGTTTAGTTATTTTGTCAGCTGGCTGATGTTTAATCCAGAGGAGGTGAGAGGCACTTCTATATTTTCTCTGCAGTTTTTGTTTGGGACAAGTACTTTGGGTGCTTTTGAAAGTTATTGTGTACCTTTTTCATATAGGCATTTCAGTGGTTTTGTTGGTGGTCCTGAGCCACATGGATTGAACCATAAATTTGTGTTTTATAGTGATTTGTCAGGTATTTTTGTTTGCGTGTTTTTTGTTGGCACACATTGTACTACCACATAACATACACTGTGAAATTTTGCCATTTAAGTAAAAAAAAATACAAAGGTGTTGTATTTACAGCTTGCTAAAATGTTATCTTCCGCCTTTTAGAGTTTAAGATTTTTTCCTGAGTGCTCTTTTGAATGCATAATGATTTACTATATGCATGCATGAATAATAAAACTCAATTACTGGGAACATTTTATTTCAGAAACATTTAAATGAGGCTGCCTATTATTTACCATTTCTAGTTTTAGAATTGAATACATTACTGTATCAGCAGTTTTTTGTTTTGGAAGAGCACTGAACTTACGTTCCATATATTGTACCAGTTTGCCAAATCACTGCCTGCCAACCTTTGCTTTGGTGCCAGTAAGCGCTCATGGATCATCCATGTTTCCCTGCAAATGCAATATGTATGTGCACACACAGATGGGTGAAAAATCAAAAGAAAAATTGTAGCTCTGTTCTGGGGTCATTTTGCTGTCATCATGTTGGTCCACTTAAAGGGGAAGAGTCACATCTTCTGACTGAGTTCTTCTGATTGATCATCTTTATAATATAATGAAATATTTTTACCCTGATGGTACCCGGATGGTGTCTTCTAGAACTACAATGCTACCCAAGGGCTCACTGGATGCTGTGATGTAGGGAAATAATGTGAATCATATGCTATGACCTTTACAGTCACCAGATGTCAACCCAGTTGAACCCTTATAGGTGATTTTGGAATGACAATTTTAGAAAGCACTCTACAAAATCATCAAGCACCAATTGAGGGAACGTCTCTTGGAAGAATGGTGTTCATTTCTCCAGTACAGTTCCAGAGAGTTGTAGAATCTATACCAGTGGCCCAACATGTAACCTGTTTACAGAATGTGCTCATCATTCTTTGTACTTTCATGAACAGTACTCAAATAAAGGGTACTATAATTAATTCCCTGTTTGCTTAGAAACCTATTGAAACATAAATGCCACTATTTGGCATTTTATTTATTTATTTATTTGCAGTAGGTGCAGCAGCTTGCTAACATCTTGAACAAGTACTGGTGCATTATACACTTTCAAAATGTATGTTTGGATTGTGTGTCTTTAATTTACCTGAAACATTTTTTTTTTCATTGTAAATGTTCATAGTTTTAATAAATATCTGTAACTATTAAATTTGCCTCATAATTCTGCCTAAGCCATAACAAATATGACAGTAGAAAAATATCCACATGGTATTATGATGAGATGTGACACTGAACATGTTTAGAACATGTTATAGAATGTACTTCATATTTCCAATGAGTTTTTAGAGCTTTAGATATTTCAATTTTCAAATTTTACATATTATTATGTATGCATAAATTCAGTCATAAAGCCTTTTAAATACTAGTTTTAGTACTAGTAAAACTAGTAAAACTTTTAAAATACTTGTTTAAAAGTTCCCACAGTTGTCTTTACTTAACATTGATAAGCTATCTCTGCTTTAGGTATGGACCCTCCCAGAGAGATTATGGTATCATTCATCTCTGAGGATTCAGTAACTGTATCATGGGCTCAGCCGCTTGCTCACTTTGATTACTACAAAATGTCCTACCAGTCTGCTAGAGGTATGGTCATTTGCAGTCCCACTGCATCTTAGTATAGAAACCCTTTTCAAGTTGCAAATACATTATGGAAAGTTTTTTTTTTTAATTATAGGTCAAATGGACAGTGTGTTGATTGACAAGGATGTGACAAACTATACTCTGACCAGACTCCATCCCGCGACAGAATATGAGATCAAATTAAACACTGTGCGTGGAAGCCAGGAAAGCAAGGTCATCAGCACCAGTGTCTTTACAGGTATATTCACTTAGTGGTCACAAATATTATATTGTGGAAACAGTATTGCTTAGAAGCTTATTGATACCGTACAATACTAGACACCAGGATTGCCAAATCTGATCTGATCAGGCCTAATGAACAGAGAAATCTGGCACCCCCAGCCAATTATCCTGTGCCTGGAGGTTTCGCCCCTCAGAATGAATTGCCAACTGAGAACTGCAACAAAGCAGTCCAGGTCTTGTATGCCCTTAGGTGCAAATTCTTCTGTGAATGGTGTGCAGCTCATTATCTGGATCCAGTACATTGCATGATTCCCAAAATACTACATTTTACTCAGGGACTGCTGGATAGCAGCTACTCCTCATTTATGCTAAAAGTGTACATGCATTAAATCACAGCACCATGGCTGACAACGATTCCCTAAGAGCCCAGCACAGAATCTTTCCTCTCCCCTTGTTCTGAAGTCCCTTACATCCCCTCCTGACTATGCAAGCCTATGCGAGATTCCAAACTAAGCAGTTGACTCTGAAACTGTTTTTTTGCTAGTGACCACTTCAGCAAAAAGAGTGGAAGAGCTACATGCTCTGACGATTGCTTTGCTTGACGATTGCTTTGGAGGCCAGAGGACTGTCACCATTTGGATGGATCTAGGATATCTGACCAAAGTTATATCACCCAGCTTTGTAAATCAATCACTTGACCTTTCAGCATTTCATGAAGGAGAGCCTGCAGAGCACTCCTTGTTTCATTACTATTTAGATTGGATGGTGACTATCCTATCCTCAGATCAACTGTTCATCAGCCAGTAAACAAAGACATGAAAGCACTCTTATCTAATCATCTGGGTCTGGATGTTATCACCTATAGATGTACTGGACCCCCAGGCCCTATCATGACATGCCACTCTATGAGAAATGTTACCTCCTTATGGGAATGCTGCTCCAGGAAGTCTGTGCTGCAGCTACCTTGGCATTGCCAAGTGCTTTCTTCAGGTTCTACGAGGTTAACTTTGCCCCTCCCAGTGGTGTGAGTGTGCCTTTCCAGTGAGTCCTTGGGTGTGTCTGCTTCGACTGTATAATTTCTCCCACAAACTCTGCTCCTTTAGAAAATTTTGATCTTTCCCAGGATGTTAATCAAAACAAATTAGTTTCAACCTGGAGAGATGTGCTATATTTAACCATCTCTGAAAATCCTGTGCACATAAAAAAAAAAGAAAACATCAGAGTCATGCAAAACTGCTTTTCTACAGACATCTCTTTCATAAACTACACTAAACTACTGTCTTTTTCACCTGCAGCCATGGACATGCCAATGGAACTGATGGCCCTGAATGTCACACCACAGGGAGCATTGTTGCGCTGGACTCCTCCACTCTCTAATGTGGATAACTATGTCCTCACTCTCACCCGCAGCCAAGGTAGGTAGAAATAAAAAGAGAAACAGCATAGGAGAAAGGAAACAGAGAGAGGGAAAATATGTAAGAGAAGAGGGCAGAAAGATGAACTGGAAAGAGGGAAAATGGAAATCGAGTGAGGAGAAAACGGAAGAAAAGATGAGTGAGAAAAAAGCAAAGGAAAGGATTGTGAGAGGGACAGATGGTGAAACAGAGTAACAGAGAGAGGGAGATAATGAAGAGTAATATAACTGCCAGTAGACACCTCTGCAGCATTCAGTGCCACTCTGAACTGCTTGTTAAATTTCTACTTTTTTGTTTCCTTAATGGCTCATTGCACACAATGATTTTTAACTTCATTGACTTACAAAATAGGGTGGCATGTGGGTAGAGTTGGCATCTCACAGCTCCAAGGTCCTCAGTTTGGTCCTGTGCTCAGGTTACATTCTGTGTGGAGTTTCTCTGCATGTTCTCCCCATGTATGTGTGAGTTTCTTATGGGTTTCCTCCCACCTCTGGTTTCCTCTCACCTCCCAAAAGCATGTCAGTAGGTTCATTGGTGACTCCACACTCGTGTGAATGAGTGTGTGAATGTGAGTGTACATGGTGCTCTATGATGTACTGGCACCCCATCCTGGGTGTTTTCTCATCTAACCTTGCACCCAGGGTTTCTGGGATAAGCTCAGATTCACTGTAAATATTTACATTTATGGTATTTTACAGTATACAGTAATTTACAGCTTTCAGAGTATGTGCTTTAAAAGTGGAAATGGTGGAAAGTGATTTACACCAAACTACAAAAAGCCATTATCTACAAATGATGTCTACAAAAGGCCATTAGGGCAGTGGTGGCTCAATGGCTAAGGCGCTGGGTTACTGATCAGAAAGTTGGGGGTTCAAGCCTCAACACTGCCTAGCTGCTACTGTTGGGCCCTTGATCAAGGCCCTTAACCCTCTCTGCTCCACAGGTGCCATGTTGTGGCTGACCCCGTGCTCTGACTCCAGCTTCCTAACAAGCTGGGATATGCGAAGAAAAGAATTTCACTGGACTGTAATGTGCATGTGAGAAATAAAGGCTTCTTCTTCTATCTTTGACGAATGAGGTGTTGAAGCTTACCTTTCCTTTTTAACTAGTGACAGCAGACACATTTCTAGTGGAAGGGAACAAGCAGGAACATCAGCTGAGTCAACTTCTCCCCAGTACTGCCTACTCCATTGGTCTCTATGCTACCAAGGGCCCTTTGACCAGTGGCACTGTGATCACCAGCTTCATCACGCGTGAGTCCCTTGTTAGTAACTCAAAAACATGTATCCAAGTCATGATACTAGAATGTGTGTTGTGTTTAAAAACATGTTTGGTATTATTTGTGATGTGGAATGAAAATATTTTAAATCTCCAACTTCAAAATCAATGTCTGCAACCTCATGTACTGTATGCAGCATATATTCACATCCTGTGTTCTATTTGGAAAAGGTCCCAAAAACTATAAAGGATGCAATACTACATGCATCACCCATAATGCATTGTGAGAATTTCACTTTTGGTAGAAATTTAAGAATTAAATGATTGTGTAATATATTTTTATTTATTTATGCTATGACTTACAATTGAGCTAAGCAGTTGAGGGTTAAGAGGGTTGCTCAAGAGCCCTAAAAGTAATAAATTGGCAGTGCCATAATTTAAACCCTGAACCTTCTGATCAATGATGAAGGGGGTGGATGGAGTGGAGTGGAGGCTCACATATTCATTAAATCTCTTTTCCTCTGACCAGACTGGTTCAAACTGGCAGGAAGGCTACAGTAACTCAAATAACCTGAATGTACAACACATGAAACAGCAGAAGACCACATTGGGTTCTACTCTTGCCAGCCAAGAACAGAAATCTGAGGCTAAAGTGGGCATAGGCAAATGAAGATTATATGTAGCCTGAGAAAAAAAATTCCATCCTGTCCCTTTAGGGCTAGTAGGGAGACAAACACAATCTTGTCATAACATTCTGAATGTGTTTGAAGACACTTTCAAATTCCATCCTAATCCACAGCAGATCACTAGACTAGTCAATGTGGTTGACAGTGACACTTGTGATTGCTCTAGTCTTCATTAACTGTTGATATCAGAGCAAAACAGCCTGGATTAATCTAATACCTGGATAACTGAACACAGCCCTCTCATTATCATAAAAGTCGATTAAATCTTACATA
The DNA here is from genome assembly GCA_022758105.1 of Pangasianodon gigas. Taxonomy (NCBI): domain Eukaryota; kingdom Metazoa; phylum Chordata; class Actinopteri; order Siluriformes; family Pangasiidae; genus Pangasianodon; species Pangasianodon gigas. The sequence continues at coordinate 24,705,008 of CM040457.1, read as the reverse complement.
AGTAAAATAGGAAATAGATGTGTTCTGGAATCTATAGAATAAGGAAAGTAAGTTAACAAACAAAAAGCAACATTAACATACAAGTGAAGAAGCAATATACTGTATAAGTTATTTTTAATTGTTGATTGTTTGAAACCTCAGGAAATTATTAAAAGTATTCTATTTTTGATGGACTATTAATGACCGTTGTCATTTTGTGGATAGCTAGACAGCTAACTGATTACAACATTAATATGCCTCTGTGTTTCAAAGGAAACAGACCATATGTGCACTCCACACCCCACTACAGTCCATGACTTGTGCTGCAAGAGGCCACTTGTGTGACATATTTGAAACATACATTGTGAGGGGAAGTCGACAAACAAGCAAGGCTTAGTTGTCAGCAGGGATGTTTTTTTTCCCATGGGAAATACGAGGAGGAAATGAATCAAGGCATTAAAAAAAAGAAAGAAAAAAAATCTGACATGGCTGCTTAGAATGGAGCAAATGCTTTCAGGCAAATTCAAACTCAATCTCAATCAAGCAGCCCTCCCAGAAGCTGTTCATTAGGCCTCATGGATTAGAGGAAATTAATTTGCATGTAAAAGTGTCACAGGCTTAGCAACAGAATTTTGATGTACAATCACCTGACAGGGTTTGCTGGGTTCATTTGACTTCAGACAGATTTTTGATATTTTTATTAATGCCAGCTTAATTTGGAAAAAATATACACTCAAAGCACAGTGGATTTAGATGCTGTCATGCTCAGATAAAATGTAACAATATCTCATTGCTGAAAAAGAGCAGAATAAACAGTTCTGTAATATATGTACTGTCCTACAGGGATTTTGAGATGTTAAAATATGTCATTTTGGCATTTCTGGCAGAGAGTGTAGCATATGCGAGCTTAGCATTAATTGAAATGACAACATAAAACCAACTTCATGCCTCCCTCTGGAGGAATGTTGGCTGTCTTCAGCATTTCAATTATTGCACTGTTTTAATAGTAAAAGATTAAAGGGTGTGGGTATGAATATGAATGTACTCAGCAGATATATCATCTTTTGAGATGCTTTATGGGCAGAATATTTCTCCTTTGGACATTAATTTACTCAGTGTTTCAGCTGTGTATTTAAAGTAAGAACAAAATTGTTGTGGATTATACTGTGATGATATGTACATAGTATGTCTTTGTTTATAAGTTTTTTGAACCCCCAAAATGAAGCGGTCAGATGTGCTGTGATGTACTAACATGGCCATAGGTTGTGTAGATGTGCACTTGCTGCTGTCTAGAAGGTAGTATTTAGTAATGAGGTACACTATATGGCCAAAAGTTTGTGGACATCTGACCACCACATCTTCATGTGAGCCTTCCACACTCTGTTGCCACACAAGATGGAAGCACACAAGGATGTGTTTGAATGCTGTAGCATTATAATTTCCCTTCACTGGAATTAAGAGTCCCAAACATGTCCCAGCATGACAGTGCTCCTGTGCACAAAGTGAGCCACATGAAGACATGGTTTGCCAAAGCTGGTGTGGAAGAACTTAAGTCACCTGCACAGATCCCTGACCTCAACCCCACTGAACTCCTTTGAGATGTACAGAAACGCTGACTGAGCCTCAGGCCTTTTCGCCAGACATCAGTGCCTGACCTCACTAATGCTCTTATGGCTGAATGGGCAAATCCACACTGCCACGCTCCAAAATCTAGTGGAAAGCCTTCGCAGAGGAGTGGTGGTTATTATAATAGCAAAGGGGGCTAAATCTGGAATGGGATGTTCAAAAAGCACATATGGGTGTGATGCTCAGGTGTCTACAAACGTTTGGCCATATAGTGTACACACTATTAATGGGATAGCTTGCACCTAAGGGCCTACAAGGCACTATATGATTCAACAACATGGATACAATACACTGGATTATGTTTGTGTGAACACAAAGGGAGAGTATAAAGCCATCCACTGCCTCACCTCAGACTTTCAGATCACACCCCTGTGCTGTTAATCCCTGCATATCAACTGCTGTTGAAAGAGAAAAAATAGCCACTAACACCATTAAAGTGTGGCCAGAGGGAGCAGTATGAATAACAGCTCCCCCTGGCAGCCAAGTGTTGTCTTTGACCACAGCAGACATGCGGAAAACCCTGCTGAAGTTAAACCCATGTAAAGCTGCTGGCCCTGACAATGCCCCTGCTTATGTGCTGAAGAAGTGCCCCTACCAAGTGACTGATGTCTTCACAGACATCTTCAACAACCACATCATCAAGTTCACTGATGGAACTAGTCATGAGTGACACTGTGCCTCATCAACAGTGTAGGAAATTAGCTGTTTAGGTTAAGCTGATGTATTCTCCACCAAAATATGTAGGAGATTAGCAGATCAGCGCAGAAGGGGAAATTTTGTAAACTTAATATTTTAATAGCTGATCAACTGTTCGTCCAGTGATAAGTTGAAATGAATGTATTTATTAATTGTGTATGGGATATTACCTCTGTGACCACCGGCAATAATATCCTAAATATAGTGAAACGCTATATTAAGAGCACAGTAACAGCAGCAGTTTAAGGCAGTAAATTATAAGTACAGACACACAAGACACTTGCCTTTAAAAAATCAGACGAGACTTTATTACTATTCTAAAACACAGAAACTAATCTAACACAAAAACACACACACATGCACGCACGCACGCACACACACACACACACACACACACACACACACACACACACACACACACACACATAAACAGGGGTGAAAATGGCTTTGAAAAGAGAGTGAATGAAATTCTGAGTTCCTAGCAGTTCTCAGACCATGACCTGAATGAACCATCAGCTTATCAGTTTAATTTAACATTCGCTTCATTTAGAAGGGCTTTAGACTTGTATTAAATGCACCAGTTCAGCGAGAATCTGGAGGTACTATACTTGCGTTTGTGTTGCCAGGGATTCCCTCGTTGCGTTGTTGTTTGGAAGGAGTTTCCAGCGATGTTGATTGGTTGGCGGTCTGGTTGACCTTATGTAGCATCTCGAAAGACCAATGGGGCTGATAAACAGAGTGAGGCGTGAATCCGGCGGAGTCTCGTAGGCGGGTTGCAAAACTTTGTTGAATGGTTCACAGCGGTGCGAAGGCGAGAGTTGAAGGCTTTGCAGGAACCAGTCTGGATGCGGAGTCTTGGAGCAAGCGTGATCTCCTCATGATGACAAGGGGCAAGAACTTCTAACACTCTTGGTTGATGAGATTTCCTTCAGATGTGGATGGAGACTCTCTTGAGCTGTTAGTTGAAGAGAACTCCTTGAAGATGTTGGTAGAGGCTCCCTGAAGATGTTGATGGACTCTCGCAAAGATGTGTTGGATGAGACTCGCAAAGATGTGTTGGATGAGACTCCCAGGTTCCTTTGTGTCAGGGGGTTTTAACCCTTTCCAGTTGGGCTGATCCCAAAGTGTTTGCTCCAATCAGCAGGATCTTGGGGCAGGTTGTAAACGGTATTCTCCTCCTCTGACACTAATTAACATTCTGGTCTCTGAGTTATGTGCTTTGCAAACTTTGCACAAGGTTAAGTTAGAACTTTGGTCAGGAATTTGGTAACATGCATGTAATAGATTGTACACTTCACGTTATACCAACCCTTAGGAAATTCAATAGCGATCACACACATACCAAACACGACATACATGCTGTTATTGATATACTCACAAACACTATGATACCTGTTAAATGATCAAAAGCATCATAATGACCTGGTGGCTATAAGCATGATACGTATACAGAATGACATTAAAAGAGGCAACAAGTTTTCAAACTATGGTGCATCATCTTAAAAGTCATTGTCCTTACACGAGATGTAAAGTAGCCTTATGTAGTCTGTTAAAGCTGGGTTCTGTGGAATGTGTGAAGCATGGTGAACTTTGTGTTCCTGGGGAGAGCAAAGGTCTCATTCCATGAGGGCCCTTGGGTGAGCTCCCCCCCCCCCCCGCCGTTCTGTAGTTATCAGTTTTACCATCGTGTTGGGTGAGCCATCTGGTCTTGGCCAACGGCCTAGATCAATAAGTTTGACAGAGGTTCCTCTTGGCTGAGAGGGTTCATCTTCTGGTCAGGGAAGTCCTATCAGTTGCTGATTGTTCACAGGACAGTTGAAATCCAGCAATCAGTAAACAAGCGGTAATTAATTAGCGGCAAGTCTGGGAGCAGGATTCCTAGTTTTATGGCCTCTTTGCTTTCCTTGCCTGTTCGCTTCAGATCCTACAACAGCAATGATGAGTCAGCATACAGGGAGGTGGTGGAGCAGCTTGCAGACTCGTGCAGAGACAACGGCTCTCAATTAATTAAACGAAAGAGATGATTATTCACTTCAGGAGGACTTGTAGCAAAAAATGGTTCAGTGCACAACAGCATAACCGTGGAGAGAGTCAAACGTTCCTTGGTGTGCACATCAGAGAGGACCTCAACACCTCAGGGATCCTCAACACCATCTGTGCAGCCAAGAATGCCCTGCCATGTCTTCACTTCCTGTAGATTTTGAACCAGAACTCCAACCAGAAGTACAGCCTTCCACTTAGTGTTCGGGGCTCAGACACAGTCTCAGTGTTTAAGTCTAGGCTAAAAACATATTTGTTTAGTCAAGCCTTTAGTGAATAGTTTTTTCTTAGGTACAGGGGCAGGTCTGGAGGGTTCACAGACATAGAGTGTTGTGGTGAACTGGGATGTTTGGATGCTGTCGCCCCCCCACTCTCACGCGTTCACTCAGGTTTGTCGACGGTGGAGTGGCTGGCTGCCTTATGTCCCAGGGTGCCCTCATGTCTGTGTTAGCTTCTGGCTCTCCCTTTTAGTTATGCTGTCATAGCTAGTCTTGCCGGAGTCCCTGCTTGCACTCTGCAC
>CM040457.1:24689930-24700047 GCA_022758105.1 Pangasianodon gigas | reverse complement strand
GGCAAAATAAGAAAAATGTACACATCTCCATTCTGTTCAAAAGTTTTCACCCCCCGGCTCTTAATGCATGGTTTTTCCTTCTGGAGCATCAGTGTGCGTTTGAACCTTCTGTAATAGTTGCATATGAGTCCCTCAGTTGTCCTCAGTGTGAAAAGATGGATCTCAAAATCATACAGTCATTGTTGGAAAGGGTTCAAATGTATTTGAAAAGTGTAACTCACACTGTGATTTTGCTTGGCATTGCTCCATGTCATTTTCAACATCAATACCAAAATATTACTCAATATTACTATGATGTCAAAAAATGGACAGAGATTATGTAATTAAAAAGAACTGATTAGCAACACAAGTTTACACGCCTTCCTACATATTTTAGATTTAAACTTTGTTTATAGTTATATTTTTAATGCTATAAGCTCAGAATCATTCCATCCACTCTGATGGAGTTGTATTCTCTATTCGAGTTGTAATAGTTCACCCCAGGTTACGTTTTGTTCAAGCTATTATGAAACAATATTTTGAATTTTTCCAACATAGATAGAATTCTTTCTCTAGTAGTTCTTTCCATTTTATAACTCTATTCCCATCGTTGTATAATTATTAACTGTATTGACACCATTAGAGCAACATATTGGCTCTTCTACCATATGGACACATGAAAATAATAACTTTTCATGAACATTGTGGAATTTTTCAAAATGGCTTACATTTTCGGAACAGCATACGGAGAGATGTTCCCTTAAAGCTCTCCCTTTTAGTTATGCTGTCATAGCTAGACATGCTGGAGTCCCTGCTTTCTGATCACAGTGTACACTCTTTTAAACCACTGTAGGATGAGATCATAGCTAATCTGTTCTGTCTCTGTCTGTCGAACAGTGTGTGTACCCCTGCTGCCTGATGTGATGCCAGTGCCAGATCCTGACACACTTCTACTGCTGTGGCTCTTCTTACCCTCCAGAAATGGCTGATTCATCCCGATACTCTAATTCTGCTTGGAGCTTCTGCACATATGACTCACCTTCTGTTGGTGTGAATGGCCCCACATGGATACCCTAAAGATCTACACTTCCGAAAAACAGGAAGACTCGCCCTCGCTTCAGTGGATAATCTCACCTGGATACTATAGACGTGTACCTTTGAACTGCTACTTTAATCCTAAACTCTGTGCTCAACCCAGGACTTCCATTCACAGTATGATCACACTGAACATGCTTTCAACTCACTTAGTACTGTCTGACTTTATAGTGCACAGTTGAAAAACAAAAAAATAATGACTCATAATCTCATTATCTGGTGTCATGCAGAAGAGGATGGGTTTCCTTTTGAGGCTGGTTCCTCTCAAGGTTTCTCCGTCATGTTGTCTCAGGGAGTTTTTCCTTGCCACCGTCGCCTCTGCCTTGTTCACTAGGGATCTAAATCAACATCTGGATTTCTGTAAAGCTGCTTTATGTCTATCCTTCTTTTTTATGTGACATCACACTGTATAATCACTGCCTTCATTAAGAAGATTTATATTCATTTATACTGGTAATCAACTGCCCTAATACACTTGACTGCATACAAAACATCTTCACCAAGCAGCAGTGCAGCTAGCATACTGCCATGTAGCTACGTGATGGGATGACTGGGAAGTTACCTCAGCAACAAGTGATGATGAAACACCCTGATATCCTTTACCCACCCAAATGTGTGAGTATATGTGTATATATCTGGAAAATCAATTTGGTTAAGTTTTCTGCAAGTTTAAGGACCTGTTCACACCTGGTTCTTTGTACTTTCCCCCTGAACTGAAGAAGTGCACTTAGACCCTGTTCACATCTGGCATTAACAAGCATCCTGGGTGATCGGATGGTAAGTGGACAGCTCTTAGTACAAATGTGAACAGTGGACTCGAGTGATCCGATCACAATTGGACTGTAGCTGTTTACACCTGGCATTATGAAATCAATCACAGTGACCACTTGTGATTGGAATTCATATATCATTTCCGCATTTATTACACCTGTCTTCCACTGCATTTATTTTCAGGCAGAAATGTCCTGCAAATCCTATCTCATGTACCTGTATGGGCTGCTCCAAATGTTCCAGTTGTGTGGTTTGCTAATGAAATTTATAAATGAATGAGAGATGAGATGACAAAAGAAGCTATGAAAAGCAGCTGCTTTCGTCTCTGCTATTATAGCACTGCCTGCTATACTGTTCAGAGCGATTTCCAAATAGTCTCTCAATAGTTGTTATGTATTCTCTGGCTAGGGCAATGTCGATTAGGTGGTCCTTTGTTGCTGTCCGGGATGAACTGAGATGCTTTTGCGTTCACACTACAAATGTGATGCGGTCATATGCGTCCTAAACCACCTCTGAATGTGGTTTGAGTGACCGGATCACAACACGCATTGAACCCCGTTCACATCTGTACTAAGAGCTGTCCACTTACGATCCGATCACCCAGGATGCTTGTTAATGCCAGATGTGAACAGGGTCTAAGTGCACTTCATCAGTTCAGGGGGAAAGTACACAGAATCAGAGTCTATTTCACTGGCTTTGGCGAAGTGCTGTTTATTCTCTTCTGAAGTAAGGTGGGTCATTTTAGCCGTCTTTCACCTCTAGTTACTCTGGTGTTGTGCAGCAAATATGGTGACCGCAACAGAAAAATCACGCGACCGAAATGCTAGAATGGTTAAAGGTGCTCTACAAACACAAAAAGTGAATACTGAAGTGAATTGGAACACATTTTTATCACATACAATACGAAAGTATTACATTTCAACCTCTTTATTTGTTGCTGTTTCTTTCATTTCTAGCTTTTTAAGGTTGTCACGTGCAAATACAAGTCACCACAAACACAGGTGAAATACAGCCTCTCTTCTTCCACCTTGTGGCGAATCCGTAAATTGCCGTTTGAACCTTCTGACTCTCCGTACTAAAGATGCTGAAGCAGAAACCTCTGTGTGTGTCAGTGTATTTTTTTTTTTTTTTTTTTTTTTTTTTTTTTTTTTTTTTTTTTTTTTTTTTTTTTTTTTTTTTTTTTTTTGGTGTTATTCCCGCTTGCTCCATCCACACAGCGAAGACGCTGATTTTTTGGCAGATGGAAACACAACGGGCACGAAACTGAAGCGACTCTCGGAATACCGACCTGATGTTTTTGTGCAAACATGCACGCGCTGCATTTTTCTGCATTTTGGCGACACCGCTCCGCGCTCGCGCTCCGGGCTGCAAATAATGAATTAACAGACAGGAGGAAATAAAGGAGAAGCGGCTAGCTGCAGCCACATTGCATTGTGCTCCCTGGATATCATGCGCATTTTCCTCCAAACTGCTCCCATTCCCTCTTAATGAAACCTTTCTTTGTTGTGGAATTCTCCCAAAATAAAAATACAAATACTAATAAAAACGCAGGCTGCTCTGCTAGTCAGCAGCTGAAGTGCTTAAACAAAGAAATGCATTCTTAAAGAAGAAGGCACAGGCTGGATTTGCCATTAAGGTAAAGAAAAAAAAAATCTATGTAAATATCATTATGACTTTCAATGCATGCATGCATGCAGTGCAGATATTTCCACCTTTTTGTCTTTGTTTGTTTTATTTAAAGCTATCCTGTTCCCTGCCATCTTGATGGAGGCATTAAGAGATGGAGCTTATTTCAGATCATAAACACAAGCTCTGGATTATGTTATCATACCGAGCTAGATGCAACACATCCAACACTGTACCTGGGGCTGATTTTAATCTTAAACATGGAACATGGAACATGGTAGTTGTTAGATTAATAGAAAGAAAGAAAGAAAGAAAGAAAGAAATGGTATCACACAGTTGCAATCTTTTCTTTTGTCACATCTGCAGTGTCTTCACTTGGCCAACTGGCAAGCCATGCATGGCTTTGTCCTATTACACAGCTAGACAGCTGCCTGTAAGTTTATCATCATAGGGTTGAATTAGATTCCTGTGTTCATTTACCCTTAAAATTCATTAAGTAGACACTTCCTTCTTTTTTTCACCTTCTGGAAACTTGTTACAGTGCTACATGCACCTGCTTCAACTTTGCAAAGATTGATGGCATGTAAACCATTTTCAGTATTATTCATTATTACAGTTGTCATTTGTCATTTGTTCTCCACACAGAGTTACAATAAAGTGTTGGTTCATTGCACTAACCAGGTGGATTGTACTGTTTTGAAAGCTTTTTATGCTTTCAATTTTTTATGCTGCACGGTCGACGTGTTCCGGTGTTAAACATTTATACAGTATACTGTGATATTCAACTTGCACTTTACTCACCTTGCAGTCCATTTGGAAGAAGGCTGCCTTTTTGGCCAGAGAAGAGTCTGTCTCGTTCAGAAGACAGGATAGGACAGCTCCCATCAGAGGGTTTTTATTTCAGACAAATTGAATGAAAGTTAAAAAACATGATGGACATAAATTTTGCTCCAAATGAGGGACAGCGTTTTAGTGACGTCATTTTTTTTTTAATACAATACAATATAATAAGTAAGCGATAAAACACAATGAAAATAATTAATGACAGGGTGGTGTGAAGCGAAGTTACTGTTACCACCCCAAAGTTGATTATTTTCCTAAAACAGCATGTGATTTATTCCACCTATACTGTAACAATTTTTTTTTAAACAAATGTCATACCATACTTTTTATTTGTTTATAGCTATGTTCAATTTTATAGAACATCTGTGAATCAAGTCAGTTATCACTTACGTTATAAAACTATAAAGAGTCATTCCCACACTATCTCTCCATCTCACTCTCTCGCCATCTCTCTTTTTCAGTTAATAAGGCAAAAAAGCTTGTCATGTTACAGAGAAGTTGCAAAGCCGTCTGTCCTGAAGACTATCCTGTGGTGGAAAAATTAAAGGAACAGCTTTCTTACTGACTGTTACAAAGCACTGACACTGGAGACTCCTTCCAAAAATGATAAATAAACATCTCTTCGCAGAAAAAAACTTCACCGCATCAGCAACTGCATGTTTTTAACTCTACATCTGACATACAAGTCCCCGTGTTAGTTGTTACTATAGAAACAATGACATATTAGAATGAGCACATTAACATAAACCTGGAATTTGCCTTGTAACTGCTGTCAGGTCTGCTCTCATAGAAAATTACTCAAGACCTTCTGACTAATCAGCACTGTGGTGTAATTTTTAATACAAAATCTTGGTAATATCATACATTACCATATGATTTTTATGTGATACGAAAATACAGTATTGGCACATGGCCTAAAGAAATTACTCTCCAAGGATAGTTCCTAAAATGGTTCTACTTGGAACCTTCTGTTCTACGGTTCTACATAGAATATTTAATGGCTCCCCTAGAGGAACTACCAAAGAACTTAAGGTTTCTAGATTTAACTTCTTTATTTATTTTTTTGTTTGTTTTTTTTAAAGTGTGTGCCGTACAGGATTTATAGTGTGTAAAAAATTTATAGCAAACTTTAATGAGCACAATGTTGTTTTCACAGACTCTCAGAAAAAAGGCTGTTCAAGGGTTCTTTAGATAATTAAGAGTTCTTAGCTTCCTGAAGGGGTCCTAATTGTAAGCCTCTTTGATAGAAAACACTCTGTTGTAGACAGCATAGAACCTTTAAGAGCTTCTGAAGAGGAGCAAACTGAAAAACCTTTTTTCTAAGAATGTGCACATTGTATGTATTATGATATACTCATCACTATCTTGCATTTCGCTTGGGAGGAAGCTGACTAGGTAGGCAGCATATATAGGCGGCATTATGCTCCTGAAACACTGTCCCATTCAGAAGGCAGCTTAATAACAGCTGAACAGATTTGAAAGCAGGATTGCATTGATCCTTCGCAGAGACGCAAGTGAAAGTCGGTTGCACTCGGAGCACTTTGACATTCCGGGTAAAATGTTGCTGAATGCAAACAGATAAAGGTAAACAAGCAGGTCTATAGTAGTGCAGAGTGCACGCCACATCACACGGTAATATTAATGCAATTGTTCTGTGTGGATGTTCTGTAGTGACAACTTCAACTAATTTTAAAAATACACATAAACTAATTTAAAAAAAAAAACATGTTGATATAGTGGAGTTCTCTTTGAGGAGACATCTATTTATGGAAGGAGTCTCCAGTGTCAGTGGGTTGTAACAATCTTTAAGCTTTCTGACAGGAAAGTCTTCCTTGAACTTTGTGGTCTTTTTTTCCTCCCGTTTTTTAGCTTTCGCAAAGATATCAAAAAGCGAGTGAGGTGATGTAATGACTGTTTATAGCTGCTCTAACAAGTGATATCAGGAACTAACTAGTTTAGCAGACATTCTACAACATTTACTGTAACTGTAAATGGAAAAGTATGCAGTGTCTTTCTTTAATGAATAAAAATTGTAACTGTAGTCAGATGCAAATTGTTGTGATATAAGAGGAATAAAACATTTTGGGACATGCTGTTATAGGAAAATAATCAACTAAGCAACTCAGGCCTCATCACACAGCCCTGCTTTGTTTTATTCCTGTCTTAATACCAGCTCATGCCTAGATCAGTTGCAGAATTGGCCAGAGTGAAACACAAGTTATATATTTGTTATTTATGCAAGATAGTGTGATGCATCTATTCATCTATTCTATTTCTATGATTTGTTTTTTAAGTTGTGTACTCGGTGCTGTCTCTTTGAAACTGCTCGGGGGCGTTGCCTCTGCTTGAGTTTGGTTGTGGTGTGAAAGTAGACCTCAGATTTGATGTTCTTTGCACTGTGAAGATAGAGGAGGTCAGATCATTGATCTCCGAGAAGCTGAAGGAGCTGGTGAGTGCCTGTTGCCTCTCTCTCACTGTCGTCGTCTTCTACTTCTTTCTTCATTTTTTTTCTGAATTGTCTCTTCATTTACATATTCCTATTTCAATTCTTTCTGCTAAAATTGCCCCTAGGTGTGAATGAGTCTGTAAATGTGTATGTGTGTGTATGTGTGTGTGTGTGTGTGTGCGCGCGCATGTGTGTGTGCGCATGGTACTCTGTGATCAGCTGGCATTGTGGTGTATTCTTTCCTCGTGCACTGTTCACAGGACAGGCTCCAGATCCAGCACCCTTACCAAGAAAAAGCAGTCACTGTTATTTCAAATCTTCCTTTACTTCTACTACTATAACTACTACTCTATTTCCATTTGAGTCTTCTTCCACTTGTTCTTTTTTTTTCGTCTTCTTTTGTTCATCAGCATTTTCTGCTGCTGAATGTGATATATTCTGAATTATTGTTATTTGGTTCATAATCTTTTGTATTCTTTGTCTTTTCTTGTAGTGATTCTTCGTTTTTTGGTTGGTCTTAAGTTGTAGTATCGCTTCTTCAGTTTCTTGTTCAGTTTCTTCTATTTCTGCTTCTTTTCTTGTCGTTATACTTAAAAGGTAGAGTTTTGATTGGAGATGTTGGAGTGCCGTAGAGAAACTAATGTAATACATTTTTTCAGTCAGCCAGGTCATATGAACTGTTTAGTAGTAGTAAGGCAAGACTTGTGGGTTGGACTTATTAAAGCCATTTCGCCACTCATCCAAGAATTACTGATATTATTATACTGATCTAGCAAATTAAATTGCAGGGCCGCGGAAGGATCAATTAGTAACTAGCCCTTGTTGTTATAGGAACAGTGAGATCCTGGATGGATGGCTTCATTTAGTACAGTAGTGCCATTGTGATATTTTTCTCCTGCAGTTCAGGAGTTTTGATGCTATTCTCACATCCATCCAAGACAGTGGTGTAAAGACAGTATTTACACCATCGAGACATGTCTGTTGGTTGTAGCCAAATTTTTCCAACTTGTGTGGGTGTTTTATGTTATGACTAAGGGAATAAATGTGTTTTAGTGAACCTGAAAGCCAAGATGCTGAGGTGGGCTGAAGTGGGCTGCAGGCCAGTCAAAAAGCTGCTTTCACCTTGTCTTTAAACATTTAATAAGGACTGAGTGCTTACAGAATGCTTATGCTGTTTTCCTGACTGACTATAAAGAGTCAGGGCCCTTGAACCTTGTCACCTTAATGCAGAAATTTCACAGCAATGACTATTTAACTATTATAACTAGATAAAATAACTATTTTTTTTCTTTAAAAATTCTTCACAACTGATCATAACATTTTAGACATTTGGTCTTTCTTACTGTAGCTTTTTATTCTTCTTTCCTTACTTTGTGTCTGTTTTTATTTTATTGTGTATGTTGGTTGTTATGAAGAAGGAACGTGTCACACGTTTCCCGCCACACGTTTGTATATGGGATGAACTTTACACACACTTTAGACTTTAATGCTCTTGAACACTTTATAGTGCCTTGAAATCAAAACTGGTGTGTCAAAGCTTTTTATTCCTGTCCCTTAGTGTTGTGGACACAAATACGATACTATATCATAGTATATAATAGTTTTTGAGTTCATCAATTCTGGGAAAATGACGATTCATCGTGGTAAATGATGATTCATCCTGTACTAGTATTGTGTTTGTCCAGTTAAGTGCTCTCTAGAACGTAAATGTTCTGCCTCTGGGGATGGGTCTGGCTCTACAGCGGCAGCTCGTTAGCAGTAAACAGGGGTTGTCTGTGTGTTCTTGAGTGTGCATCTTCTCACTTCTCACACTATTCCCTTTTCCAACCATCCCTTGGTTGAGAAAAATGGTTAGAGTTGATTCATTTGGATGAGGGTGGAATTTGCAGTTATGTGACAGACACTTTTCAGAGGAGTGTTTTTACCAACATGGGGCTGTTCAACGTCTAATCGAGAACACTAATCCTTCTTTGCATAGCCTCGTCAGGGCTCCTCGATCAGTAAGAGTAAGTAATATCATTTTATCAAGTAGCCTATTAGTTCAAATTAATGATAAGCCTACCATTCAGACATGTCAGACACGTCCTGGTGATGACTCTCTGTCACCATTTGTACCGCTGATGCTCGACCTCTGCTCAAATGTGTATGGTATAACTCTGAAAACACATGGCATCTCGTCGTCTAGATCATCATCCTCATTAAAGTCAACACGCGTGGGTGAAGGCAGCGATGTGAAATTCAGTACAGTTGAAAAAAGGCACTTGTTAAACATTTCACTGTTCTTCATGTTGCTATAAGTTAAAAAAAAACATTATTAGGGTGTAAACTGTACCTATTTCTAAGGCTAGCAAAAATATGTAAGATTGCAATTTTTGTGCACTTAACATTTGCTTCACCACTTTCAGGTGGTTTTAAGCACATTTATAAAGCAAAGTATTGGATCTGTGCAGAAGCAGTGCACTTAGCACTTCAGGTTTAAAACGAGCTTTTCAGTTCACACATACTGTTTGTTTGACAGCATTTTGGTGGATACAGGCTCATTAACGAAAGACACACGGTATAGACATTTGGAGCGACTGCTAAAAAAATAATCCAGCTACTTTCTTTATGCTAGTTCCTTTTTAGCACAAGTTCTGCTAGTTTCTTTTGCTGCTTTAAAAACTCTGAAGTAAAACTACTTACAATGACCACACATAACTATGTGAATATAGTGTGAGTTCCTTATATAATGGTGTGTACTACCTAAGGAATGAGCCTCATTTCTTAAAGATACAGGCTTTAAACTTGCAATACAGTGAATTATAGTAGTAATTAGAGAAGCAAAATAGCAAATTATATCTTTTTGTTCAGATCCTTATAGTAGTTTCAAGAGATTTGTATGAAGCTGTTCAGAAAACCACAGTATACAAAAGTATAAAAAAATAAACAAAAGGAAGAAACACATAAGGAATTAAACATGATAGTGTGGTGTGGTGAGTATTGTTACCATCAAGACGTTTATTTTTTTCTTATAACAGTATGTTCCGGTGTGTTTTATTTCTCTATATCAATTTGCCAATGATTACATTTTTTATTAATTAAAGAATTCTTCATTCTTTTTATCCATTTATACTTACATTAAATTATAGCAGCTAAAAGCAGTCCTTCCCTCAGCAGACTCTTCTTTTCTCCCTCTTGTAGTTAAAACAAATTAAAAAAATGCAGCTTTACATGTTACTTTACTTTACTTTACCTTAGCTCTGACTGTTACAAAGTGCTGACACTGGAGCCTCTTTCCATAAATGGTAAATAACATCTTCTACAGAAAACGTCGCCATACAATTATACATAATCATATGGAGCATCAACCATACAAGT
>CM040457.1:24678667-24689830 GCA_022758105.1 Pangasianodon gigas | reverse complement strand
TCTTCTTTTCTCCCTCTTGTAGTTAAAACAAATTAAAAAAATGCAGCTTTACATGTTACTTTACTTTACTTTACCTTAGCTCTGACTGTTACAAAGTGCTGACACTGGAGCCTCTTTCCATAAATGGTAAATAACATCTTCTACAGAAAACGTCGCCATACAATTATACATAATCATATGGAGCATCAACCATACAAGTCTCTGGGTACGTTGTTACTATAGAAACTATAATGGGTCAATCCATGTGAATTCACCAGAGGCCTTCTTACTGACCATCTCAGATTTGCTTCATACTTCCTGGAAATAATGTCTCTGATATCTAAAAATCACTAAGCTTTTTCACAATCAGTTGGACATGTAATGAATGATTGTAGCCTCTTCTCCAATTATGGGTGTATATTGATTATTTGGGACTCTCAGAACTGTAAATGATAGTGATTTCAAATGACTTTTTTACATAATGCAGTTTGTGACAGCCTTCAGTAAAACCGAGCATTTCTCCAATGAGGCATGGTGCCAAAGATGTGTATGTGTATGTAGCAATGACAAAGACAAAGGGCCTACAAATCATGTTGTCTTGGTCTGCTTTTATAAAAGAGTAGCAGCTCCAAATAGTTCTGGCATGTATGGACATGTACAGTAAAGTAGCAGAGCTCTGTTGACATCAGCCACTATATCCGTTTGTAGCAAAACGTGGCATATTTGAGAGCTTAATAAATATAGTTTGGTTCCAACTTCACAGCAAGGTACCAACTTTATATTTTGTGCATATATGGGCAATATGCATTTGGAATTTATACCTCATAAATCAGAAAGTTCAAATTCTTTCAGACCTATATATATATATATATATATATATATATACACACACACACACATATACACACATACACTCAGGTCTGTAAGTATTTGGACAATGATGCAGTTTTCGTCATTTTGCCTCTGTACACCACCACAATAAAGCAATCAAGATGTGACTGAAGCGTAGACTTTCAGCTTTAATTCAAGGGGTTTAACAAAAATAAAAACAGCCTAATGATGGCCTCCTTCATTTGCATCAACACCTCTTTGGACCGCATATTGAGAGTTCCCATGAACAGCTACCAAATGCAAATTCAACACTTGGAATCAACTCCAGACCTTTTATCTCCTTAATTTGTCATGAAATAAGGAGGAAACAGGCCACATCTGGCCATGAAACTGCTTATCAGTCCAATTACTTTTCTGCCTGTGAAAATGGAGGGACTCTGTAAAAAAAAATTCCTGTAATTCCTCAGCCTGTAATTCCTAAACATTTAATGCAATATTTTTGTAAAACTCCTTGAATTAAAGCTGAAAGTCTACACTTCGACTGGGTCAGAGCATCTCCAAAATGGCAGGTCTTGTGGGGTGTTCCTTGTATGCAGTGGTTAGTACCTACCAAAAGTGGTCCAAGGAAGGACAACTGGGGAACTGGCAACAGGGTCATGGGCGCCCAAGTTTCCGTGATGCACGTGGGGAGTGAAGGCTAGCCCGTCTGGTCCAATCCCACAGAAGAGCTACTGTAACACAAATCGCTGAAAAAGTTCATGCTGGCTATGATAGAAAGGTGTCGGAACACACAGTGCATCTCAGCTTACTGTGTATGGGGCTGTGTAGCTGCAGACCGGTCAGAGTGCCCATGCTGACCCCTGTCTACTGCCAAAAGCACCTACAATGGGCATGTGAGCATCAGAACTGGACCATGGAGCAATGGAAGAACGTGGCCTGGTCTGATGAATCATGTGTTCTTTTACATCTTTTACATGTGGACGGCCGGGTGCGTGTGCGTCACTTACCTGGGGAAGAGATGACACCAGGATGCGCTATGGGAAGAAGGCAAGCTGGCGGAGGCAGTGTGATGCTCTGGGCAATGTTCTGCTGGGAAACCGTGGGTCCTGGCATTCATATGGATGTTACTTTGACACGTACCACCTACCTAAACACTGTTACAGATTAAGTACACCCCTTCATGGCAACGATATTCCCTAATGGCAGTGGCCTCTTTCAGCAGGATAATGCGCCCTGCCACACTGCAAAAATTGTTCAGGAATGGTTTGAGGAACATGACAAAGAGTTCAAGGTGTTGACTTGGCCTCCAAATTCCCCAGATCTCAATCAGATCAAGTATCTGTGGGATGTGCTGGACAAACAAGTCCAATCCACGGAGGCTCCACATCGCAACTGTCAGGACTTAAAGGATCTGCTGCTAATGTCTTTGTGCCAGATACTACAGCACACCTTCAGAGGTCTTGTGGAGTCCATGCCTCAACGGGTCAGAGCTGTTTTGGCACCACAAGAGGGACCTGTACAGTGCCAACAAAATGCCTTGTTGATAAGAGAGGTCAGAGGATTAAAGCCAGATTGGTTTGAGCTGCCAGGAAGGATATAGCTCAAATAAGAACTCTTTACAACCGTAGTGAGCAGAAAAGCATCTCAGCATGTGCAAAACTTTGAACCTTGAGGTGGCTGGGCTGCAACAGCAGAACACCACACTGAGTTCCACTTCTGTCAGCCAAGAACAGCAGTCTGAGTCTGAGTCTATCATGGGCACAGACTCACCCAAACTGGCCAGTTGAAGATTAGACAAAAAATCACCTGGTCTTTTTCCAGTCTTCAGCTGTCCAGTTTCGGTGAGCCTCTATATCTCTATATCTCTCTATATTACAGACGACTGTGGCCATATAAATATAATACAGAAGACCACTGTCAGGCAGCGAAACATTGGCTACAGTGAAATACAACACATATAGTGTGCACGAAATGGCATATTATAATCTAAAAACTATAACATAACGCATAATGCAACACTACATGATATATCAAACGTAAAAATTATAGTATATTAAACAGATTTAATGTGAATTTCGCCATGTTATATTGTATAGACTGCTTAGACGAGCATAGACCTCTTGTATAGCTTAAAGAACATTTCGGAATACCCTGCATCTCTATTAAACATCTGGGATCTGGGCTAAATGAGGAGCAAGAGCCTTCAGTTAGATCCCTTTGTCTGTGAACAAAAATCAATGACACAGACATCAAAGCCCAACCTGGCAGGATGATGTTCTGACAAAATCGAAGCTTTCATCCATGTCGAGGAAGTGAGAATCTCTGTAATTTTAAAGTCGTGGGCATGCAGTGCGGTTCATGTCATGCCTGACATGTCAGTGTACACGTGCTGACTGGGAATTTTTCTCCGGCTTTACAAAAGTGCACTGTGTTTGAATGCAACAAAATATGTTGGCAAGCCAGCGATAGGGGCTGAAATGATATTTTTATTGTGATATTATTACATTCTATTGACTTTCTGCAGCTTGCCCTAAGTGTGCATTTTCCTTGAACTAAACTACAAAAACTGTTTGTGTTACAGGATTGTGAAATGAAAAGCTGCTTTATGTCCTGCGCCAGAGCTTGGGGGCAAGGCCAGTCTAAAAGCAAACATTATAAAATTATAAACAAGGAAATGGAAGAGTATATAGATATCAGTGATATGATATGGAAGATGCAGACATGTCAGTAAGTAATAAATTTGATTAGGCAGGGTAATTATCTCTCTTTTTCTTTTGTTTCATGTTATTATCCGTGCTAGATTTCAAGAAGAA
Organism: Pangasianodon gigas; assembly: GCA_022758105.1. NCBI lineage: Eukaryota > Metazoa > Chordata > Actinopteri > Siluriformes > Pangasiidae > Pangasianodon > Pangasianodon gigas. Next base: position 24,686,207 of record CM040457.1, on the reverse strand, counting down.
CTTGATTTGATTATGTAAATTTCTCATTTGTCTGATCATGAGCTACAGCCTTGTTAACATGATCTAAAGTAGGAGTCATAGCTGATGCGCCGTTTTCTTGCTTGACACGATTCCAGTGAAATACTTTTTGCCATGAAACAAGTCAGGCTGTGAAAACCACGATAAGTTTCTTTCTCTTTTTGTGTAGGAGCTGTGGAGGTTGTGTCCGTGCCGATATGTAGTCTCTGTTGAAGCGTTTGAAGAAGGTAGACGTGTGCTGGTAATCCATTATGCAGCAAATACTGAGGTATTCAACTCAGGGCAAATGTTATTGGAACACAGGCGGACTCTGTTTACGTTCTGTTAGGGAGGTTGCAGAGGAGTTAGGCATCCATTCGAAGGCTGGCGAAAAAATATGGCTTCTAAGGTTACCTCACCTTGTTGAAATTTGAAGGTAGCATTGAATTTATCTTTCTCAGTGAAAGCAATATCATACTTGAATACTGCCTTAAGAAAAACATGGTTGTCAGAACTGTTTCTAAGATAAATCCCCAAACTTTCTACTTCTTACATTTTTTATTTAGACCATTAAAGCACTGAGCGTATGCTTAAGCAGTATCGCACGAGCCAGGAATGCTGTTGTAGCGAATATCAGCATGGCTGTGGTTCGGCTGTAGGCACGAGGCCACAGGTAATCACAGCTGTGCTGAAATTCAGTACAACAGCATGATTGCGAGTGTGATATTGCTTTTATATTACAGTTGTATAAAGAAGATATTAATATCGATTACCTGACATTTCAGATGCAATATGCGGAAATATTTTGTTCATTTTTGTGCAACGTAAATATTTCCCACAGAAGCCACAGCTGGATAGAGCGTTGCGTGTCGCCATGCCAACGCACAGACTGATTGACAGCCTGTAGCAAGTGTAATAACAGTTTCAAAGAAATATTGCTAGAATTACAATTTTTAGGTAGCGAACACAGGCAAGCGGAGTGATACAAACAGTGAAGTGTACCAGTGCTGTTATACTACATATCAGCACTCTTGGAATGCTGCTTGGCCAATCAAATTAGTGAACCTGAACTAACTGTTGTATAATCAAAAGTGTATCAGGGACTAACTGCAGTGTGCTTCAGCAATAATAGTAGGTGTAGTAAATGTTCATCGTAGTACAGAAAGTGAGTATTTTTAGTTCTTATATAACGCAATTGAAAAAAAGATGCAGTTTAGTTCAGATTTATTTAAGCTAAGCGCACAGTTTTGGGGCAGCATAGGCTGTAGGAGGCATTTATTCAAATGTAGATATGTAATATGTCTGTAAACAACAATCTCGATTAGAACATTTTGAAAATAATCGCTTGGGTAATCCATTTGCTACATCGCAATAATTTATTTAAAAGCAAAGTCAACTCCTTTCCCTGAACATACCATTATCCAGTGAGCATTCCCCACTTCTCCCCTTCTCCCCTTCTCCCCTTCTCCCCCCATTCCTCTCCCACCCAAAGCCGTTGTAGTTTTTCAAATTTTGCATCCACCTCCAAGATACAGAATCAGGTGGGGGTTTCTTCACTATTCAAACCCGGGAACTTTGCTACACAGCCCGCTGCATCATCGCTGTAAGACGTGAGTAGAAATGTTTACAATGGATTTATCACTGGTTACATTTTCAGATTTTTGCTGGAGTGCCCATTGAATAACTAAACATTTTCTAATTGCTGTGGTATAAGAGGAGTAAAACACTTTCTATAATGGCACACTTTTTGTGTTTTATTCCTTACATAGTGAGTGAATGTAGTGGTTTAGGTGTGGATTTCCTGTCACTGTGCAGCTTTGCTGGAACAAGCTGCAGGTTAATGTGTTAATTATTCAAGGCCTAATATAACAGGGCTGTTAGTTCATAATCCCTTTTAATAATGACTGACTTTCAGAATGACTTTTATAAAGTATTTGATTTTTTGCATACTTAGGTGGTCTTAGATTGATTGAACTGATGTGGAGTGAAGATGGTATGTGTGTGTGTGTGCGTGTGTGTGTGTGTGCGAGCCAGTGCGGGATGTGTGCCAGTGTGAGATGAGCAGTATCACACAGTGTAATGAGGAGACAGTCGGGGTCAGCGATGCTCACCTCTGCTTTCCTCACCTGCTGCCATTACTGCTTATCTGCTCTGTAGCTTCCTCGAGATCTGACAAGTTATGGCTCTGACCCACACTCACCTCAGAAACGCCATGCTGGAAAAGCTTCTGTTTGCCCCTGCCACTTATGTCTTTAATTTCATATTGTCCAAGCTGTGTAAGGGATTTGTTTAAGGGATTGCTTACATGATCTCAGATACTCTGGCATGAAGTTTAGCCTTCAGCGTCTACTTTTGTAGAGCATTATTTCTTCCAAGTTCTGATTAGAAAGTTGCTGATGATGGAGGAGTTAGTCATACTTGATTAAATGATTAACTGTGATGTATGTGATTAGCAAATGACCCTGGATTGATCTGAGGTAGTAGAAATAGAATAGAAAGTTTTTTTGAATGCTGGTGTCATTAATGATTAGTGGGCATTAATGATTAATGAGCATCTGTGTTGCAAGCATTTAAATCAATATTTATGTTTAATGAGTGTACAAAGTGCTGTACTGTATACACTCTGTGTATATGTAATATTTAAATAATTAAAAAAAACATAATGGGGTGTGCTGTTATAGGAAAGTAATCCATGAAGGGTGGTGTGATGCGGCCCAGTGTGAAGCTGTTACCACTCTGAAGTTGATTTATTTTCTAATAACAACATGTCCTGAAGTGTTTCATTCCCCTTATAACACAACAATTTGCCAAAGATTACTTTTTTTTTATTATTAATTAATTAAAGAATGAGCCATTATACTTTTTGTCTGTTTATATCTACAAATAATGTTGTGGAATGTCTGACAAACTTGCTAGCAAATATTGTGCACAGTGGTATACGACAAAAACACTATCACAGCACACATAGCACACACAATGTGTATTAGAGTATTTAGTTTTGTTGAGATTTTGCTAACAGCAAAACTGCATTGCCACAATGTTTTATAAAAGGAAAAGCAAGAAAAATTAAACTGTTGGTTAAAAAAAATTGTTACTGTAAGTAACGATGCAGTTGGTCAGTGTTGTAAAACTTTTAACAATATCTTTAATACTGTCAAAAACATGTGCTGTTGTAATTTATTCCCCCGAGCTCCACTGCTCTCGTACATTCCTATGCATCCGTGGTCATACACACATTATTGGCACAGTCAGCGGTGGTACGATGCAGGGCAGATCAATTACAGGCTTGTTAATTTAAATTGACTACTAAATTATCATATGCGCTTCTGTTACTTACACAGCCCTTAGTGTCCCTCTCCCTTAGATACCAATTATCTGTCTCTTTAAATATAGAGCTAGATGTCACATGCCTCTTGTAATCTGACATGAGTAATTTAAGCCAAGTAACCTTGATAAGCTCCAATGATAAGCCTCAAACCATTCTCTGTAACGAAGCGAGCTGGGTCTGAAGAGCATCTGAGGGAAATCAAATCAACACCCCTCATTAATGTTTAAACTCCTCGCTGAGCATATAATAGAGCTAGGATCCTTAATACAAATGGAGCACACTGCTAAAGATGCTTTCACTTGCTTGTGGATACACAGTGTAATGATCGCCGTATGATGATGTCATGTGTGCTCCCTGTCTCTCTCGTGCACCTTGCCGTGTGTGTGGATGTGTCGTACCACCGCTATATATTATAAGTGTAGTATTTGATCTTTCATTCATTGACAATGGAATAATCTGGCAACCCTATGTGAGTATATAGTAACCTACTGAAATAAATGAGGGACAGCATTATCTCTTCGAGTCCAGCTGAGTTATATCCACTTTTGTTCCGTGAGAATCTATAACCTGTTTCTTACAACAGCCAGAGCTTGATTGGATGTCCAATGCCTTGGCTGTAGTCATAATTATTTTTTTTCAAACTGTGGACCAGTATTGTTGCTGAGGATGCAATGCTTTGGGAACTTAATAATAGAGCATTGGGCTGTCATGTTTTCTTACAGTGGGCATGCATCCGGACTCACACCATATTGTAGTATACAATAGAGACTACAGTTTAAGTGTGATTTTTTTTCAAAAACACAGTGGCATGTTTTCCAAATGTACCGCCGTGTTCCCTAAATAACGGCCTCCACAGTCATGAGGCAGCATAAGAACATAAGTTATCTTACCTTCACTTGTATCTGTCTAAGCAAAGCAATCCCTTAATTCAGTTCAACGCATATGGATTTCCGAGAAATACGGTTAAAAATGTAAGCTCAGTCTCACAGCCAGCATTTACTGCTTTGATTAAGTTATTTTATGTTCGTGAGATTGCGAAGACCTCATTTGTATAATTCCATCTAGCTGCAATGTGACTCGTCAGGCAGCTTATGTGAAGTGCTAGCGTTAGAGAAAAGTACAGATAGATATGCATACACTTTAAATAAAATAGAGTATGTGATAGCATGATAATGTAGAAAAGTGAAAAAAAGGCTAGGCAGTTGTAAATGAGATGAAGTATTTTCCAGGATATGTGTAGTTTGAAGGTGACTGTAAGAATGCCATCGAAACAAGCTGTTTTCATCTATTTTGGAAAAGACCCTAAGGAGTTGGCTATGGGACTTTTTAGGTCTGGAAGTGAGACTGGAATGGGAAAATGCCTCCAGGATACGTCCAGCCTTCTGGACTGAAATGGAGCCCTTGAATTATGGAGCTGTGAATGAGAAGTATAGGAAGTGTTCTTCCTATAAAATAAATATGAGCAGGTAGGGCTGTGAAGAATGATGGGCTTTGTATTCTAGTCAGCTTGTTTAGAGTCTCATGGGTTTTCCTCTATATTTCTCCCCAAGTTCACTTCCCCATTTTATTTCATTTTATTATTTTTTTCCCCGAATGCACTTCACGGTGGTGTGACGCACCTCAATGCTGTAACTACAGTGCATACATTTAATGCTGCTGCTGCTCTACACACATTGGCTGAGGAGCAATCTGGCTGACGGTTGCACAATTTTTACTAGGTGGATTAATTAGCATGCACAGATGAATCAGGATCATGCAGGTATTTGGAAACACTGATGAAACCGAGTAAAATAAACTTCAGAGCAAATCCATCATATAATTTTCCTGCTGTCACACTGGAGCGTTTACTTGCCTGGTGGGCTAGCTAAAAAATGTATGATTTGTCTGGCCTGTTTATTTATTGAGCAAGGTGAACAGTGATCCAAGATGCAGTCACTCAGCTAGTGTATGTTAGGAGGGAAAAAACCCAGGTTCGGGTGATGGGCACGGTGGAGGTTGTCAAACATCAGTTGTCCACACCACCCTGTCTTTGATTATTTTCCTATAACAGCACTCCATGTTGTGTATTATTCCTTACATATGGGCTGCTGTTGTTGCATTGCTTAGTTTGTAATTCCTATACCCACACCATGCTGTTGTTGTGTCATGCTAGAATGCTGCTAAATATTTTTGGTATGTTTTTCTACTGATAATATATTCTTTACTTATAATAAGTCTGTGTAGATACTCTGATGTCACATTTGAAAGATGAGTGTGAGAGAAATACACTGGAACTAATGATTGCGTGCGGTAAGAGACTGATTGATTTCATTGCAATCGAGCAATCTGGCCTCTGCAAGACAGCAAGACAGGCCTCCTGCTCAGACAGATGTTTATCTGTGAAAGATATCTAAATTCCACCTGAAAGACATCTAAATTCCACCTGTTGTTTTGCTCGACACAGCTTATTAAGTGTACCGTCGTTATTATATCAGCTAATGTCTTTGCCAATACTACGGAGAGCCTCGGCTGATTAATGCTGCCCACATCAATAACGTCTCAGTCTTGTGCATGTGTGTTTTAGTCATAGCCTATTGGTCTTCCTTGCACTATATTTTATTCTGGGAACTACCTTATACCAAAGATGTTCACAAGACACTTTTTCAAGTCTGAGTCAAGTCTCAAGTCTCTGAGCTGCAAGTCTGATGTAACAAAATAACACTTTTTATACTCACATATAAAGCATAAAAAATAATCATTTTTTAGATATCAGGCTAAATAACATATTTCTGTGTTTTTAAAAATGTCATATAAAATACACCCTCACCAGACACTGAATAACGAAGACATTTAGCAGCAGCAGCACAATATATAATATCATGCAGATACAGGCCAAGAGCTTCAGTTCATGTTCACAGCAAACATCAGAAAGGGGGAAAAATATTATCTCAGTGTCTTTGACCACCCTGTGATTGTTGGTGCCAGATGGGCTGGTTTGAGTATTTCAGAAACTGATAATCTCCTGGGATTTTTATTCACAACTAGATTTTACAAAGAATGGCGAGGGGGGAAAAAACATCCAGTGAGTAACAGTTCTGTGGGTGGAAACGCCTTGTTAATAAGAGAAGTCAGGGGAAAATGGCGACACTGGTTCCAGCTGACAGAAAGGCTACAGTAACTCAAATAACCACTGTTTACAACCGTGTTGTGCAGAAAAGCAACTCAGAGTACCCAACACATTGAACCTTGAGGTTGATGGGCTACATCGGGTTTCACTTCTATCACCTAAGGACAGGAATGTGAGGCTACAGTGGCCACAGGTTCACCAAAACTGGACAGTTGACGATTGGAAATGCATCTCCTGGTCTGATGAATCATTTCTTCTGCGACAAGCAGATGGTAGGGTCAGAATTTGGTGTCAGCAGCATGAATTCATGGACCCAACCTGCCCTGTGTCAACAGTTCAGACCGGTGGTAGTGGTGTAATGGTGTGGGGAATGTTTTCTTGGCAATGCTTGAATGCCACAGCCTATCTCAGTATTGTTGTTGACCACATGCATCTCTTTATGAGCACAGTTTACCCATCTTATAATAACTAATTTTGGCATGATAATGCACCAGGTCACAAAAGTGAACATTTGAACTGAACATGAACATGACAGTGAGTTCAGTGAACTTCACTGGCCTCCCCAATCACCAGATCTGAATCTAACAGAGCACCTTTGGGATGTGGTGCAGTGAAGGATTTGCAGCATGAATGTGCAGATGACAAATCTGCAGCAATTTTGTGATGCAACCATGTCAACATGGACCAGAATCTCAAAGAAACGTTTACAAAAATGTGGAATCCATGCCATGAAGTGGCTGTTCTGAGAGCAAAAGGGGTCTTGCCCAGTATTAGTATGGTGTTCCTAATGGAGTGGCCAGTGAATGTATATTTTATATTTTGTTAATGTCCTTTATTTTGATGCTGCATTTATCGCACATAACACTGAATATTAACACAGAGTCTCTATCTCTGGCTTATATCATTCTGGCTAATTTAGGTTGTAGTGTTTTTGTCCTCTACCCTGGTCATATTCCCTTTATTCTGTTTCAGCAGAATTCTGAATGCTGGCTTTAAATTTCCAATTAATAATATGTTGTGTCAGCATTGCTTAATCTGGGTGTTATTAAAATTTCAGCTTTCTGCAATTGTCACGTTGCCAGTTTATAGCCAGTTTCTTGTTTTTTTTT
>CM040457.1:24634640-24660893 GCA_022758105.1 Pangasianodon gigas | reverse complement strand
ACTAGTGGGCGGGCAATTTTATGCACCCAGCTGAAGCTGATTCATCATTTGCGCACATTTTTATGTCATAGAAGAGTCTCAAGGATCAGCTGCAGATTTGTTCATAGGTCATTCTGAGTGCTCAAAATCTGTGGTCGTTTATATACAGCTTTGATGAATGTGGGCAGATGAAACCAAAAAAATCGGACTCTGTACAGACTTTGTGTGGAAACATCCCAAGTGTGATGACTGGGATCCATAAGTAATTTTTTACGTCTCTGCAAGTATGTCCTGATCAGAGACTCCCTCTATTTATCTGATAACAGCAATGTGCTACTCTGGCAGGTGCTGTGTGTGGGTGGTGACTTGCCTTTTCTCCTTGTTTTTTTTGTAAACCCCATTATCTCCCCAGTTTTAGTCATCGGCAGCTCCCACCCACTAGCTACTTCTCCTCTATCGCGTGACAGCTACCAACCGGGGAGATTGAAGGTGAACACATGCTTCCTCCCAAACACATGAATCCAGCTACAACATCTTTTCAAACTGCTGCTCATACCATCTCACAGGGCAGTTAAACATACTCAGAGGAAAGCTCTAATGGCCCCCTTCAACATACAAGCTCACAGATGCCTATGATTGGCTAGTGTCACTCTGATTGACAGGAGAGAGAGTACTCCCACCCAAAGAGCAAGGCCAGTTTTGTTCTCTTGGCTCTGTTATTGTCGGAAGGCAAACTCGTGATGTCTGCTTTTCCAGGGAGCCGAGATATTGCCAATCTTCACACTATGATGAGTGTGACAGCGGCCCCCTCCTTGATCTCCTGCTGGCCTCCACTGAAACAGCAGCTAAACATCATCAAGCATCCAGAACAATGATACTTATCTTTGTCACGGTTCCACGCGATACACTTGATTAGCAAGCTAAGAGAGCAAGTCCAGATTTTGTGTTTGGCCATGCGGCAGCAGATCTCAGACAGTCAGGAGACTTGCACTTGGCACAGTGAGGCAAGATTGATCATTTCCTTTGGGATGATGCCATTATTCTCCTTCTGAGAGAAAAGTTGGAGGAGCTCATTTCAGTGAGGGTGCTTAAGACTGTGTCTGGAGCAGGAGAGCGAGAAGGAAAAAAATTGGGTTGATTCTGTTTGATGATGCTTTAAAAGATTTTTTTAATTGAAACTAAGCTAAGGAATAATTCAAACCAAATGACAGCAGGTGTACCTGCTTACTATGTAAAGACTACACTCTTTGTATACATTCGTACTAGCAGCAGTTTTTTTTTCACCTCAGGTCACTCTGCGTTGATTGGTAGTGGGCGTGTGTGCCGTGGTTTCACTTGTTGTGCCTGGCTCGTGTACTTCAGGCACATAAACTACATAAGTAGCCACAGAACATATACAAAACCACCCTTAAGTGGTGTGCTTAGGTTTCTATTTTCAGTTGATTAAAACATTATTAAAGTGCACTAATTGAAACATAATAATACAGTGTTTGCATAGTGTTCATCTGATCATTCAGATTCTTAGCAGCATATAATGAAACAAAAGCTGTGCATGTATCCAAATTAAACATGGCAAATTAAACACTAGCTCTCTGGCCAAGCTTTCTCTGAGGTGATTCTCAAGTGGGTGCACCTGAAACGCAGGATTATTATTTTTTTTATTTCAAATTCTGCTGTTAGCAAGTTGTGCTGTTAAATTCACACAACACACTGTGCCTCATATGTGTTTTGGAATCCTGCATTCTCCACTATACTGAGTAGAGTTTCGTATCTGCAGCTTGGAACTTCCCAAATGCTGCAGTGATTTTTGTTTAGTTCTATAGAAAGACCATCAGCATCGTTTCTCACTGGGAAACCAAAGTGGTCCCGTACACCAAAACTTCAAGATTTCAGGGCATTTAACAGTTCCTGCTTGTTGCTGATGGACGATATTGCTGTTTTCCCCCAAGCTACTACGGTAATATATTAGTATGCTAGCATATTAGCTCATGAACAGAGTGCTTAGGAGAAGCCCCCCCCACCAGGGCCTGATTCAAGATAAAGAGCTCCTTTTTCAGAGCGGGAGTGTGGGCTTAATCAAGTTTACATGTTCTTTTATACCTCACATAATATAATGACGAATAGCCAACTGTATTATGCAGTCTGTTGAATGTATTTTCAATAGGCAGACTTATTGAATCGAGAGCCTTGTATCGAACAATGATACAATACACTGTATTGTTATACCCCTGTCCTAAGTATACACTTAAAGCCCGTAAACAGCACTGCGATTAGCATTGGATGGTTAAGAAGCTGTGACTGGAAATGAATATCTGGAACTAAAAAACATAGATAATGTGACATAGTTGAGGGGTTGGAGGTTTTTTTTTGGCACATTGCATCAGTTGCTAGCACCTAAAGAGGTTCTGCTTGGAATCCTCTCAGTGGTGTTCTACATAGAACTTTCAATTTTTCTTTTCCAAAGTATTGAGAGAACTCCCAGTGTAATAGATCCTGATTAGCATGATATAATTTACATTGCTCTTCATAAGGACTACTAGTTTAGTCATATTTGCATTGAACCTTGTTGTTTGTACCTAACCTTTCTTTATTGCAGATGGAAATATTCAAGATAAAGAGTCTGACATTTTTCGTGCCACATTTGGGATCACGTTCAGGAATCCATACTTTCTTGATTCTTCAGTTTCTTTAACATTTAATTACGTACAGGGTTGTCATCTGGTCCAGTTTGGTTTCAATCACTGTTTGGAAAAAAGAAATCCTTGGCTGTAGCTACTTGTCCACCTGTATGTTTGGCCTCATTGAATGTGAATTAATGACTGCACAAGAAACACTGCAGCACATCTGTGAAGTAAAGGCCCTCGAGGCTTTGGGTCGCATGAGAATAACGTGGTAATGGTGATGAAATTGGTTGCTTATTGCCCTTCAAACCACCGACCAGTGCAGATTTGGCTAACACATGCCTTTTCAGTACAGCTGGAGCTTCAGTTGATAAAACATACAAAATAACTTTAATGAAGACAGCAAAGAGCTCTCATAGGCACTGTAACTGTGTTTAAATGAGGATGCTTCCTGTGGGGCCACACATTCCTGCGAAACTGTCTTGTCTTGATGACCTGTCTGCCTTCCTGTGTGCTCAGTGGGTTCATTCCACCACCACCCCATGGTTAGTGGGTTTGCAGGATTAATGTTGTCATGTGGGAGCAGCGTAGCTGCTGCAAGATTATGGACACGTAATCAATGAATGCCAAACATGACAAGGTAGACGAAGAAAGAAAATTGCTCTGGTTCCTGAGTTTGCACAGGTGGCTATTAGGATGTCCATGCATTAACTAGCCTGAACAGCAAATTCCTCTAAATGATGAATGACAAAACAGGAGCATGTTATTGGCAGCTGGAAGGGAAGTACAAAATAGCATTTTTTGGCTAAATGAGCTGTGAAGGAAGATGGAAATGTGGCTATACATATAAGCATGTAGTTGCAGCAGTCACTATACAGTAAGCATTTGGACACTTTTGTTTTTGTTATTTAATATACATCCAGCGTACGTTTCCAGATTCAGATTCAAATTGAAATACACACATTGTCTTTTGGCTTTGTACATATAAATGTGAAAAAAGTATGTGTGTTTGTAAGCTTTAAGAAAAGAGATATGTTTGAAAAATGAATTGCATGTGGGAAAAGTTATTCAGAAACCCCAAATTACCAATATACTTTGTTGCAAAACTGTTGTTGGCAATTACAGCTTCAAGATGTCAACGGTAAGAAGTGATTCTCTTTTCACAACATTGTGGTTCAATTTTGGTCCATTGCTTTAGCCAAATCATCATTTCCCCAAGGTTATAAGGGTCCCTCTGATGGACTTGATTCAAAATTTCAAAATCCTCCATAGATTTTCAATAGAATTCAAATCAGGGGGTTGACTAGCCCATGCAAGGCCTTTTTGTGTTAGTTTGGCTTGTATGTTTGGGATTGTTGTCATGTTGAAGTGTCTGTCTTCTCCCTACATTTCTTGATTAAATTGTCCCATAATATATCCTGCTAAATTGCTCCATTCATGTTTCTCTTGATAAAGTGTAATGCCCCAGTACCATTTGTGGAGATGCAGCCCCATATCATGATGAGTGCCTGTCTACTTCATTGTAGCATGGTGTTTTTAGGATCATGTGCACAACTCTTCTTTCTCCAAACATGACAAGCTGAATTATTACCAAAGAGCAATATTTTTGTGTGATATAGGAAGGGAGATCATTGCGGTGTAATACATTGCTTTGTGTAACTGCTGTACCTGCTGCCTTCAATTCATCCTGCAACTTTTTTGAGTAAATGCTGAGTTCTCTCTTACCTTCTTTATTGTTAGTCTAAGACCATGTTGTAATCATTGAAAATTTGGGTTAATCTAACAATATGGGTGTTACCCACATTAATTTGTCAGAGGGTCATGATTATTATTATATTTTTATATTTTGTCTGCAAAATAACCTAAAGGAACAAAATCAAGGTTTTGATTTGCTATTTTGTGTTGTATTTTGTGTTAATAAATCTGCTATGGTTACAGCGATTTTTAAGTGTGTACGTATGTGATAAAAATGTGTTGTTCAAGAGAAGTATTGTCTCTAATGCGTCCTCTCCAAGCTGTTGTGTGCACATGAAATAAAAAAATGATTTAACGATTAATAGATTAGTCTTTCGTAATTATTTAATACTGCCCACGAATGGCATTCCGTAGTATTTTTTGTGTATTGGCCAAAACATGTATGTCAGGATAAATTTTTCAGACTGTGGCACATTATTTGGTATCGCACAAGAAAAACGGAATTAATGTGGAACTGAGACATGGTTCTAGCTGCTCTGAATACAGATGTCCTCAGTTTTGGTATTAACTGTGTTTGTTGTGTTTTACTCAATTCTGAGTACTTCCCAGGATGTATGGTGGACAATGATCCAACAATCTGAAACCTTTGTATACACTAAGATTAGCTTCATTGCTATGTAATATGGCTATGCATATTAATAATTCATAGCTTCATAGCTCTATTTCAGCCAAATATGCACATTACTAATGTCACAGTTAGAATTATTACCTAAAAGCCCCTCAGCGTAAAGAGATGTAAAATGTCATAACCGAACCCCGATTAAAAAGCCTAGTGAACTGTGTGGATCAACCGAAAAAGACGGATCATTTCTCATCCTGAGGTGTGATATCATGTTCTGTCTTCATTATAGCACATTAATAAAGGGTTTGATAGTGCGAGTCGTGCCCCCAGCAGCCTGTTAGAGTAAAGGCTAAGAAAATCCGGGGTCATGACTGTGATGTGTCTCTTTCGGTTAAGGACACTGAAGCGGATCATGTTTTAACAGCAACACTAAAAAAAAATACTCTCAGGCTTTTTACTGCTTTCAGGAAAGAGAAGCATTAGAGCGTTTCTTCATTAAATGCCTTCCCTAGTGAATGTGTGTTTTTATTGGTGGTTTATAATGGATCTTCTTTTGACTCTGACTTGAAAAACAAGATTGCTTTTGACATTAGCAAAGATATTTCAGAAATTATGGATTGCTTCTGTTTGTGCGCTCTGAAGTGCACAAGCATGGTAGATGATACGCCGGTCAGCCTTTTTTTTTCAGAAACAGTGAGGGAAAATCACAGGTCACTCTAGGTCACTGAAGGACATTGACTTATCGACTCTTTCTCTAGTGTGTGTTTGTATCAGGTGAGAGGCAGATGAGGCCACACGCCTAGCTGCCGCCTCACTCCTGGACTTTTTCTGGAAAGAAAATAAATGTCCCACATGATTTAGAAAGATGAGTCATTTTTAAGCCTTCAGGAGTAATAGTATATCCATGGACCTTTTTCAGGGTGTTGGAAAACACCTGCGTATTGATTCAGTGATTCAGGCGAGTATTGTCTTCCTTACCTTCCTTTAAGGCAGACTAGATATCTAGAAAATTAGATGTTTGGTAAAAATAACAGAGCCATTACTGAGAATGCAGAGAGTGCTAGGGGTGACCTTGACCTCAGTAAGCGTTGTCTTTGCGAGCATTACGTTACAAAAATGGCATTCAGTGCACTTCAGCTAAAGAGCCATAGAATTACAGAGACACACTAATAGAAATGGATGCTGTCTTGTATCCTTGATAGACACACAAGTAATAGTGAGTAGGTAGACTGTTGGTCTGTTGGAGGAGCTTTGTGCTGTAAGCTTTTACTGCAATTGGAAAAGGTTCCGTATGAGCCTCAGGCGTCCCGACTACAGATCCAGATTTGTAGAGAAGGTATTGGAATGGCTTTTGCATGCTTTTATTATGTCTAGAGGAAGTAGTAGTGGAATGGAGAGAAGCTTAGATTGGAAAACGTAAGGTTACATCTACTTTGGTGCCACAGAACTGCACGTACTATATACACATAACTACAGTAGTCCGATGGTCAGAGAACTCAGCTCAGATCCACATTGGTTGGGATCCTAGCTGTTGGCTGCTGCTGTTGTCTGTTAACCCTAAGCTGTCACATGCTGGCTGACGCTGTGCTTGAGTTAATTTGAATCGCTTTAGGCAAAAGCGTCAGCGAAATGTAAATATAATGTCTGTCTCAAGGGCGTGCATTTAATACTGTTTTCAGTATGACTTTATGCCTTTAAGTGAAGGACAGCTTAATGAGTGCGAGACATTTCTCAAGTTCTCAACTTTTGGAAAGTTTTTTTGTGCAACCTATGCAAATAAGAAATCCACACAGATTCTAATATTCGACCAAAATAACTCGTTCTCCAGAATGATCGTCAATGCCTGTGGTTACGTCCTTATATCTCTCTGTGTGCATCCCACTTCATTTTATGTTCCAGTTAATTTACTGTATCATGATGCCCTTAAAACAGTGTCGTAAACCACATGATTGCTGGCAGTTGTTTGTCCTCAATCATTTTGATAGGTGGTGCCAGCATCTGACTGGAAGGAAGTAGATAAAGGAGATCAAAACTATTCAGTTTCTCTCAATTACAGTACACATTTGAAGGACATCCCCAGGAAGTCTTTGATTTATGACGTTTAATCACAAAGCCATGAGGCAGTGTATCAAAGTTGGATGATGCGTTTTTGTCTTGCAAATTTGAGACTATTTGTCTTTGTTTATTCTCTGTGTTTACTTGAAAGAGAGCGGTCTTTGTGTTTCGTTCCATCAGCCCTAAGCTCAGATAGCTTTGTGTTGGCAGCGCTGTGAAATTGCCAGAGCTGGTTATTTTCAGCCACGGACGAGCAGCTGTAGGTAATTTGGTTCAGGCAGAGTAGTGAAAGGTATTCACTAGTTTCTGAGCTGATCATAAATCATGAGGACTTCAGATACAGTGGCATGATTCAGGTGAAGGCCATGCTTGGTTTGCTCACTCAAGACATATAGGGCAGTGTTTAAAATTAGTTACACTTGCTGTTTTGGTCGGTAATGCTGAAATGATGGCAGCAGTGAAAATCTCATACTTATTACCATAAATTCTGTCAAATAGCAATGACATTTCTCTCATATTCTGTTGCATAGACGCTGCAGTAATTGCCATCATAGAGCTCAGACACTGCCATAATTGCATCATGTTTCACAGTGGAACAGCACTGCAGGCACAAATAGGAAATTTGATTGACTTAAGTCAATAAATCAATTATCTGTGTGTTTTTCATTATTTCAAGAAGTGTACTCAGTAGACGACTTGCCTTAAAGCTACAAAAAGGGATTTTTAAAGCCAGTTCAATGTCAAGATTGTAATAAACCCTGTACATGCTAATTCTATTTCCCTACTGTGAGCCAGGACAGTTTTTCACCTCAAGACTCTAAACGGCTTCAAAGGAAACATTTTTCTTAATATGTCATATTATTTCTGGTTGGTTTTGCATTCAAGAGTTAGCCTGCTGTTGTTTTTTTCCGGTCGGCCATTCTGCTCATGGTTTCAAGTCTCAGATTTTATTTGTCACGTACAAGAAGCTATAGACTGTATACTAATTCTAGTGAAATGCTTGGTAGCAAGTTCCAGAGCTGTGCTTACAGACAATAAAAAGATATGGAAATAAAGACTATACAGGATGTATATACAGAGCAATATTTATATTGTTTAGTACACAAAGGACATCATCGTCATGAATAATATGTGCAAATGGGAATTGGGGTACAAGAGTCTATAGTGAGTAATGGTATACAGATAGTCATGTACCAGAAGACATGATTCTGGAGCTGTGCGTAATGTAATTTTTAAAAAAAACATTAAAAAAAAAACCTCATGAAAATGGAATAAAGACACTGATTTTCTTTTAATGATCAAACCAGGAGACTGATTTTCTTTTAATGAACAAACCAGCTGTACAGCCTGGTTCTGTTTTCACTTCTGTACTAGCTTGGACATTAATTGCTTAGAATATAATTGCTTAGCCAATTACTGTTTTGCTTCTAACTGCTATTTAAATTCAGTTCAAGTTTGTGTGAAACAGTCGGTACCAGAGGCAATGATTTTTATTCCACTAAATGGAACTGCTCCTTGTTTTCGGCTCAGTCTGCTCTCACTTAGCTCTCCTCTCTGTGGACACTAATCTGGGCTTCTTGGTATCAAAGATTTGGTTTGGAGCTTTCAGTCAAAGTCATCTACTGCAGCAGGCCTTCTGCTCACATATCCCTCCAGTTGGCAGGAGCAAGCAGTGCATGTGGTTCAGCTAAACCCCAGACATTAGAGTGGCTACTGAACCATAACGATTTGGCCAGAGAGAAATGGGCTTTTTGACTATGTGGCTCCACGATCAACCTCCCTGGACCTGCTATCTAAACTCCAGCCTTTATCTGTGCTATCACAGCACTGCTGTTTTATAATGGTCATAGCCTAAGCACAGAACAAATATTGCCAAAACAGCCTCCTATTTTGATTTGTTGTTTTTGTGCATGCATTGATCAAACTTTATCAGCATTTAAAAGGTAACAGAAGTTACAGTCCTCAGTGGTTTCAGTGCTACTGGCAGGCAACGCTGTTGGCAGCAGGCGTCTTAATAATCCAGTTGAATGCATAATTTCCCAGTTCCCATTTCTATGTTTTAATCTTCTGTCAGAGGGGCCAATTTTGGAATTACGTTCTTCATCTGGTTCATTTGCCGCAAAGTTGAGTAAATGTAAAGAGAACTATGAGTGCAACGAAACCGAGGAACACAAATGTGGGCTGATCCATGGAAAAGACATGCAAAGCATCACACAACAGCAGACGCCTAGACAGCCATTACGCTATCTTTTGGGAGCCTAAATAGCAGTTGTACAATAAATCTTTGCCAAAATTGTAGTCACTAATTATTAATTAAATTTCTGTGCTTGGTGAATAGGACTGGCATGGTGTTCTGTGAAGACAATACAAAATGTTAAGACAAAATACAAATGTTACACAACAAAAACTTGTATTGACTGGCTGGCATGTCAGTCTTGAAAATATTCATGCTATTATAATGCATTTGCTTTACCATTTCTGTAGATTTCCATATCTCATGAGCTTGAATGCTGGCAGTGTTTGGTTTTTACGTACTAGAGATGATACCTGGTCTCTACATACAGTACTTTGTAAAAGTACAGTCTTAGGCACCCTTTTTTTAAATACTTTGTTATAGATTTTTATTTAATGACTTCTAAATTATCGAGTCAGTACAAAAACATTTTAGATTTCCAGATTTCCAAACATTAGTTTTGCAGAACAAAATTAAATGTTATAGAAAATGTTTGTATGTCAGTAAAGAAAGAAAGCAGTGTATTATGTAAGAGACATAATGAAGGCTGCTGGGTTTTGCTGCAAAAATAAGAAGCAAGTGTGACAGTCAAAGTCTCCAGAAGAACTGTGGCTGGTTCTGCAAGATGCTCAGTGAAACTTACAGCTCATTTCCTTATAAAACTGCACAAATTGTACCTGAGACTACTATTTTTTTTAATGCAAATGGTCATCACACCAAATATTGCCTTTGTTTCATTTATACTGTTTACTGCTCTTTATAGTATTTTTTTTTAAATGAAATATTTAATTTAATCATTTTGAAGGTGTCTTTGCTCTACAGCATTTCTTTGCATGTGCCTAAGACTTTTGCACAGTACTGTAGATCATGTTAAAGAATTGTGGTTTGTTACTGAAGAGTATGATGAAGGATTGAGCTGAAGAATTCATTGTAATATTTAGATGATGCTTCCAATGTGTGCACATTTTTTTTTTCAAAATGGGAGACAGTATGTACATCCCTT
Source organism: Pangasianodon gigas (assembly GCA_022758105.1). Lineage (NCBI taxonomy): Eukaryota > Metazoa > Chordata > Actinopteri > Siluriformes > Pangasiidae > Pangasianodon > Pangasianodon gigas. Next base: position 24,650,685 of record CM040457.1, on the reverse strand, counting down.
ATTCGTGTTATTTATTATTATTATTATTATTATTATTATTATTATTGTTACTAAAACTGATACACTGAAGTTATCACTTCCTCATGCAGTAGATACACTGTATATCCAAAGGTTTGGGGATACTTGATCATCACACCCATATGTGGTTCTTCCCCAAACTGTTGCCACAACATTGGAAGCACCAAACCCTCAATTTTATAGAATATCTTTGTATGCTGTAGCATTACAGTCTTCTTCACTGGAACTGAGATGCCCAAATCATGACAGTGCCCCTGTGCACAAAGCGAGCTCCATGAAGACATGGTTTGCCAAGGTTGGAGTGGAAGAACTCAAGTGGCCTGCACAGAGCCCTGACCTCAACCCGACTGAACACCACTGTGATGAACTGGAACACTGCACTCCAGGGCTCCTCGCTCGACACCAGTGCCTGACTTCACTAATGCTCTTGTGGTTGAATGAGCACAAATCTCCACAGCCACACTCTAAAATCTAGTGGAAAGCTTTCGAAGAGTGGAAGTTATTATAACAACAAAGGGGGACTAAATCTGGAATGGGATGTTCAAAAAAGCACATATGACTGTGATGGTCAGGTGTCCACAAAATTTTCACTATAGAGTGTAGATCCATAACATGAGGACATGTAGACCAGCATATTGATATGCATCTGGTGTCTTGCCACCAACTTGTAATGTAGGTATTAAGTATTAGAGGTGTTAGAATACCGTTTAATTATTTGAGATCTGAAATTATTTGAATACTGAAATCATTATTTCTGTGATTGTCATATTCACAGGACGTTAGTGGCTTTGAAAAAGTAAAGCCACATCTGGTAATAATGCAGAGAGAAGCAGAGTGATGGTGTGCAAATTAGAAGGGGCTGAAAAGGCTGCGGGAGCGGTCGATATTTACCCTCAGGTGGATGGGAGTGGCCGTACAAATATGAAGCTCATGGGACAAAAGAGAGATAATATATTTCCAGTAACGTTTAATGCTATTAAAGATGTTAAATGTCAGTGGACGCAAATCAGTTACCTCGGGTTTGCAAATTAAGCCCGTTTTACTCTATTAATGGCACTGCAGTCAAGGCACATCTCAGCTGCTCTGCCACACTTTTCCTTATACACCAGGCACTGGGCTCGCATTGAAATTTTATTTCTGTGATTTCATTCACTGGTTTAGTAAATATAATGTGCAAATATTTGTACTGATGGACAGATTATTATGAACATGCCTTGCTACTGTTAAATCCGTTAATCCAGTGAGATTCCAGTCCTGCACTCTGTGGCAGTTTCAAAATGAAAGTTTAAAGAATACTTGATTATGCCAGACTAAAGCTGGTTATCTGAATATCCGTTAATTAACTCAAATTAAAGATATTTGAGTATTAATATTAGGTAGAAGGCACATCCCTGATAGGTCCACTTAGAGGTATTTATCTCCATTTATTTATCTCCTATTTGCATTAAAACTAATGAAGCCACAGCTGAAGTTTCAGTCATAGAGAAATTGCTTTCACAATACATCTAATCTTGCAGTAGGCAATTTGACTGACAAAACAGATTACCAACAGCAGACCTTTTCCTGTAGCCTGTTGGCACAGTAGTGACATTATCTTCTTTACTCACCACTAACTCCTTCAAACTCTTAAGAATGTTCAAAGACTCAATATGCTTAATATGTCATAGTGTTAGTTTTTTTGCTTGAAACCATTGTACAGAACATTCAACGTTCTGAAGCTTGTGGCCAGAAAAGTGTAGAAAAGATATCAGAGATCAGATACCCTGTATCTCTAAGCTGTGAGCAAAGTGTCTGATGAAACCTCAAAACCTTACAGTAGTTCCCAGCAGTTGTGCGAGGTTTGTGAAAGGTTTTCCGAGACCACAGATGACATTCTGGGATGTATATCAGTTGGCCAGGAAAGGTACAAGATGCTAGAGTGTTTGCAAAATCATATCTCTACCACAGGGGCTGTAATGCTGCTAGGGGATGCTTCATATCCTCTACTTCTCTGATTACTGAAAGCTTTACTTGAAAATATAGATTTCAACTTTAACTTCTACACTCACATGGCAGTTTAACAAAATTCAAGCATTTACAATCCATTTGAGAATATATGTAGCAACAGCTTCCGTAAGCCATTAATCGCCAGCTCAGAGACTATACAGAAAGCATTCACACATATAAAGGGTAGATAGAGGTGCTTATTGAAGAGGTGCTTCACAATTTCGTGAAATTCACAATGAACAATACAGTAATAATGAAGCAGGAGAAGAGGAAGGCAAAGATGAAATTCACTCTTACACTCTAAAAATTATCCATGTGGCGAATCCAAATTATCCAATTTCGACATAAAAAATTAAATTTTTTACATGTATTAGTGAGTTGACAACTTGTTTTAAGAAGTTTGTCAAACTGAAAAGAAAGAAATCTGTCTCAGCTTATTAATATATGGATTTTGAACAAACAGCCTTGCTTTCACCTAACAACAAAAAAGTATTGTTAGTGAAACTTGAAAATGTAGTGAGCAAACTTAAAAAGCAGAGAACAACGAAGGAACGAGCGTGAGTGCAAACATCAAAGGTACATGCAGAGGAGCCTAACTATTTTTGATTTGTTTTACTAGCAACAGCTATCAAACTATATCGGCACACAGTGCAAAAAATCGTTGTCACAGGACACTAAATTTTAAAGTAACGTTACAGTTTGCCCCTTGCTAATTCGACTGTTTGAAAGTTGACTTCAGCTAGCTAGCTAGCTAGCATCTTCTAAGTTAGCTACAGCATGCCCTTTGCTAATTTGGAGTTAGTGAAGTTGACCTCTAGCTATCATGTGTCTTCAGTTTTCTTAGGTTTTGTTTTACAGTGGCAGCCGAATGACTGTAATCGGCACTGAATGTTTGTAGCATTAGTTCAAACACTGCACGTTTGAGAATAAGTCTCGCGTTGTCCTAATTTAAATTTGGCACTACTGATGAAAGTTTGTGGATCGATCGATTTTGCATTGTTTTTACAATAAACAATTATCATAAAATTGAAATTGCTGTGTTTTTTTTATTCTGACAGAATTGAAATTAGCTTGCATGGACATTTCTGAGTAGACTGAAAGCAAAATAAATAAGATAGAACAGCTTAAATGAACTAATTTGACCACATAATATCATTAAGTTGGTTCAACTTAATTAAGCTTTTAGAGGACAATTCAAATCATGTTGGTTGTGCTAAACAAATTGAGTTGGGCTAACTAGAAAAGTCTCACAATATTTACTCAAAAATGGCTTGAGTTGAAATAACTTAAAAAGATCCATGCAAATTGTTACCTTAATTTTTTGAGTTGAGCCAGTGTATTATTTTTTAGAGTGTAGGCTGCTACCTATGGCAACACCATTCGGAATGCACTGTGTCCTGTAACAGTTTTTAGTACCAAAGCCTTATATGTAGTGTTTCAGTAATTTTAAATATTAGCTTTCAACTCATTAGCAAAACAGAAGTCCATTAATACTTAAAAGGAATATTTTACGGTGTACAAATGACATTTACACCATTTTAGCTTTTATCCCATATGCTATTGAGCAACCAATCATGTTTGTCTTTTCACGTTTGTCTTTTCACGTTTGTATTTTTGCATTATTATTATTATTATTATTATTATTATTATTATTATTATAGCCTCCAGTTTAACATAACTTTGTGCCTAAAATCATTGTGTGATTTTAAAGCCGTGTCCTGATTTGAACTGGTCTCATCTTATTCTGAGGCAGTGCAGATGCTGATGCTGACTGGAACAAAAATAACTAAATGGAAGCATTGAATTTTCATGAGCACGTGACAGGTGCTGCTGATGGCTAGATCAAGGCTGAAAGGGCAAAAGCATTGAATTTCATTCACCAGGCTGTTGAGATTTAGAATAAGGGGGTGGATGCACATTTTCCTCTGAAAATTGCATGTTGTGCTTCTCAGCCTCCATTTGTGCCCAATTACCCAGCTGCTGTGTTTACATGACCTCTTCATACTGTTTTTTTCTGAAGATGCAGAAAGGCATCAACAGTGATACACAGTGACCCAGGGATTGAGCTGCGAGTTGGCTGCAGTCTCATTCTTAGTTGCCTGAATATAAACACACACATACATCAGAAGAAGAATCCTGGAACTGCAGTGTACTTCAGAAAAGATAGTGGATACAGTAAAAAATTGTGTAGTACACAAAGTTTCCAGTGAAACAGGACATTTGTCTGGAAACGTTGCTTGCACAGCTGATAAAGGACTTTTGTCCGAAATGTCCTGTTTCCCTGAAAGCTTTGTGTTGTTGTTGTTGCTGTTCTTCTTTCGGCTGCTCCCGTTAGGGGTCGCCACAGCGGATCATTCGTCCGCATATTTGATTTGGCACAGTTTTTACGCTGGACGCCCTTCCTGACGCAACCCTCCTCAATTTATGTCCGGGCTTGGGACCGGCACTGAGGGTGCACTGTTGCACGCAACCCCAGTGGCTGGGGTTGGTTCCCTGGCCGGGAGTCGAGCCCGGGCCATGGCGGTGAGAGCGCTGTGGCCTAACCACTGGTCCTTCAGGGACCCCCTCTGAAAGCTTTGTGTATTAACTACTATTGTAATAATATTACAATACAAGTTTAATAAAAAAGTTTTGCATAGGCCAAGCAAGGTCATTAGAACTAATCATTGCGTGAGAATACTATCCTATCATTTTTGTCAAGTAAAAATGTAGACTTGGTGTAAAACAGACAATGGTAGCCCATGTGCCACTGGTTATGGACTAGAATGATGCACTAATCACTGATAACTCATCTGCAAACAGAGGCTCTGAAGGTAGTGACTTGTGACATTCAATAACATTTTACTGTACAAACATACTATGTAATTTTTCATACCACTGCAAGATTTACTGAATTTTTGTCTTTCGCTATAAATTACATAGACACTGTTCAATACTTCAGATGAAGCATATCAGTCATAGCTGCTCACGGATAGTAGTATAATTATCATATATTTATAGATGTATTTGATATATTTGAATCATGTATTGTTTGCATGTCATATTCACTCAATATATCCAAAGACTGTGTGTGTGAAACATTATGCCATTTTCTAGGTCTTAATAATGAGAAAGTTTACAGAATAACAAGCAGTGTCTAAAAATGTTTTATCTAATTTCTAATTTGTTTCATATTGGATATTTTCTGAACTTTCACACACCTGAGTCTGAAAAGTTTTCATTTACATTTACCTTATTACCATAATGCGAACTGGCTGCAGCTCCTGGGGACAATTAGCACATGCAAAAATCTCATTTATATTTTGCTTCCTCCCCTCACTTGGCCTCACTGTGGCATTTTAGTAAATCAGGGCCACTGTCTCCTCTGCAGAGCACAATGTTACATTTCCCCACTATTATTAATGGACTTTAAACAGTAAATAATGTGACAAATTCAACTGATCATGTTATTCGATTTCTGACCAAAGTAGCAGATTTCTTACACACATGGTGCTGTCCAAACCCAAGCTTTCTTGAAATGAGCCCCAGGTTCAAGAGATTGGTTCTTGGGACCATATCCAGATTTTCATTTGACTTTTTTTAATGCCTGACCAAATTACACTCACCTTCCACTTTAATAGGAACACCTGTACACCTGCACATTCATGCAGTTATCCAATCAGCCAATCATGTGGCAGCAGCACACTGCATAAAATCATGCAGATGCAGAGCAAGGGCTTCAGTTAATGCTCACATCAAACATCAGAACGGAGAAAAAGTGTGATCTCTGTGACTTTAACTGTGGCATGGTTGTTGGTGCCAGATGGGCTGGTTTGAGTATTTCAGAAACTGCTTTTCTCCTGAGATTTTTCACACACAACAGTCTCTAGAGTTTACATAGAATGGTGCGAAAAACAAAAAACATCCTGTATACGGTGGGTCGGCAGGCTGAAACACCTTGTTGATGAGAGAGGTCAGAGGTCTGAGGAAGGAAGCCTATAGTAACTCAAATAAGCACTCTGAGCCAAGAACAGGAATCTGAGGCTATCATGGGCACAGGCTCACCCAAACTGGACAGCTGAAGACTGGAACAAGAACAGGTGATTTTTTTTTTCTAATCTTCAACTGTCCAGTTTCGATGAACCTTTGCCCATGATAGCCTCAGATTCCTGTTCTTGGCTGACAGGAGTGGACCTGATGTGGTCTTCTGCTCTTGTAGTCCATCCACTTCAAGGTTCGAGGTTTTGTGCATGCTGAGATGCTTTTCTGCTCACCACGGTTATAAAGAGTGATTATATGAGTTGCTATATCCTTCCAGGCAGCTAAACCAGTCTGGCAATTTTCCTCTGACCTCTCGTTTCAACAAGGCGTTTCCACCCACAGAACTATTGCTCTCTTAATGTTTTTTGTTTTTCGCACCATTCTATGTAAACTCTAGAGACTGTTGTGTGTGAAATTCCCAGGGGATCTAAAATACTCAAACCAGCCCATCTTGCTCCCACAACCACGCCACAGTTGAAGTCACAGAAATCACACTTTTTCCCCGTTCTGATGTTTGATGTGAGCATTAACTGAAGCTCTTGACCTGTATCTGCATGATTTTATGCATTGTGCTGCTGCCACATGATTGGCTGATTAGATAACTGCATAAATGAGCAGGTGTACAGGTGTTCCTTTTAAAGTGGAGGGTGACTGTACATACATAATAGTCCTGTGTTAATTGAACATAAGACATCAAATAAAACTTTTCAAAGTTTTCTTTCCCTAGAAATGGCATATAAAAGTAGTGGACAATTGTTTTAAGATTTAAAATTGCTTTATTCTAAATGTCTTGTGTCAGTAATTCTGTAGCACTTAAGGTCAGGTTAGCCAAGATTACAACTCTATGGTCTGTACTTATTGTAAAGCTTTTAATAACTTATGAGTTGTGGGAACAGTATTGATAAAACCTTTTCTCAAGTACTGTATAAGGAATATTGCACTTATGCAGAACTGAAAGTAAGAGGTGTGAGTCATTTTACATTATGTTCCTGCCATAACGATCTCAGGGAAGCTATCAAGAGACAATACTGTCTATGTATATGACATGATAGGTAGGTGTTATAAAAGCAAATAAGAAATGATCAACCCCCACAGGAGTTTTTTGGAGCACTACACAGATAGAGCTAATAAAATGTAAAATGATTACAAGATCAGTGTAAAAGCTCAAACAGCAGTGTCTAATGTACATTTAGTATTTGCGTTCCTTTATGACAATATAAAGGTGGTGTTGTTTCTGTGTCCTACAATAATTTCCTCTTCGAGGAGTATAATTCAGTTATAATATATTCAGATGTCATTTTCACACAATTATAAACTATATACTGCTGTATAAAGTGTCTCTACAACAACCCTTACTGTGAGTATATTTGAGCCTGTCTTTGCCTTCAAGGTATTAAGTGAAGAGGACTGCAGTAGTGCGAAACACTCCAAAAGCAACAAGAGGAAACTGCTCAATTTCACAGCGTTTTGCCCCCAGTCGAAGAGATTGCAGTTAGTCTGGCTGGCTTTAATAGCCTTAGATACCAAGCCATAGATACCGTATCAGTGTTTTGGACTGTGCTGTGCTTATCTTTGATCACTCTTGTGGGACAGGTATTCTCCATCAACAAGGCAAAGGCAAAGGATTTGTTGACCTCTCAGCCTTATGTACATTTTTCTCATGACTGATAGCCTGATTCATTTTCAGCATGCCTGTTTGGGATCCTGGAGGAGTGGCACAGCGGGCAGTCCTTGGCATGGGAACACTCACTTTGCCTCCGGTTGCTGCTTCCGGCTCCTTTTTGCTATCTCGAAGCTTTGGCTGAGCTTCCATGGCTCCACATGAAAGGTTGGGTTTGACTGGGAGGAGATGGCAGCTGGCAGACCCAGACAAAAGGAGCCTTTCTTTCCCCTTAGTCGCTTTCAGCTGGTCCTTTTGTATGTCAGGACTCCGGTTTACCCAGGAATTGACTAGAGAGAAGACGGATTCCGGCCGCCTCGGCTTTGGAAGGGAGCGGCGCAAAAACTCTTTGCTCAAGTACAGCAGTGAAGCATTGAATGAACTAAAATCTTCCCAGAATGCACCTGATGAACTGTTATTTTGTCCATGGCTGGTTAAGCCCTCCATGCATTTGTCCGAACTTTGGTACCCATGGCTACTTAATCTTACTTAGTCTGTTTTTCAGTAGTCTTTGATTGGACTGATTGTTGTAAGAATGGTTATGGCTTCAGCATGTGTGTTGAGTCACATTATCTATGATCAGTCTAAGCTACTGTGTTCTCTTGTTTGAAATGTGAGTGTTACAAGTATTCTTGCCACCCATTTGTCTCACGTCTCAGTAAGTAATTGGTAAAACAGTGACAAGACCACCCCAGACTCATTTTTTTCTCCAAGCTTGCCACAAATGAAAATGGTAAAATCATTTTTTGCTGTGTTTTAGTGGGTCTGATCTAGCATTCATTGATTGCTTCCATTTTTCAGCAATTTCTAATTAAGGATTTGAGTTTAAGTGGAACTTAGATACATGCTGCAATCAAGCTAACACAGCACTTTGACTGTGTTTTAATAAGCTCCCTTTCCATTGCCGGAAATCAGTCAATGTTTACAACTCTGGGCAAATCTCAGAAGTCATTTATTTTTTACGCTCTCAGTGGATGGATGATGATCCTCAAGCAGTGAGCTGAGAGTGAAGGAGTTGAATTACAAGAGTGCCTACATCTGTGATAATCATGACTTCAAGAAGACATTGGTCTTCCTCACCCTTTATCTAGATACCATTCCATCATTTGTATTAGCTCCCATTATAATATTTCTTTTTTCCTATTTCTGGTGATCTATCCCTTTCTCTTCCTGCCCAATGAGTTATAGGAAGGCATCAGTGTTTTCTAACTGAGAGCAACTTTATTATTATTATATGCTCATTTGTCAGCATGTTGCTCATGCCCAGTCACTCCAGTGTATTCCTCTCTTCTCACTGAGAGAGTACTCTTTCTGGTTTCGAGCCTTGTGAAGTGAGCCTTGTGAAGTAGGCCCTGCAGCTGAGAGGACTTTGCTTATAGTATCTGAAGAGGCTGATTTTCATATGCACACCATGAACTGGCACAGTTAAGAGCACTGTACTCAGATCATTGACAAAATAATTTCTGCAGTTAATTGTGTGAATGAGGCCTATTGCTATGAAAAGGTGGATAATAACATTGAGTGATTGGTTGAGTGGGAGCAGAGAAGATATGTCCATATTGGCTGCAAGGCGTTTCATATTATGCATATTACTGAAAGCTAAGTGAAATTCCTATAGACATCAGCAGACTTGGTAGTAATTTTTTTGCTATGACAATGTCTTTATTCATTTAATTTAAGTCTGTGTTATTCGGATTGTGCTTTTAATCATAGACATTGTCATAGATGACATATTGAGTTCAATTCAAATCAATTCAACTCTTTGTTTGTATAGTTTGCATTTGTATAGTTCTTTTAACAGTGTACATTGTCACAAAGCAGCTTCACAGAAATATATAAATTCCTGATATAAATTTTAAATTTATTATTAATGAGGAAGCCGGTGGTGACGGTTGCAAGCGAAAAAGTCCCTGAGAGGACATGAGGAAGAAACCTTGAGAGGAACCAGCCTCAAAAGGGAACCCATCCTCATCTGGATGACAACAGATATAAATACAGATATAAATAAACAGATGGGTGACAGTGCAATTATAAGTAATTTCTCTTCTATAACTGTATACTATATAGTCAAAAAGTGCAATTGTGTGAACAGGAAAGAAACAGCTTTGTGGGCTTGAAGTAGGACATGGCATTGGATTGTGGTTGTTGTGGTGTATAAGCAGTGGTGTAGCTTCACTTGCTTTGGGCTGAAGTGCATATTAAGAGGTGATAACACTCTCCCACTGGCTCCTGGCCTACGGCACTGACACTCTATCGAGACCCAGCAGAGCGTGGTTATCTCCGTTCACTTCTTCTAAATCACATTCACTCTGCCTGGTATACTAAATCTCCAGTGCTTGTTTTGCTTTATTTTTGTTTTTCTCTCCTTTTACTCAATTAAAGTACACACTCTCTCACTCCTTTTCTTTCTCTCTTTTCATGGTACTTGGAGTGCAGCATTTGTCAACTCCTCCTCCATCTGCTGATTTTTTTCCCCCCACCCTCATGGTTCAGTGGTCACACTCTTGCTGGTGGCACTGCATAACTCTCTGCCTTCAGAATGAAAATGAGAGGACTGGACACAGCCCATTGTGCTCTAGCAATTTGGAATCATGCAGTAAAAATGACTGACAGAGTGTTAAGAGCTAATTGCTGTGCTACCGTGTTTTTTTTTATTATTATTTTGACAGTGCATCTGCTAAGCAAGTGTAAAGTGTGTGGCAATCTACTGATGCAAACTGAAGTATATGTTGCTGCTGCTGCTATAGAGAGGTTTCTTCTGATAAAAAACACAATTTGGCTCTGTTCAAATTCATTTAGGTAGCTGTTTTGCTGACTTAGATATTGTAAAAAGGTATCATTTTAACTCATTCTAATACCATGGTTCTGCTTGCAGAGGTAGTGCTATTTGTTACCCAGGGCTGTCCTTGGGTAATTTGTTAAGGGATGGTGTAAGATGTATTTCAAGCCTTGTAACCACAGGACTGGTTGACTTCAGTGGATCTGCGCAATGCCAGTTTTCATGTTCCATCTCTCCAGAACACAGATAGACTACACATTTTAGGACTTTCCAGTTCCTACCTGCTGGCCTCTCCTAGCACCATAGCTCATTTTGAGATGTATATCAACCAGCCTTGATTCCCCTGATGGCATCTTTTACAGGCTGGGGAGCAGTGTGTTGCCACAGTGGGCTTGTGGTCCCTCAGTGTAAGGTCAGAACACATCAGCCAGTTGGAACTGAGGGTGGTTCATCTGTCCCTCTTGCTCTTCTTACAAGTTCTGGAACATCACCATGTGTTGGTTCACTGAATGTTGTGATGGTCCGTCCATCAGGATGACACAAGGTCAAGAGTCATTCTCCGCCTTGCATGGAAGCTCCACAGATGGGCTTAACCATAGTTAGCTTCATGGGAACAGTTCATCTTTTAGAGCTTTACTACAGTGGTGCAACAGATGGTAATGCCTTATAGGTAAGTACCAACTGCATCCTGAAGCAGAGGTGCCAAAATTGTTAACAAGAAAATCCTAGCAGGCAGAGAGAAAAACAGCATAGATCCTAACACCTTAAATGATAAGACATGTATTGGTTGGAATGATATTCTTCTGCAGTCTGCAGGAAGGTTTGGATTTAAAAGCAACCAGCTGAGTGTATAAGCATAGCACAGTCCACTCAGATGTTAGATCTTAAAGATATTAAAGCTTTACAGAAATATATAAAATACAGGCATACGGGTCATTCTCACCGGAGGTTATCCAGGGTTAGGAGAACCCCAGCTTTTGATCTCTTAACAATTTTGCAATTAAGTAAGAGTTGAAAAGATTCAAAAGTAATCACTGTGCTCTATTTCAACCCACAGACCCTGATATGTGTTTTTATATCCAAACTAAGCATGTGGTCATTACTCCAGTGGTCAAAGTCAGAGCGAGATGAGAGCTTTACTCACTGATTAGATCTAAACACTTTAGGTACTTAACATAGGCTGAGTTGATTGGATTGGCCTTCTCCTCCTGCTAGGCTTTAAGTAGATTTTCTGATCTTGCTAATCTCCCTTTGCTCCAGGAGAGCTTGAGTGAGCTAGCTTTGCCTGTTTATACTGTATGTCCTTCCTTTCTACAGTATCTCTCTCTCTCTCTCTCCATTTTTCATGCTCTGTTTTTCTCTTTCTCCTTGACTTGCTGGCAGCCCTCATAATTTGCATTGTGCATGTGCAACCCACTTTTGGACAGAGAAAGACAAAGAGACATCTCAGTAAGTCATAAGGAACTGGTAACACACTCTGCAATCACTGCCTGTGTGTTGACCGCCAACAGTTCGCCAATCAAGCACATTGCTTACTGGTTCCAGATAGGTTCCAGATACAGGTAGTCAGATATTGTTACACCAGCACATCAAAACTCCGAACTCCTCTTCAGGTGCTGCTGGCTGTTGGAGCTGTGGTAATAAGCTGGCAAAATCACAAAACGTTTGTCAGCTCTTTGTCACACATGCTTCTTTAGCACAATGAGAACAGAGAGAGCATGATGTACAGGAACACAGGGACTGCAGTAGATGTACAGGATGTACACTTCCCCAGTCATTAAGACATTGTTCTGGATATACGTGTGGAATATATGAATATATGATGTGAAAACCCTTCACATTTCCTTCTATAGGTTATGTAGTTCAGAAAACTAGATGCATCTCAACCAAAAGTAAAGTTGTAGCATTTGTAATTACTGCCAATTTATAAAGAAATAAGTTTATAATGGAAAATGAGTTTTAACTTTGATTAGTTGCATCATCCACATCAGTCTCTGTTTCATCATCTGAGGCAAAAATCACTCACAGCATTTAAACAAAAGCCTCGCTGTTGCCATTACCTTGGCTGAAATTCAGTCAGTTCTGTTCTGTTCACTAAATTTATTTCAGTTAATGACTTTTTATTAGGTCATTTAAACATTTACAAACTTTGTCCGCTGTCCTCTGCAGAGAGTGTGTTAGCACTCTTCTCTGTTTTTATGATGTAACTGCAGAGGAGCATCACAGACATTCTGGCCGTTGGTATCTGATTACAAACAAAAATTGATTAGACTTAAGTCTATTTTGCCACAGCACATAACCGTCCAGCAATGATCAGTTTGCAGCCTTTATTTTGTGAGGGAACACACATTTAGCTTTGAGACAACTTTGGGCAGACTGACTGAACTCGTAACTGGGCTTGTGCGATATAGCAATTTAATTGTCTCTATACGACCTCGCACTGCCGCAATGTCCAGTGATGTTTGCGCCAATTATATTATATTATATTATATTACCAGACCTGCCAAACTTTACAGCTTAACATCAGAGTATGCTGGTACGAGTTATCACTCTAAAAAAGGGCAGTCATTTTCCCCCAGTAACATGGGAGATCAGGATATTAATCTGGAATGATTTGTGCAGGGGTTTTTGAGAATGTTTTGAGTTCAGTAATATGAAATAAAATCTATCAAGGTATGTTTGACTCAGCTAAGGTTAGACAAGTATATATACTGTACTACTTACCATTGTAATTGCAGCTGCTGGCAAGCAGTTCCTGACTGCATAACTGATATTATCACACACTCCCCTACTCTCCTTAAACCTGAAATAGTGGAAATGCTTATTTTTCTGTCTTTTTTTAGGCTGTTGGTTCTGGGCGATTAAATCCTTTATCATGATTTTATAAAATGAACCCCAAGCAGGGAAAAAATCTATATTGCACAAGCCTATTTACTGTTGTGTTTGTTAAACTGGCTCCTTAGCTGCTGTGATCTCTGAAAGCAGATAGCCAAGGCAAGGTTAGCAACTATTCTAATTAAACACATTTTGATGTTGTTATGGTGAAATATATTGGTTTCTTAGTAGAAAGTAGAGAAGGCAAAGTTTTGTATTGGTTAAAAAAAAGCCCACGTATTTGGTTAAAACCTGATTTTTCATTATTTTTGGTTGTTTTCCAGCTAAATCTGATGGGTTTTCCCAGATGACAACACATACAGTATACTGATGGATAAATAAATGGCAACACCTAAGACATGGACTGAAATTCCAGCTTCAGCACACTGCTAATTGGTCCCACTGGTAATATTAAACTAGTGAAGTGTTAGCAAGAACACAACAGTTATTCTGCAGTCCTTCAATAGCTTATGGAGGCTCTACTGTTGACCTTCTGGGAGCGTCTGAATCTGAATCATCAAGCAAATGTGCAGTTGTAGTGTATTGAGATTTCTTGAAGGGCATCAGCATGAAGCCTGTCATTCACAGTCCCGAGAACCATGTGGGTATTGCGTCTGCCAGGAGTTTGAGAAGTACGGATGGCAGATCTGAAAGTAGCTCTCAGAGGGACTAGTAGATATGTAGGTCCTGCCACTCTGCTAAAATCTTGTCTGCAGTTGGGAAACAGTGGAGTGGTTTTACTACAGAGTGTCTGACAAGGGCACCACTTGTCTTGCTTGCCTGAAGCATTGACATTTCTTTCTCTTGCCTCTTCTGAAGTCATTCTGAAATGTACAGCAAAGAGACAAAGAGCTTTAGACGTAACTTGATTAAACCTTGTTCCTGAGAGATGACATTAGGTAGAAGTGCTCTGATGGCACAAACTCTATCATTTTTCAGTGTTTATAAAGAATTACCAGAAGAAAGAAATTTTAGAATTTAAGGCATGATGCTACAAGTAGAAATGCCTGTTTTTGTCATGTCGATCATTTTCTGACTTTTGGATACATTTCAGTAATAAAAGAAGAAAGTTTGAGCTCCCGCCCACTTGGCACAATCTGTTATGTCACAAATCCATTAAAAAAAAGTTTGTTTCCTGATGTAAACACCTATGAGGCAAAACATTATGACTACTCACAGATGAAGCAAATAACGTTTATTATCTCGTAACAATGGCACATGTGAAGGTCTGGGGTATATTAGAAAGTAGGCGAACAGTCAGTTCTCCTAGTCAATATTTTGAATATGGGAGAAATGGGCAAGCATGAAGACCTGAGTGACTTTGACAAGGGTCAAATCGTTATGGCCAGATGACTGGGTCGGAGTATCTCTGAAACGGTAAGGCTTGTGGGATGCTCCTGGTCAGCAGTGGTAAGTACCCATGACAGTGGTCCGAGGGGGGACAAACCGCCAACCAGAGACAAGGTTTGGGGCACTTAAGGCTCATCAATGTGCAAGGGTGGTGAGGGCGGTCCCATCTGGTTCAAACCAACAGAAGAACTACTGTGGTATAAGTCACAGAAAATTATAATGATGGTTACAAGAGGAATGTGTCACAACACACAGTACATTGTACCCTGTTGTGTATGGGGCTGTGTAGTTGCAGACCGGTCAGAGTGCCCATACTAACGCCTATCCACCATCGAAAGCGCCTACAGTGGGCTAAACCTCACTTAATAGAGTGGAAACACATGAAACCACATTTAAAAATTACCAAAATTGTTTTTTTTTTTTTTAAAAAATTCAGAAACAAAAATAAATGTTTCTAGATGACGTTAATTTATGAAATTGTACATTTCTATTCCTAATTAGAAGCATATTACAAAACATTGATTATTGTTGGATTGATGTTAGATTTTATACTGACAAATAGCATAAAATGTGGTCTTTTCTTGATTCATGCATTTTTAATTAGATGAAGCTTAATTTAGATAAATAAATGTAATAAATAAATGAAAAAATTCAAATACAAAAAAATACCTGAATATCAGTAACCAGCAAAGATTAATTGTGACTACCTATTCACTGGTAGTGTCTTGCCTTAATTGTATAAAATGGTGCAATTTTTTTTTTTCTCCAAACAGAAATTTTTTTTAAAATCACTCTATAACAGTGTACAGTATTCATATAGAGGTGTTGACTTATTCAGAAGGTATATCAGTAGATATGTCAGCAGATTCTTACAGTGCTATGCTTAAGCTGATAGTGAGTGGCCCATTTAAATATTGAAATGATCTGTATGCAGTTCATGCCTTTGGTGTTGCCAGATTTTTGTTGCCTTCAATAAAGGGATTTGACCCTGAATCGACCTAACTGCAGGTAGTGAACCAAATGCTGTATAATCTGAGCTGCTGTACTGACCCAAACTTCAAAGTGCTGCAAAAATATGATTCAAGATGTCTGGACAGAAAAAATGATGGCTAGAATACACAAAATGTTGTAAACTACACTATATGGTCAAAAATATGTGGAGACCTGAGTATTGAACATCTGATTCCAAAACCATGAACATTAATATTGAGTTGTTCCCCCGTTGCTGCTATAACAGCTTCCACTCTTCTTAGAAGGCTTTCCACTATGTTTTGGAGCGTGGCTGTGGGAATTTGTGCCCGTTCAGAAACAAGAGCACAAGAGGTTGGGCACTGATGTCGGGCAAGAAGGCCTGGCGC
>CM040457.1:24612693-24634540 GCA_022758105.1 Pangasianodon gigas | reverse complement strand
GAGACCTGAGTATTGAACATCTGATTCCAAAACCATGAACATTAATATTGAGTTGTTCCCCCGTTGCTGCTATAACAGCTTCCACTCTTCTTAGAAGGCTTTCCACTATGTTTTGGAGCGTGGCTGTGGGAATTTGTGCCCGTTCAGAAACAAGAGCACAAGAGGTTGGGCACTGATGTCGGGCAAGAAGGCCTGGCGCACAGCCCTCATTCCACTTCATCCCAAAGGTGTTCAGTGGGGTTGAGGTCAAGGATCTGTGCAGGTCACTCAAGTTCTTCCACTCCAACCTTGGCAAACCATGTCTTCATGGAGCTCGCTTTGTGTACAGGGGCATTATCATGCTGGAACAGGTTTGAGCCCCTTACTTCCAGTGAAGGGAAATTGTAATGCTATAGTATACAAAGTCATCCTATACAATTGTGTGTTTCCAACTTTGTGGCAACAGTTTGAGGGAGACCCACATATGGGTGTGATGGTCAGGTGTCCTCAAACTTTGGCCATATAGTGTAGTTTGCTTCTAATATTATTTAATCATTTATTAAGCACCAGCTCTGTGTTCTCTGTGCTCACTTGATTTCTGTGATTTCTATGCGAATTTTCCAAAGCGTAGTTTACCTTTTTCCATTGCTGTATTTGAACACTAAATGAAACCATTTCAAAAACGAGGTGTTTTCAGCCCTCGACCCCTCTACACACACTTCAGCTGAAGTTTTTTTTTTTTTTTGCATGTGCATGTGCATTGTGAAACCAATCCAAATAGCAAATGAACCGAAAGGATCAATTTCACTCTGATTCTAAGTTGGCAAACTGACTAACAGGTATGAAAATGAAAAAATCAGATGATCCAAAAGATACAAATGATGATTCAAATAACAAGATGACCAATGTTCAAATAAATATTTAATCAATGCTATATATAGTATATTGAATATTATATTGAAGCTGATAGACATGGATAACCATAGTTAGTAGTGATAATTGTATTATTATGCCATCTTTGCAAATTTGTCTCAATTTAGCAGTATGTAATCCACCCAAATACTTCTATAATGCAATAGTATACAACAGATCCATATAATAATGGAGAAACTGGCCAAATATGGAAAAGCTCAATTTTTTTTATTTTTATATTATTTCTTATTGTATTGTTTATATACTTAATATTGCTCTATATAGCTTTCCATAGGTTTTGTGTATATTTACATTGAACAAAACATCGGTGAAATGTGGTTACAAAAAAAAATTGTCAGACAGTGGCACTGGGCTTAATACTGCTCAGTATAAGCAAAAAATATATATAATCTCCCATGTCGCAGAGCTGAGAGCATCAAAGCCTGAGTGAAATAAACAGAGCAACAAAGAGTTTCTAACTCAGGATTTGTGATTTTTTTTAACAGTCAGATATAAATTTGTAACTGTAAGCTCTCTGATATGAGAGCGTCTTTGGGATAGAGGACTTCCTGTTCTTAGCTGGCAGAAGTGGAACCTGATGTGGTCTTCTGCTGTTGTAATCCATCCACCTCAAGGTTTGATGTGTTGAGTGTTCTGAGATGCTTTTCTGATCACCACGGTTGTAAAGAGTGCTTATTTGAGTTACTGTAGCCTTTCTGTGAGCTCGAACCAGTCTGGATATTCTCCTCTGACCTCTGTCATCAGCACTGCTCACTGGAAGTTTATTGTTTGTTTTTTTTTTGCACCATTCTGTGTAAAGTCTAGAGACATTATATGTCCCAGGAAATCATCAGTTTCTGGAATACTCAAACCGGCCCGTCTGGCACAAACACCCATTCCACGGTCAAAGTCACGGAGACCACACGCTGCATGATCGAACAGGGGTACAGGTGTTCTTATTAAAGTGGCCAGTGAGTGTAAGTGATGAAAGGAACAAACTTGTCTCACAGACATTACACAACATTAAAAGTGACTATAAATGGACAAAAAGTATGACATGTCATTCATTATTAAATAAAAAAAAATGTAATTGTTAGCAAATTGTTGTGGTATAAAATAATTAGAACACTATGGGGCATGCTGTTATAGGAAATTAGTCAACTAGTGTGGATAATTTCCCTTTAACAGTACAACCCGATGTGTTCCAATCCTTAGATATTTACACTATACTTCTATTCAAAGCAATATTTGACTAATGTGCACTTTTTTGATATGTGCAGTGTGTAATTTCACTACTTCCCTCAGCATTTTGTCTGCATGTCTACACTAAAATGTGCTAATTTATGGTTATGATAAAGGGTTATAACCCTTTTCTTGCTATACTGTCTACACCTTTATGTTTGACTATCCGTTCCCAGTTCCAATATGGCTACACTCATCTCTCCCCCTTCTATATCCCTTGCCTCTTTGGCTTTTTTTTAATCTAAAACCGCTAATTAAAAGTGGCCAGATCCAATCAGCTTTTGTGGAAGGATCACTTCAAAGGGGCCTTTTGAATGTTAGGGGACAGAGCACAGTAGAGCTGAACACTGGATTTATTGAGAGAAGGAGGAAAAAGCCTGTAATTGGGTTGGTGGCTGCCACATCTCATAAAAAGTGGACGCAACCCTTTATTTGTCCCATCCTCCATCCTATCTTGTCAGGTTTGTAAAAAAATTGACCATTATGGCATTTGCTATAGGCTGGGGGGGGGAATCAATGACATAACGTAAAGATTTATAAACATTGGATTGTGAGAGAAATAATTGACCCAAGAAGAAGCCTATCAGGAAAAGCTGATTTATCTCGCTCCAGAGAGCAAAAGAAAACACACACACACACACACACACACACACAGAGACACAAATCCCTAGCTGTCTCCTGCATGCTGCCCGGGTTGCCCTGCCACTGCTTATTTAATGATTTGGGAACAGAGAATGCTCAAACAAATCAGTCTTTGCTCAAGCAACTTCATTAAGCAGTGTGTGTAACAGTGTGTGTGTGTGTGTCAAACAGTTCCATCTGCTGTATGCAGATCAATAGCTCTATGATGTTTGGATGGGTTTCAGTCAGCACTGTTGTGTTTGACTGGTGCCTGGCACAGAGGAGTTTCGTTTCATTTTGATTCAGGATGCTGGATTGTGCAGTGCTTGAACATGCACTCGTCTCCCCCGAGTGTCAGTCTCCCACATAATGAAGAGCTTCTGTGTGTTTGATCATTTATCAGCACTGAAAAGTGGCCCATACCTGCTCCTAAAGCTGTCCATCATTAGAGTGTTCTCATTTAGTGGGCCCACGGCTCAGCGTGTATCCCTCCTTATATATCCCTCCATGAGTGATTTAACTGTGATGTGAGCTGAGTCTTGATCGTGCCTCTGTTAGGAAATGACTGGTGAAAGCATCTGAGCCACGCAACTGCAACCTGTCTTCGCTATGAATATTTAATGGCTTAGACACCTTTGCTAATGAGAACATGAGAAACCCAACCGTACCCTGGGATCAAGGAGGGAAAATTAGGAGTGTATTTTAAGTTTACTGATTGGATCAGCTGGGATGGAATTTATGAACCCTTGATTCTTACTCAGCTTCTCTGATCATTCCTCAATCATTACACATTAGAAAGTGTTAAAATGAGATGTTTAACGTTTAAGCAAAGTAAGTGTATCTGTGAGCCTGGAATCAATTTGTAATCCAGTACATTCCTGTTTTAGGACTATTGATTATCAGTTGTTAAGCTCTATGTTGGGTGGCACGGTACAGCAGGTAACGTTGATGCCTCACAGCTCAAGGGTTCCGAGTTCCTTCCTGAGCTTACTTTACTATCTCTCCAGACTTTTGAAATGTTCTTCCCATGTTAATGTGGGTTTCCTCTGGGTTCTCTGGTTTTCTCGCAAAAACATGCATGTAGGTGGATTGGCTATGCGAATCAGTGTGTGAATGTGTGTGCATGGTGCCCTGTGAAGGACTGGTGTCCCATCTGGGGTGAACGTCTTGTGCCCAGTGATAGATAGACTCCGGATATCCTGCGACCCTGACCAGGATAAAATGGTTACTGGAGATCTATGAATGAATGAGTATCTATGGATGAGCAATAAGCTAGTAACTTGAGGGAAGGATGGGGCCCGCCTTCTGCTGGTCACATGACTATGAATTATGCAATATACCTATATTGCACAGTATTTTTGGTCTTTATTGTACTTATTAATTATTATTATTCTATAGTACTATATTATACTATAATTATATACTATAATGTTTATCAAAGCCAATAAGGAGTTATTGATGTATTGATGTATTTCAATATAATAGTTGTATTATAATTGTTACTATAATTGTTATTGTTGAATTTATTGAGTCTTTAAATCTTCCTGTATATTTCCACAGTCTTTTCACTATTTGGTTGTTTGCTTTAATTATCAAAATCCCCAAAGAGGATGGTTTCCCTTTGGAATCTGGTTCCTCTCACGATGGACTTCCTCTCATGTTGTCTGGGGAAGTTTTTTTCTTGCAACTGTTGCTTTGGATTTCAAATTCGGGAACAGTGTTTATGGTTAAAAGTGCTATACAATAAAAGTGAATTGAATTTAGCATTTTTATTGTTCCTAAAATAATGTAAACAATAGGTAAAATAGGTAAAATAATGTGCCGTTTTTCTAAACTTGTTTGTGTTGTGTGTGCAGTGGGACGGCTCCTGATCGAGTTCAGCTCTCTGATGAGCATGGAGAGGGTGCAGAGGGAGAATCCCAACGTGACAGAAGGGGGCAAATACACACCACCAGACTGTCGGCCGAAGCAAAAAGTAGCCATTATCATTCCATTTCGGCACAGAGAGCACCACCTGAAATACTGGCTCCACTACCTGCACCCCATCCTACGGCGGCAGAAGATCGACTATGGAATCTACATCATCAACCAGGTGTGTGTGTGTGTGTGTGTGTGTGTTTGAGTTCCTAGCCAAGCCTTCTGATGATAATGTTATCTAACTACAGGTTTGAGGAAGTATTACTCATCTTAGGGTGTTGCAGAAACAAAAAAAGCAGCATCATTCAAAAGTTTGTCTCCATCCGTCTTATTCTGGGGAGAAAAAAGGTGTGCATCAAGGCCGGACGCTGTGAGCACTCTATCAGTGGAGGGCCAAAAAGCTTCTGATGGATGGAATTGGGAGTGAACTGTAGATTAAAGGGCATCTCTGATGGGTTTACGTGCAGAGCCAGGCTACTGAAAGTGGGCCAGCACTGAGTCAGTGTCGTCTATTCGCATTTTGAAGCATTTGTTATTGTAAAGGTCTCAGATTCAATACATGGGCAGCAAATGTAAATGAAAAATAATGCTAATTATAAAAAGCTCTGTCTATATTATACATACACATAGATGGATAGAAATAAAAATGGATGGATTAATAGATGTGTACAAAGACAGTTTGTTGGATAGAGAGATATACAGATGGATGAACTTTTCGATGTTTAGATAGTAAGATGAAGGGATAAATGGATGGGTTTGGTATTTTCTAAGCTAGTTGTCCTGTGTATTGACTAGTTATGCTCTCAAGAAAGAGGGTTCTTTAGATAGTTAAGGGTTCTTAGCTTCTTTATAAAGGGATTCTACTTCGAGCCCTTCCTGACTGGGAGACCCGTTGTTGTAAGGTTCCAAGTAGAACCTTGAAGTGTTTCCCCAGAGGAACAATTCCAAGAACTGTTTCCAGGAGTGTAGGGTCTTAATTATGTAGGTTTTTTTTCATCAATGACTGGAAGAAATATGAAACTGATTGAATTGTGTGGCATAGTGTTTGAAGCCATTTCATCCACCAGTGGGATACAGATAATAATTTCTTGTCAGTCTGTAAGCTAGCTTGCTTTATGAAGAGCTGTCACACCCCATCTGTGAACCATCTGTGTATGTTAATTTTTTTTTTTTAAGTTCTTTTCTTTTTTCCTGGGTTTAGAAACACAAGTAAGCAAAAGAATCGAGCAAGTTTTCTAATATGCAATTAAACTTTTATAGTCTGCTGTAGTATACTGAAGTCTGTTGTAAAACATGTGAGGCTTATGATGACACTGTGATCATTTTTTCTGTGTGCGTGTGTGTGTGTGTGTGTGTGTGTGTGCGAACATTTTTGAGCACACCAAACTTGTCCTTGTTAGTTAATGAGCTGTGGTTAGTAGTGTCCATCTAGTGTCTGCCCTGTCTTGTCCTAATAACTCCCACTATCTCTCACTCCCACACTCTCTGACACACACACACAACACACACACATGTAATGTAGCTGTTCTATGCAATCACGTAGCTGCCACTGAGCGTCATTATCCATGTCACACAGAGAGAGGACAGCACCTTGTGAGAATTATTAGCATTGTGCTTCCTTTCTGTTTTCCATGGCCATCATTAGGCCAGTTGAGGCTGATGCGCAGGGCTGTGAAGAACTTCACACCACAGTGCTTCTTTTAGCTTCAGAGAACAAAATGAGCTTTTTCCTCTGAAAAAAATCCAAACTTTTTATTTGTTTTATTTGTTAACTCTTTATTAGTTTTTTGTCTCAGATCAGAAAATGCACAACAGTCTCTTCTAACATGCAAAACATGCCGATAGCTATTTGAGCTCTTAAATGCCAAGCGACATGGAACTTCAACCACAGCATATTCATGGCACAAATTATGCTGGCAGATTTCCTCATCCAAAACAGTGAGAAAATAAACTCCTTCAGCCCAGATCACTGCTTAATGCACAGACTTATTAGCAGCCTTGCTTTTCTTTTCCAATTAGAACTCCCAACTTCCCAATTTGTTTGCTTACAGAATGTGTCCCTTGGCTTATTGCTATGTTTTGTGACGATAATGAGGAATCCTGTTAGGTTGCGTAATCGACTACACTTTACAATTATACAGGAATCATAAAGAAAAAAAAATCCACCATTACCAATCTGTCCAGTATTCAGAGTCCAGCTTCCCTTCATCTGCGCATGAGTGTGTTTCAGAGGCACTCAGCTCTTTTAAAAGCATTAGACAACCTAAATCACATTACAGCCAAGCACTTTTCCTTCTCCAAAGGCCATGTGGTTTGAAAACAATCAGATCTGGCAGATGCTGCACAACAGTCTGTCTAAAACAAAGTCTGTCCAAAACAAAACCGTCTGTGCCATCCTTTCTCTCGCTTCTCTCTCACCCTATCATTCTGTCCCAGGCGTGAATATGGCAGCATTTTCCAGACTTTATTCAAATTCCGTTGGAATGCTAATTGGAAAAATGCTAATTAAAACATGGATTTGCAGTTGCATGTCCCTTATTAATGTGCATAAATAGAGACCATTCAAATTCAGCTGCAGATTGTGGATTTTTCTTTTGTGTTTTTGTGCATCGCAATGTACAGTGGATGTAAAAAGCAAATGCACAATCATTTCATTTTCAGTTTCTAAAAGAGTCTGATTGTCTGTGTGGAGTTTTGCATGTTCTCCCTGTGTCAGTCTGGGTTTCCTCTGGGTTCTTTTGTTTCCTCACACCTCACAAAACACAACAAATAGCTCCTAGGTGTGAATGAACGTGTGAACGCTCTGCTATGGAGTGACATCACGTTCAGGGTGTATTCCCGACTCGTGCTTAGTGTTTCCGGGATCGGCTCTGGCTCCGCCGTGACCCTGACTAGGATAAAGCGGCTACTGAAGACGAATGACAGAAACGGGTGTGATTCTGCCATATTGAAAAGTAATACCAATCCTTCAATTTGCGATTGCATGTTCACATCCTCACGGTACAACTAAGACAAAAATAAAATCTATTTCAATCCCCTTTTAAATTTGCATTTTCCCTGTCAATGAGGTAGACCTGTGAATCAAAGCTGTGGGTGGGAGTTTCAAGAGGCATTGCATGTCTGTGGTATTTCCCGCAAAATAAGCTACTTTTGCTGTCCTTTTGCATCGAGTCTTTTACTTGACGCAAGTTTACAAAGTCAGCATCTCTAATAATGGTGTTTGTGAAAGGCACAATCTTTCCCAACAGATCAAGAACCCTGTCACCTCAAAGCAAGAAGAAATCGGTTGTGAAATGTCCCCTTTGGCAAACATTAAAATGTCCTTAGCAATCATTATCTCCATATTCATACCACTGCGAGAAAATCTGCCACCACTGTCATAAGATTATTTTGATTTCATCACTTCATCACAAAACGTTCCCCAAATCCCCCAGCCCCTACCAAAAAAACCTCCCACCCACAGCATTTGATTGACAGGTCTACCTCATTGATAGGGAAAATCCAGATGTAAACAGGATTAGAAAGATGTTTTATTTTTGGACAAGGCGTAGTGTAAGATGAGTAAGTGCAGTTGTAAATGATAGAATTGCTATTACGTCTTCATAATGGCAGAATCAGACTTTAAAAAGTGAAATGAGATCAAATGGACTTTGTATTTGCACTTTAGTTTTGGCAGCCATTGTACATTTCTGTGCACAAAAATCCAAATTCAAATACACAGTTTACTATTCAATTTCAGTTATGTCACAAAACCGCACTTGTAAAGGAAATGCAAATAAATTAGCATAAAATAGCACTTCCAAATAAAATTTGAGTAAAGTCTTTTAAATGCTTGAACACATGACAGTTGGGAGTCCTTTTATAAATCATGCTCAGTAAAGTGTTAATTTTAAGTGAGGGCTTTTAGTTATAGTAGCCCTCTTCTGACTCCTGACATTATGGCTGTTCCTAGAGTCAAAACAATTTTTATAAGAGACAGCTCCATCTCTCATCTCCATCTCTCCAGTGGTTTGACACATTCATTCTTTGCCCGTTGCGCATGTGGAATTGTCCTGATTTTACATGACCTCCCTGTGGAGTCTGTCCCAAGTCTACCTGGATGGTGGCATTTATTTTCCAAACTGCATTTCTGGAACCTCTTGTTTTCTAATGCCTTAAAATGCCTTTAGTGTGCCATATCCCAGAGCCAGAAAAATGTTTCATCATCTTGTCTCCAGTGGCCCATTAGCCCCTGGTGAAGCAGCAGCCTTGAAAGAGACAACGCCAGTCTCATTTCTTGTGCCACTAACCTTGCCTTGCCATGAACAAAATAAAGTTTAGGAAATGATGTCAGAAGGGGCGCTGGGGTGTAAAACGACCCAGTGCTTCCTGCAGATTTTATCCTGGATCATCATTATTCTATAAGCACTAACACTGAGAACTGCCGCTGTGTCCTTCCCAAAGAGGCAAATCATTTCACGTTTGTATCCACTGCAACATTTCGGTAATAATGTGTGAAGAATGAAGGGTGGCAGGAATTTCCCCTGATGCAAGAACTTTTCTAGTCTTTGTTTATGCCCTGGTTTAGGTCCCTTAGGCTTTGTGGACAAAATAGTGCTGTAGAAATAAAGAAAGGGAACATTGGTGAGCACTGGCACTCTCTGCAGTCTGCTGCTCCCAGAACTCAGTCATCATTCTATTGGCAGGAACTCCAAACTCCATCTCAAGCCCCTTCTAGACCGGAAACCCCTGAACAACCCCAGACTCCAGCTCAGGCTTTTTCCTGACCTGAAACCCTCCGAACAACCTTAAACTCCAGCTCAGGCTTTTTCCAGACCTGAAACCTCTGACCAACCCCAAACTCCAGCTCAAGCCCCTTCCAGACCTGAAACCCTGTATAAGCCCAAACTCCAGCTCAAGCCCCCTCCAGACCAGAAACCTCAAACTCTCTCCTTGGCTCTTTGGTGAGAGTCCGGTGAGACTGTAGTGTAGCACCAGCTGAACTGCCAGGAACGCAGGCCAATGTTTCTCTGTCCCTCATCATGCTTATCATGTCAGCTGGCTGATGGCCCAGTGGTTGGGGCTGAAGTGACGAGCAGTTAATGTGCTGAGATGTGAACCTGCACTTGCTAATGAGGCTCTGCAGTGGGGTTCAGCCTGAGCTCCACAGCCAGCCATTTACACATTGATGACTCTGTCAATATTTGGCTGTCATCAATGTTTCTGGCTAAAGCACTCAGCAATGGCACCATGCCACAGAAAAAAAATACAATAACTCTAATATGTGCAGTAAATATTACCCTACTTTACTAACACGACCTGTTAACAAGTGGGTTTCTTGTAGGTTTGGTATCAGGAGTGTATTCGGGATTTTGATTAAATTATCGCCGCAGAACTTTTGCAGGAATGAAAAGTGTGACAGTAATAGGTTACGTCTCTTCAGTGTTAAAAGATGACTTGTCGTGAAGTACAGGATTGTATAGCTAACTGACTACGCCATATTAAGTTCAGCTGATATTTGTGGTCATTTCATTTTAAATTGTTCCTGCTTTAGGATTTCAGATGTCCTTGTGATGGGGTAAAGCCTGACAAAATGGAGAAAAATGGTCAGATAGTTATTTGCAAACATCCACATTGGATATACAGAGAATTAGCAGGAGCTGGTTTCGCATGGTTCTCAAAGTGGAGTCGAGGTACCAGGCAGGGGGTCTGCCGTAAAGCAAACCCAATGGTCCATGACTTTGTTGTTGTTGTTGTTGTTACAGAACTGTAAATCTCCCAGCACTCTAAAAGTTATTGTACTTATTGTTGCATTCTTATAGTCATTAGCCTGGCTTTAGACTGCTCATTTAAATGGGTTTAATCCAAAACTCAATAATTAAAAAACAAAAGAACAAAAAAACAAAAAGTAGCCTATAAAATCAACATGGCCTTAATGTGTTCTGTTGGTGGACATTTCTGGAATAAAAAGCTGTATGGCTCCAATAAATAGCCAGAATAATTTTCTCCACATTTGAATACTGAGCCTAATATTTGAATAGACTGTGTTTATAAAATAATTCTGTACTAAAGGGGTCCATGAATTTGGTTTACAATTAAAGGGGTCCCTTCTTTAATTACCCTGTCTACTTAAACCGCTCTAACATGTAGTATGTGAGGTTTTGCCATCTTTTTAGTGTGCGAATCTGAGCTTTATGTCCCTTTTGCTTCACTGGCGTAGGCCTTTTGCTTTGGTTGTGCTATATTGCTCTGTTTGCTTGATTGTTTGACCATTTCCTGTTTTTGCTCATCATTTTTCCTGCCTACTTGAACTAAATTAAGCTTGCACTTATGTCCACCTGCCTTGTGACAGCTCATTGTGTTGCAGTGCCGAAAAGTTTGTTTTCCTGCTGAAAGCGATACATTGAAGAGCAGAGAGCTAATCAGATTGCAACCTTTAAGATCCTCAAGGTTGTGGTCAGAACGCAGTGTGATGAGATGAAGCGAGAAAGAGACGAGAAAGGAAAGAGAAGAGCAGGTGAACATGTGGGCAGAAACAGGAGATGGGGACACTGCAGAGGAGAAATGAAGGAGAAGAGAAGAGGCAGAATCAAATCAGGTCAGTGGATGACTTGGTTTCGAAGCTTGGGTGCACCTGTCAATCTGTGAACCAAAAAGTACATGACTTTAAGAGAGAGCTCTCAGGATGCTCAGAAAAAAAAGGCTGAGTGTTGAGAGGATCTCTCTCTGCTATCGTCTCATTGAGAAATAAGCCTTGCTATTTCACTATAGTTACATCGATTCGTTTCTCCCTCAGAGTCCTTCCCAGTGAGCAAATCATTTAAGTTGTAGCCCTTCTAGTATTATGCTAATAACTTGTGCATAATGCATGAAGACGGAAGCAAAGAAATGTGTCAGGAATTAACCTTGATGCAATATCCTTGCACCCTTATTAAAATAATTTTAATTCCTTCCGGATGAAAATAAGCATCTCTAGTGCTTGTGTCTGTCCATTTATTTTTGTCACCACCTAGGGTTTCAGTATGCTTTCCTCAATTCTAGGGTGTGGTAATACAGTGAGATTGTTAGTCTGAGGAAGTTGTGATGTATTATGCTACACCTGAAGTGAGAACCTCCAGGGATTTACGATGTGGCAGTGCCCAAACCACTGACCTTTACTCATGATGTCATTATACCAGCGCCAGCTCAACCTCCCACCGCCATCAATACATCACTCCTGTCCTCCTCACTGGCTGCAGAGAAAGGAGAGATGAAAGAGGATGAAAGAGGAACCCTCCAATCCTTCCCTATTTTATTCGTTTAATAGAACTAAGCTCAGGCCAAGACGATGAGGAAAACAGCAGGATATGTATGTCTGTTTCTTTATTTCCTGGGAACAGATTTGCCCAGACATGTTGCTCCACCAAAATGGAATCAGCCTTCTCATTTGTGAGGAAGTGAGTGTTTCAAATATAGATCAATCATTTTTCTCCAGCAAATCAAATAACAGTAGCGTGATGAGGCTGAATGTAACGCTGTCGCTCACATCTTCTTCTGCTGTTTCTGCCGAGTGGCACCAGTCAGACTTAATCCGTTCTGTTCCACAGCAAATTCACACCATGTCCTGGCAATTTCGCACAATTTGAGCTGTCTGCAATCAGCGCCGGTGTGTTTGGAGATACAGACACTGTGCATGTCACAGAACAGGCCCTTTATCCTGTCAGCATTGACTTTTATCTTAAGATGACAGAGAAATCTGCTTTCCAGGAAAAAGCCAACCACTGCGCCAAGCCAAGGATTAGGCTGAAGAAAGCCCTTGTTTTCTACATGTGCTCTATATTGTAAGATAAAACTCTACTATATGACTCTTATCAGATGTATTGAGTCTGATCTTTTCTCTGTGATTTGTGACTAGTCATGACCACTTACTCAACCAGGAAAGCACAATCAATTACCGTACAGTCATGGTCTGAATTCAAATGAAATAGGCCAATAGGTTTATTCAGGGGTGGCACAGTGGCATGGTTGTTCATTTTCCCTGGTTCAAACCTGAACTCGGGTTACTATCTGTATGGAGTTTCTGTCCATGTTCTCCCTGTGTCCGCATGGGTTTCCTCTAGGTTCTCCAGTTTCCTCCCACCTCCCAAAAACATTCCAGTAGGTGTATTAGCTATGATAACTAAAGATGTAGTGGAGTGGGAGGTGCTCTGAAAGTTAGCCATACCCACTCAATTAACGGTGGAGCTGCTTCTGACATGGTGGAATGAACAGACCTGAGTGCTCAGCAGCAGGGAAACTGTACTGTAGCTGCATTAAAAAGCTGACGAAAATAATATGAGTAGCTACTGAATTGTCTGAAGATGCATTCACACATATTATAGGTGTGATTGCATCTACGAACAATTCAATAGCTACTCATATTATTTTTGTCAGAGGCAGCTTCACCGTTAATTACCGTTAATTAATAAAGAGGTTAAGATAAATGAAAATGAATGAATAGATCACATTGAATATTACATTATTTAAATTGTAGGGCAGTTTTACATGTATTTAGTTCTGGCAGTAAGAGTTGGAAAGAGTTTATGGGAATCTCAAAAGCACTTGAGGACTTTGCTCCACTTCATTGCTACTGCTTCTTCCTCTATACTCAGCTGCAAATCCTCTCAGTTGCCACAGATTAATGAACACAGATCAGCACTTCATTATAGACTAAACCATATTTTTTTACTATTTAGCCCACAAACAATCTTTGGGAAGAAGATTATGTCAACAAAAACTAACTTTTTCTTTCTTTTTTTTTTTTTTTTGGTAAAAATTTTTTTTTGGTAAAGTGAGAGAAGCTGTTCTTAAGGATTCTTCTTCTTTGGTTCTTCGATAGTTCTTTGTTCTCTTCCTTGCGAGGCTGTTTTCCTTTGGTGGATGTTGAGAATCAGGCAGATCGCATTAATATTCATCTCTGCCTTTCTTGTATCATGCATGATGCAGTGCACAGGAAGTACAAAAGCCCTCCAGCCACATTTACGTTAAGAATAATCAAATCCATGCACGGGCCATTAGCACAGATCTGCATATCAAGAATATATAGAGAAGAAGGCTGCACTAGTTCAGTGGTGGTTCATGATGAGTGTTACTGGATCTGAGGAACAGGTCAGAGCTGTACGAAAGGAGGCAGGCAATGCGTCTGATGTGTGGGTAGACAGCACATGCCTTTCACTAAACCCCTTTGAACCATTGTGGAGTGTGTTTATCAGACCCATCTGGTATGTGTTCACAGAGTAAAAAAGAGTAGTGTGCTTCATTCCTCTTTTTTTGACCTCCTTTTGCCCCTTCTTTTACATTCATAACTGAGATAACGCTTGTATGGTATGCCGGGAAAAAATCATAATAGCGCAAGATGAGGACTTTTTTCTCCTCTTGCATCTTCCGTTTCTCTCAATGTGGCTGTAGAGACATGAAAGTAGAGCACACTGAGAATTGGTTGAGAGTTCCCTCATAAAGCCAGCAGATACCTGGGGTGAAAGCCATGAACCTTGCTTGATAAAGTCAGCTCTGTTTCCATTCCGACTGCATTACACACAGCATAAAGGTCACTAGACACAGAATTTTAACAGTTTAGAAATGATGAAAGAAAAATATATCTTTTGGAACCTTGCAAAGGTGGACTAATAGTGCCTGTTGACAGCACTCATGTTCCAATAGTTGTTTATGCAATGATATTTAATAGGAATGGACAAAAAAACTAAATCGGACATAAAATATCCCTGTTGCTACATTCCATTCAAAAGGCAACTGCCACGTTTAAGTCATGTTTATGCTCTCGAGGTGAAAGCTGTCCCATTTGGAGGGCGGCATAAGAAAACTAGCTTTGTTTTAGCCAAATTTTAAGACAAGATGCAAGTAATCATGACGTCAGTTTCCTCCTTCTCATCGCGGTTCCCCTGGCAACAAATGCCATGTGCACATGTTTATTTTGGCTTCTCTTCTGGTCCTGTCTCATTGGTTTGTTGCCAGATTGTATCCACCTGTTTTGTGTTTTATTTTGACTAATTTGTCTGGATATAGACATCTTATCATGCAAGCATTGCTTTCCTTGTCTGTGTTTAGTGTTTCCTAGTTTTGTGTCCTGTCTGTGTTGGATGTGTTGCCGATTATGGATATACCTGTGATTACTTTGACTGCCTGTGTTTTGACCCCACTAAAAACCGTGCCAGTGATTCTTGGTTTGCCATAAATAAAACACATACTGAGTTTATGCTCTTGTGTCCTGAACCTTCACCTGCTTGGGAATGAAAACCAAAACAAATGTTATAAGGTTCTGTTTGACACTTCTGTGTTTTATGATACAGAGCCACAAAGTTTTGACTCAGACTAAGGTGAAGGCAGATACAGTGTTTGTTGTTCTTCTTCTTTCGGCTGCTCCTGTTAGGAGTCACCACAGCGGATCATCGGTCCGCATATTTGATTTGGCGCAGTTTTTTTTTTAATGCCAGACGCCCTTCCTGACGCAACCCTCCCCAATTTTACCCGCAACCTTTTTTTCTGATTACAGTTGTGTAGCCAGAAAAGGATTAAAGATGTATTTAAATAAATGTATAAATTATTTACACAAGTTAATATGCGGTAGCTTAACTACTTTGAATTTGAATACCTTTATTGTCATTGCATGTAACATACAACGAAATTTCGTATCTCTCATGGTATCATCGTATCTCTCTCTACTTGTTGTATCATTTCCCATCATTTGACTAACATTATATAGACATGTAAGTATGATATGCTTGTCATAAGAAGAGAGAGCTTGTCATTCATACAGATGCCTGTTTAGATAAATTATACAACGTCCTTGTACATTTGAGCTGAAAATATCACGTATTTGAATATTATTCTTTTTATATATTCATTTTTGCTCATGTTCATGAAGAGGGCCAGTTATACCAGAGGACATTGTGTGTGTATGTATGTATATATGTATATGTATATGTATATATATATATCTCACTAGATTCTGTTGCAGCAATTGTTATTGCCAATGAAAATCCATTTGAGGCGAGCCAGAAAGCCAGTCAGAAGAGTTGTGGGCAGGGTTACATGTGTTACTTCTCCCTATTTGTAACCCCAGTCTAAGCTCCAGCACACAGTGAGGGGTGCTTGAGTCATGATGTGGAAAGTCCCAGGGTATATGCAGCAAATACGACCATGATGTTACTACATGAAATATTTGTCTTGTACGACTACAGCTAGCAAAAATAAAGAAATAAAGAATAAAGTCACTTCTTTCTTATTTCTTTCTGAGAAAAATATAAGGCTTTTGTATTAAGTGTAATGTACAGAAATGCATTTTAATCTGTATTTTGGAAAAAAAAATCCCCAAATTGAACCATCAAATCATATACTCTGACTAATTGTGATGCTGTATC
The DNA here is from genome assembly GCA_022758105.1 of Pangasianodon gigas. Taxonomy (NCBI): domain Eukaryota; kingdom Metazoa; phylum Chordata; class Actinopteri; order Siluriformes; family Pangasiidae; genus Pangasianodon; species Pangasianodon gigas. The sequence continues at coordinate 24,618,494 of CM040457.1, read as the reverse complement.
GAGCCACCAGAAGAGTTATGCATGTAAATTAAACTTTTTGAGCAAATTTCCATAAAGCAAACAAAAAAACATTGATAATATTGTAAACTCTAATAAATGTTTTATCATTATAATGATCAATTCAGTAATATCAGCACATGTCTAATTAGTAATCTGTATCTTTATTAATTGCTTCTACAGTTGAATATTCAGTGTGGCTAATAAAAGCAGTCGATACAGTCAGTTGGCAGTACAGGATCTGTTTAGGCTGTATTTTATTTAAGATATATAATCCCATAGTGTGACAGCAGCTCAGAATCGTATCATTCAGCTCTAGAGGAAGTGTAGGTGAATGTCAGCGCTGATCTATTTTGGGTTGCAGCTCTCTGAGATGGTGGAACATGGTGTATTTGGACAGATTGGAGGGCTCAGTAGGAGGAAGCTCATGTTGTGGTGCAGGATACACAGTTTTTAAAGGTCTGTTTGCTTTGGACTCCCTCCTGTACTCAGTTTCTTGTCTGCATTTCATGTGATGGAGGCTGTGCTAAAGTTATGAAATGCTGCGCAACCTTCATTTTTCCAGCTCGAATTTTTTTAAAACCAAACATACAAAACCATAGCCATCATTCACAAACATACAAAACCATAGCCGTCATTCACGCTGTGCAGGATTGTTTAGCCTCCAGCCACCAGATAAAGCAGCACATTAAGGTTATTTAGGAAGAATTGTGTACCCTTATGAATAAGATTAATAGTTCACCAAATGTACTAATGAAATAGATATTGTAGTTAACATTCATGCATTTTTAAACCCAAATTCCACTGTATTATTTGCTAAGCAAAATGTTTTAACTACATAAATATGCTCAAATAGACCTGATTGCTTTTATGCATAAGTGAGAAAAACATCTTTGTTTCTGTAGGGTCAGTAATGGCTTTGGACTATATATCTTGCCAGGGTGATGTATAAAAAATAAAACACAACGGAGTACGCTGTTATAGTCTGTTGTGTTGCCACTGCAAAGTTGATTATTTACTTGTAACAGCATGTCCTGAAGTGTTTTATTCCTCCTATACCACAGCAATTTGACAACAAATAAATTTTAACAAATAAATATTTGTATATATTGTAAGATTAAAAAAAAAAACACCACCACCAACACCACTGGCACAGCTTGTCATGTTACCAAAAAAATGCAAAGTCCTCTGTCCTGATGACTCGCCTGTGATGGAAAACTAACTGTTCTAACTAACTATCCTTCAATAAATGTTAAGTAAACATCTCCTTACAGAAACCTTCACCATATCAAAGATTATGATTTCCTTTGTTAAATAGCCGCATTTTTAAAAATCTGTTTATTAGTAGTCTTAGATTAGATTAGGAGTCCTGGTGAATGATCTATATCATAGAAATAATAGCATATTAGAATGAGCACATGAATATAAACCTGTGATTTGAGTTACAGATGGAGCTACTGTCAGAGCCGTGCTGTTATAGAAAACACCTTTCGACCAGTAAAAATTGGGAATTCGCCACTGCTGTAGTACATATTATAAATTACAATTGTTATGTAAAATTATATTTCTGTAATAAATATGACGAAACACATTTTTGTGTATTGCAGGTATCATCATTACGTTTATAGCATTAACACTAACTGTTGTTACTCACAGTAAGAAAGGAGCTGTTTGGAGGTTAAAATATGTTTTCTGTACTGAATGTTTTTGTTTTTCTCTCGTTTTCTGAAATAAATGTATTGAGTGTGTTTTTCAGTCTCCCTTCCTGTACTCTTTTATGAAATTTTGCTGCTCTTTTTCCAGAATATTTAGCAGTCAATGCGGTACATGACAGTTTACATATTCTAATGCTGTCTCTTATTAGGTAATTTTCTTAATTACCTAATTACAGTGTTTTCAAAGTATGCATCTACAAACACATGGAAATACACAATGAACCACATCTAATAGAAATGCTCTTTATTTTTAACCATTTACATCTTTTATCACTAGACAACACTCTTTAGCTTTAAGCAGAGGTGGGACATATCAGGGATACAATTAATTTGTGTACTAAAGTACATTTTTCAAGTATTTGTATTTTTCTTTCATCTAAGATGTTTGTCGTTTACTTACTACATTTCAGAAGAAAAAATTTAAAAGTCTTAAAAAAAAAACAAAACAAAACTAAATCTAAAGTCTAATGGACATAACTACTAGAAAATGTGAATAATTGTTTGGTGTATTTATTTGTAAATTTTTACGTTTATGTCAGATACACATACACCAAACAGGAAGGATTAAATCTTTTTGATATTTAAGAAATCTCATTCAAATTAAAAAAAATAATAATAATAATTTAAATACACGTAGATGGTCGATATGGCAAGCTATAGCAACTTTCTATGGCAGAGATGGCATGGCACAACAATTTTTTTTTCGAAACTAAAACCTGGAATATCATACAATATTGATACAATCTGTTTTTTAACTACTAACCTTTAGAATGAGCGATTATTAATTGAAGCATTTCACTAAAGATGGATGTTTAAATCGACCATACTCAAACCACTCTAGCATGTTGTTAACGCATGTCACAGAATCTGAACGGATTCTTATTTTTCCTCCGAAGTTTCTGCTGATATAGGCCTGATACTGCTACCAGATATAGCCATGTAATCTGTGGCTAACACCAGTTAGCTATTAGCATGCAAGCTAGTTTGAGATTAACAGAGTAGCTGTTGTTAGTTAGCTTTAGTTGCCCAGGTTCGTTGGTTCCTTAGTGAAAGGCGACTGATTTATCATCAGTATAGAAAATCAGTGTTTGATTTACAGGGTTTTTACTTTCATGCTTCAAGTAGATTTAGAAATTTGTACTATTGCATGTTAACTTAAGTAAAGAAATGGAAGCTTTTACCAGAGTACTGTTTTAAATTAAGATTTGTACTTTTACTGGAAAGGAATTTGTATACTTTGACCACCTCTGACTGTAACAATGCAGTGTAAATGATCTCAAAGCTAAATGAGGCTGTCAAGTTCAACAGTTGGTGAATGGCAGCTTACTATAAGGTCAAACATGGCATCATGTATGTTTTTTTGATCGTGTATATTATGTATGATATTAGCTTGAGCTAAGGACCGACTCTCTCTTGCTATGGCTTTGTGCCACAGCAGGTTGTTAAGGTTTGGCAGTGTTTTGGTGTGTGAAGAGTAGCAGACAAAAGAGCACTGTTTTCTTGAAGAGGATTCATTTTATATTCTGCTTTTGTCCTCACACCTGATGGGTGAGTGTGTGAATACCCCGGTCGTTTCTCAGTGTCTTTCAGAAATGTAATGCTAGAATAAACCGAATTTGGTCATTTTATGTGTTCATGCTAAATCAAACCCTCGGACATCTTGGGTAAAGAGTAGGATAAACGATTTACAGAAAACCTTGCCCTACTGCGGTCAAATCCATCATTAGCGTGAAATCATGGCACTCCAGCTCTTTCTACATGGACTATTCATCAGTGCGTGCTTGAAATGTCATGAAATGATGAAGAAATGTTTTTATTGTTTTGCTCATGGTGTTTGGTCATGTTCATTCTTTTCAATCGAGGCAAAGAGGTTTTTGTGACAAAAAAGACAATAGACCAGTATGTACGATGCTGACATGCCAGTATATGCAGTTAAAAACATTCTTCATTCTCCACAGCTGATTGTACGTCCTGACTCCAATTTGTAATATTAACATAACTGGAGTCACATCCATCGTGGCGGATAAGAGGCTGGTGAGGGGGACAGCAGCATACCAGAGATCACCAATGGTTTTCCCTGAGTCGTGTCGGCTCAGGGACTCAGCTAATGAGTTTTATAATAAGCCTCTGAATCTCTCTGTTGTCTCAGTATTTGTTCTACGAAGCCTCTATGAATTCCCCAGATGAGTCGCTCCATTATGTTGCCTTGAAACAAATTTCTTGACTCAAAGACAGAGACAGAAAAGCGAACGCTGTCATGGCGTCAATGAGCCGATGAGGATACAGAAAAGGTGCGAATTGTAAATGCTCTCAGAGAAAATGCTTCTGATATATCACCTACTTCCTGAATAGAGCTCAGTTTTTATTTGTGTCTGCTTCATGAGTGCCATTTAGATCCCTTTGAAGTTGTGTGTGTGTGTACACACACACACTCAAACACGCACACACATACATACATAGGAAGCAGGAAGGCCACAGTAACTAAATAACCACTGTTTACAACCATGGTGTGCTGAAAAGCATCTCAGAATGCACATTATGTCAAAACTTGAGGCATATGGGCTACAACAGCAGAAGGGCATGTGGGGTTCCACTCTTATCAGCCAAGAACAGGAATTTGAGGCTATAGTAGTCACCAGCTCACCAAAACTGGACACCTGAAGATTGGAAAAACTTTGTCCAGTTTAGGGGCCACATAATTGGATGATTGGATAATTGCATGAACATGTAGGTATACACATGTTCCTAATAAAGTTGGTGTTGAGTGTACATTTTTCATGTTAGAAAAATAATAAAATGGGTGATTTTGGCCCAAATACAGTCAGTGGGTTTATAGTGCTGTTAAGTTACCAACACAGTTTCCAACACAGAGTCAAACATGTAAGCTTATTGTATTTTGTACTGCCACATATTGCTTTATGCAGCTTTGAGGCTAGAAATCTTGTGACTTCTGATAAAAACTCATACTGGACCCACCCTCCACCAGTCCAGCAGTAAATTTCATAAGGAACCATGTCAGGTCCCGGAATCATTCAGGGCTCCCCTAAACACCTTCCCATAGTGTCCCAGGCTTTATATTATTGAATCCTGTTCCCAGTATGTCACGTACATGTTACTCTGGGTATGCAAGTTCTTTCAAACAAGGCCCATAGACTAATATTGATTAAAATGTCTCTGAGCCCTCTCTCTCATTAATGAACCCGAGAGAGCCTGTTTCTAAGGAACTGGACTTGCCATATTGATCGATTCACTACTGGATATTGTTCATCTCAAGGACATTTTATTCCATCCCTCTATCTATAAAAATCCCTCTTGGAAGAATAAAACCCACTCAGTACATTTTTAAAGGGTTTTATTGTATGAATTCAGATGTCCTTGCTGGTTTTTTTTTGCACTTCCACTTGTTTAAGACTCAGTGAATTCTATGTCCCATAGATGTAGAACAGCATATCAATGGGAAGAACGAAGCCACATATCTTAGCACCGAACTGAGTAAAACGTGTCACAGAGACTTTGAACAGGTGCCTTTCTCATAGGACTGGGTGATATGACAATTTAATATCAATATTGTGATCAATTGTCATACACTTTTTGAAGATATCATGGCTATCATTTAGGTATAGGTATAGGTATAGGTATCACATTTTTTGTTTTAATAGCAATTGCAAACTGATTGGAAGCAGTTTTCTGCTGTTCTAAAATTGTATAATGCACTTTTTTTTTTTTACAGATTTATTAGAACTATTTTTATTTGTTTGTTTCAGTTAGTTATTTAGTAGTTTTAGTTACAGTCAGGTCCATAAATATTGGGACAGTGACACAGTTTTGGTAATTTTGCCTCTGTACACCACCACAGTGGATTTGAAATGAAGCAGTCAAGATGTGAGCAAGTCAGTTTTGCAGCATTTGACTGAATCTGAGCAGAAAGTATAGCTCTGTACACTTCAGAATTCATCCTGCTACTTCTATCAACAGTCACATTATCAATAAACCCCAGTGACCCAGTTCCATTGGCAGCCAAACATGCCCATGCCATAACACTGCCTCCACATGTTTGACGGATGATGTGGTATGCTTTGGATCATGAGC
>CM040457.1:24589663-24610395 GCA_022758105.1 Pangasianodon gigas | reverse complement strand
CTAGCACATTCATCAAGGGAACATGAAAATATTAGACTGTTTTAGCTACACTTTATGTACTCTAGTATCTAATAAATTTCAACAAACTCTCTGCAGGAAGAGTTTTATCCCCTTTGAAGATTAGTGCAGCACAAAATATTCAGTTCTATAGCAGGAGTGGAGAAATCACACACCCGGGTGTCCAGGCTATTCGTTTTTTTATTCATAATTGCCCAGCACTCGTCGTACATTGTGTTAAACTTAATTCCCTTCACGGTGATGCTATGTTCCCTGATCCTGTAACTCAATAGCCGCAATAGCTCACGCTACTTCTTCCCACCACCCGCTGAAGTACACACATCAGCCATGTGCATTGTGCACAGATGATGGACGACCTTCTCCGAACCTGAGAACACAAATGAAACCGAGCAAAGTAAAGTCCAGCACAAAGTTGTCATAAAACTCTTCTGCTAGCGCAACCTGCAGTTACCGCACGGAATAATATACAGAGAAAATAAAGATGCCTGCTAGACTTGAATAATTTTAACATATGCTATGATGACAGAACACCAAATCTCATAGCCAAAACACTGGCGACATCTTGCTGACTTTCTGTTGAGGGCCCATTGACACAATAGAAAACATTTTCGATGAGGATGATAATCAGACCTTAGTCTGTATTAATGCACCAGCTAACAATCTTGCTATATGTTATTACATTACTTTAGCTACTACTTTGTAGCCTAGCCAATTAGGTTTCTAAGCAGCAAAACCATGGGACTGGATAGCACACTGGAGCTTTTATTTATCTGGTAGGCAAGTTAATGAATTTACGCCCCATGTTAGAGATGTCCCAGATATTGGTGTTAGGGCTGATACTGGCCTGAAACTGTAGATCGGTATCAGATTGGATATGACTTTTTTTTTTTAACCCAATCACTTGGGGAATTTTATGCTGTGAATGCCTGTGTTGTTGACTGACATGACATTATGCACATAAACTCCAAAAACAACAGTTACGAAGAGGTTGTTCAGGTCAATTCAGTTCAATTCAGTGTATGTTGAAATGATGTTCAGTTTGAGCAAATTGTGAATAAGAGTTCTGGAATGAACATGGGACGATCTTTAAGATTACAGCAGCAGTTTTTAGAAATATCCAGGAGAAATTATCCACTGAACCAAGGTTGAGACTTGTTTTTGGTAAGTGCAGTCTTTAGGACCAGCCACAAGAGCAGACGGTGAGGCTATATCAGATTGGTATTGCATATCAGCTGATACTCAGGTCTCAGCATGATTTCAGCATTGGATTTAAAAGGATGGATGGAAAAGCATGGTCAGCACACCCCATATTTAATTCAGCAGCAAGTCATAAGCTTAGCCTTTAAAGTTTCCTCAATCTGGTGCTGTTCACAAGTATGGGTTAAGTGAGTCAATTAAAAATTAATTCACATTTACAAAGGGTTTTTTTTTCCTTAGTGGCTCACATAAGGTCTCATTTCTCCTAACTCAGTGGGTCTTTGGGGGTTTTGTTAATCTGGTCTATTTTAAATTGATTTGAATATTTCATATGTGGTTTTACCATCTGTGTCATTTGGATGTCATTTGAAAATACTTTTTCATAATGCTTGTGATTTACATGTTTGGAATATATATATTTATACATGTTTATTTATACATATATATTTATACATGTTTATTTATACATATATATATTTTTTTTACTGTCCACAGTGGAGTAGGATGATTCACTTTGTTGGATTATCCTCTACATAAGCTACCTTACTGAGTTGGCATCTATCTCCAAAGTCTACTGGATAGAAAAACAGTTCTCACACACACACACACACACAACTTGTGCTGACCTAGTGAAGCCTGAATACAAATCAAAGAGGTTGGGACATAATGTCTATGTGAATCAAATTGTTATTCATTGCATCTGCTCTCATCCATACTAAAATAGCCTGTTGAATTGAATTTCCTGTGCCAAGTCCTCCGAATAAAGTGTCCTTTTGTGCAGTGTTTTTAAAGTACTTTTTAAAGTGAGCCTTTAAATCCCTAAACTTCATATATTGTGTGTTGTATGGTTTAAGAATGGTTAAATGGTCTGTCACAGGGAAATATAAAGCAAAAAAAAAAAAAGACCTGTCGTAGTTCTTAAAAATATTATCAATGCTCTCAGTACAAACCCTTTCAGTGTTTGTAAAAAAAAAAAAAAAAAAAAAAAAAAAAAAAAAAAAAAAAAAAAAAAAAAAAGAGAGAGAGAGATATGCACACAACCTGGTTGCAAAAAGACATGAGTAACCTAGCAACCTGACTGTAATCTGACTGAAAAATCCATCAAGAATTCTATTTATGAATTGGACTGGCATTGGCTAAAATGTTATCCACATATTTTTTTGGATTATCACTAAAAGACAGGGAGTGCTCTTCAGGCTAAACTAACACTTTCAAATGGTGTAACCCTAGAAGATCCTTATGGCTTTGCATCTTGTCACTGACTAAATGATGCTAAGCGGTGACCTAGCCTGCAATGACTGGACATATATACTGTACATATCTCATAGAAACTCCAAGCTTTTATACTAGAGAGAAATTTAGGCATATAAGTCTCTTAATGCTTCCAGCTTTGACATTTGTGGGCATGTTTAAGATTTTACAGGTACAATATTGAGGAAGTTATTGTGGCACTGAAAGCCATGTTTTAGCTAGCTAAATGTGTCCATTATAGGCAACTCCTCAGCAAGACCACGAACTAGATATCTAGCATTATATAGCTAGTTTCTTGATGTAGATTTTTGCCTAGCAATGTAGGTTTGTTAAAGCAATATTGCGATTGCTGTGGTGGCCTTGGGGCTGCGGTTGCCACGAGCAGCTTTGTACTCCATCAGTGGACAGTGGATAGGTTTAACAAACCGGACTTCATGTGAAAACTGTAATGAATTTACTGGTTGCACAATGGTACTATTTGTCCTGTAGTTACCAGTTATAGAAGGGATTTATTTATAATTGCACTATCCATTATCACCTAGATGAGGATGGTTCCTCTCAAGGTTTCTTTGTCATATCGTCTTATATCGTCGCCTCCGGCTTGCTCTTTAGGGATAAATTCACATATTTACAATTTATTTTGGTTTAATTTAATATGAATGTATTTATTTCTGCAAAGCTGCTTTTTGACAATGTCCATTGTTAAAAGCGCTATACAAATAAAATTGAATTGAATTGAAGCAATATGAATTAGGCATATTAGTTAACTAGCAATTTTAATTCAAAATTTTAACCTTGTTTAAATGCTTAGTTAGCAAGCCAACTTCACTGATAATGGCACTTAGCTGCTTATCTGAGATGATCTTTACTCCTCTTTTATATTCTACCTAATTGCCTATAACCACCATAGTCATCTTCTGTTGCCTTGGAAAGGTGTCTAATTTGATAGTATACGGTAAAAACAAATGTCTTTATGAACCCTTTTCCAGTTCTGACACCCAGCAACACAACCTGACATTTTAGAAAACAAATTATGACTTGCTTTTAAAAATCAATATATCTTGCTATGTTTCTGCAACCAGGAGGCACAGCTGATGTCCGAGTGACATGTCTCACTCAGGGGTTTATACACTGCGATTATTTGGTTGGTGGACAGTTCTCAGCAGAGCAGTTACACTAACATGGCTGTGGCATCTTGGTTGTGGGTGTTGTTCTGCTGCACGTGTTTATAATCGCACTATGCGGTGTCACCCAGAAGAGGATGGGTTTCCTCTCAAGGTTTCTTCCTCATATCGTCTCAGGGGAGTTTTTCCTCGTCACTGTCGCCTCTGGCTTGCTCATTAGGGATACATTTATAACTTTTAATTTGTGTATTTCTGTAAAGCTGCTTTGTGACAGTGTCCATTGTTAAAAGTGGTATACAAATAAATACTGAATTGAATTGAGTTGAACGTGTATCGGGCACAGCAGCGTCACTGCTGGGTTGAGATCCACCAACCGAAAATATCCAAACAGGCAGTCAGAAACTGGCACTGATTAAGCAATGGAGAACACTTAATATGCAGGTGCATTGAAAATAAGAGCTTAAGTCTTTAATTGTACACACAAACAGCGGAACAACAGAGTGTGTGTATATAGTAAAGTGACCGGGAAGTTTAAAAACCCCCAGCAATGCTGCTGTGCCTGATCCATTCATACCAGCACAACACACATTACCACACATATACTACCATGTTAGTGTTACTGCTGTACTGAATTGGTCTGCCACCCAAATACCTGGTTAACGCTGATCCTTTCCACTGATAAACTGATGAGCTACAGTCAGCAATTGTGTGCGCTTACCTGATAAAAGTGCCACATATACAATATATGTACATACTGATGACTATTTGCTCAAATGGTATAAGCTGAAGCTACTGGTGCCGATTATATTTGTAAAGCGGCCAAATATTTGACACTCTATTTGCTAATGTGTTCAGTTCAAAAGGGCAATAACTGAATAAAATGAAGGCAATGATTTTAGTCATATTCAGAGCAGAACAGTTTTAGGAAGAGGAGTCATACCATCTGGTTATCAAACCGCTGGCTTAATTCCATGTTTTTAAGACTAATGGGGTTGGTAATTAAAGTTCAGTGTGTCAGCGATACAAACTGTAAATCCTTCAAAGTAAAACACACACCTGGGTTAAATCATCTTAGCGAAACAGACTAAGGACCGTTAAAAAATTTAAAGCCTATTTTTTAATTGCTTACCCTTTTTATGTCTGGGTTGGACTCAGCAGTGGATATTTTGGCTGTAATATTGAAATAAGGTTAAATGCTCTTTGGGAAGGAGTTACAGTTTTATGCTCTGGAAGTACAAGACATATTTACTGGAGTGTTTATTGCTAGTCTGACATCTTTCAAGTGTAATGAACATGTATTTCTGGAAAGTACATTTACATTTTACAAGCCTTACCAACATTGTAAAGCTAAACAGAAAGACATTTGTGTTGAGATTTCCTCAGCCACATCAGTTCATCTAGTCTTCAGGTAAACGAACACCTAGAGTCAATCCAGTAACATGACATATTTAAGACGCCAGTGACCAGAAGGTTGATTTCAAATGGCAGAACTGTCAGATAGCCAATGTCGGGCCCTTGAGTAAGGCCTTGAACTCTCAGATGTTTGTACTTTGATTGGATTTTTCCTTGCTTCTAAATTGCTTTGGCTAAAAAAGCTGCCAAATGAATAAATGTAAATAGAATCAGCTTGTCAGCTAAATGTGAGAAAATCCTTAACTAAGCTTTATGTCTAGCTTTAGCTTAACAACCATTGCAATGCTGCCCTACACTGTCCTTCTGAATAAGGACTGTTTTCTAAGTAACCAAATGTGAATGTGTAATTGATTTTTTCAGTCTGTACTTTTGCCCTCACTGAGCTTCTGTAGATAACCATAGAGACCTTCGTCTTCGTGCTTGACCTTTTAAGCAGTGAGAAATTGAGGTCGTTTACAGCGACAGTCCAATTATAGCCTACCCCTAGTTAGATTCGCCACAAAGGTCTCCCAAAGGGTTCAAAGTAATAAGAGCAGTAAGGCCAATGACCAATAAAGTGCTGATATTGGCTTGTAAATAAAGAAATGACAAAAGTTACTTCTTAAATTTATCAAACATAAACATATATATAGGAGCAATTCAATCTGAAAAGAGTGCATCAACTTTATGCTACTCTACATGTGTAAATATTATCTAGGCCTGAAAAATATATTTATCTATACAGGCTTGCCTTTAAAAAAAAAATCAACATCCCATTAACATTTGGATTAAACCATAAATTCTTCTCTTGGTTAATTGATTTGGCAATTATCTAAGGTTTCACTAAGATTTGTTATTTTATTAGACATGCTTACATAAATTGTTATTCTAAATCAATCATGGGATGTAAAAATGTCGCTAACATTAGCAGTGACGATTATAAACCTTTATGAATATGACTTAACATTTCAAGGTAAACATTTCTGAAAATTCCTCACAGAAATCCTCAGTTAAAGCATGTTAGCTAGCAGTGGCTAGCAGTAGCAGTAAAGCAGTAAAGCATGTTAGCTAGCAGTGGCTAGCAGTAGCAGTAAAGCAGTAAAGCATGTTAGCTAACAGTGGTGGCTAGCAGTAGCAGTAAAGATCATGAACATTTATAAATATGACTTTAAAAACCGTCTTAGAAATCATGTTCAGTTAGTAGGGGTGTAACGATACAGAAAATTCAAATCTGATACAATAGGATCGGGAGGTGTCTCGATATGATACGTTTTCAATACAAAAATTCAAAAATTGCTTAAATGCCTGAGATCTTAATTTTGAAATGATTAAAACATTCAACATTATAAAAGTACAATAATTGAAACTAACGAGACAGTGTTTGTGTGATTCATTCAGACGTGTAGCAGCATATAACAACAAACAAATCTGTGCATTAGAAGTTAAAATTAAACATAGCTGTTAAACATTAGCATTCTGGTAAAGCTTTCACTGGTTCACCGGGTTGCCACAACAACAAGAAAATGCGGGAAAGGCCTGAAAGTAGCCCAGAATATCTGGCATTGGAAAACGAAGTCTTTCAACCTTAACCAACTTAATTTTTCTTCCTGCAAACTTGTTTCAAAACTATCTCAATTTGGTGTAAAAACCATGAACCTGGCAACCCTGCTGGTGTGGCTCAAGGGTGTTGTCTGAAGTCACTCAGCTCTCTGTAGTTGAAATGCCTTTCTGAATCCTACATTCTCTTCAACACTAAGTAGAATCTCTTATCTGCAGCTATGAACTTCCCAATCGCCACAGTGCTTTCTTTAATCCAGACTGAATCAGCTGGGAAATGCTGTCTTAAAGCAGAGAGAGTGAGGGTGTCTTTGTGTTTTCTTCTGTGTGATGTTAGTGCAGATGCTGGGGTATTAGCGATGACTGGTAGGCTAGTATGCTATTAGGAAATGTGTGTTTGTATGCTAGTAGGAGGCAGGAGTGTGGGCTTGATTAAGTTTAAATGTTTATTACACATCACATAATATAAGCGGTATTTTATGATGAATAGGCTGCTTTATTATGCTGTCTGTTGAATGTATGAGAGTATATATATGAATATGTATGACCCTATATAGAATGATATAATACAGTAGGCCATAGCTAGCTGCTTACAAAAATCTGTAGTGGCTTCCTTCTTCCTACATGAAGACTTCCATATATGGTCTTAAAGACACACCCACATTTTCATTTATGGTTTTAAAGTAATGGCCATTCAGAGCTGCTCTCATTTGCATATATATATATATATATATATATATATATATATATATATATATATATATACTCACTGATGCTCACATTCAATATACACTGGGCTTGGAAAGTATAAAGACCCCTTCACTTTATGCACAGTTTACTGATTTATAGATTCAATTTAAAATGGTTTAAATGCACTTTTTGCCCATTAACTTATAGACAGTATTCCATAATGACAAAGCGGAAAAAACGTGTTTAGAAAATTTTTCAAATTTATTAAAAATCAAAAACTCAAATATCTCATTTAGATAAATATGCAGACCCCTGGCAATGGCACTCCATGTTGAGCTCAGGTGCATCCTGTTTGTTTTGATTATCTTGAGATGTCTCCAGAACTTGTCTGGAGTCCACCTGTGACAAGTTCAACTGATTGGACATGATTTAGGAAGGCACAAACCGGTGTGTGTATAAGGTCCCACAATTCACAGTGCATCTCAGACCAGAAACCAAGCCATGAAAGTCCAAAGAAGTCTCTATAGACCTTTGCGATCAAATTGTATGGAGACATAGATCTGGGCAGGGGTACACAAGGGAGCACAGTGGGTTCCATCGTTGTAAAAAGAAAGACATTTGGAACCACCAGGACTCCTCCTAGAGCTGGACGTCCAGCCAAACTCAGCAACCAGGCTAAAAGGACCTTGGTCAGGGAGCTGAACAAGAACCCAGATGCCACTCTGACAAAGCTTTAGAAGTCCTCCATAGAGATGGGAGAATCTGCCAGATGGGTCTGTGGTCTGTGGTCTGATGAGACTGAAATTGAACTCTTTAGGCTGAACTCTGGGCACTACATCTGGCAAAAACTAGGTGCTGCTCATCAACTGGCTAATACATCCCTATAATGAAGAATGTTGCTGTGCTGCTTCTGAGCAGCAGAGACAGGGAGACTGGTCAGAATTGAGGGAAGGATGAATATAGATGAATACAGAGAAGTCCTGCTCCAGAGTGCACACAACCTCAGGTGAAGGTTCACCTTGAATGACCTGAAACAGACATCCAAGTCAGTACTGGAGGAACTGATGTGACATTGGGACAAGTCTCTGAATGTCCTTGAGTGGCCCAACTAAACCCCAGACTATGTGGAGAGACCTAAAGATGGCAGACTCTCCAATCCGATTGAGATTGAGATGATCAGCCAGGAGGAATGGAAGGAATTGCCCAAATCCATGTGTGCAAAGCTTGCAGAGACTTGCCAAAGAAGCCTTAAGCTATGATTGTTGCCGAAGTTGCTTTAACAAAGTACTGAATAAAGGGTTTGAATGCTTATCTAAATGAGAGATTTCAGTTTTTGATTTAAAAAAAAAAATCTACACAAAAATTCTAAAAAGATGTTTTCTCTTTGACCTTATTTGTTACTGTGTGTAAATGAATGGCAAAATATCAATTTAATCCATTTTAAATTGAATGTATAATACAATAAATTGTGCAAAAAGTGAATGTTTCTTAATACTTTCCGAACCCACCGTATGCACCTAAAGAAGCGGATTCTGCAGTCTGCAATCGGTCGAGCACTAATACAGAGACCTCACTCCAGCTTGACATGAAATGAAATACTCCAGAAAAATTAATAATGGCACCCAAATCCCTGTACTAACGCAATCGGTTCATACTTTATTTAACATTCCGATACATGCTCAATAAAAAAAAAATTTAATATGTAAAGATCTGGCTAATCAGTACTTTCCACAAAGTCACCTACGATAACTTTGACACCTCTGACTTCACAGGAGAGTCTCATTTCATGCCACTGAAATGCTTTTCTCAATTTCCTCTGAATGCTTTAAATATCCACCACATTAACATATTTATTAACACTGGCCTTATTGGTCAATGGTGTCCATTTGCATTAGCATGCCATTGCATTAGCATTCTGTCACTCTTCCTGGAAGTTTCCTCCTTAGGCTGAATTTTTACAGGCTGTGTGATTTGCATAGTGTCAGGCTATCTGAACAGACTCCCATCTTTCATTATGGCATGAACCAGATCACCAGTGAGAATACCAACGTGTCCCATGCTCCAGGAGTGCCACTCTGAATCATTAATCACACTGTTCTGTGCATTTTGGAGTTGTTGACTTGTGCAGCACAGGGGCAGATGTTTGGGAGCTAACGAGTTGCTTGATCACGTTCCAGCACTGCACTGCGGGACCAAGCGCTCATTTGCATCAGCCAAATCCTTATTCTTCTCTGCCCCGTAAACACTGCACAACAGACTGTCAGAACAACACTTGAGCAATGGCGCTTAAAACATACGGTAATTCCGCTTTACATACCTGATGGTTGGCTTGCTTCATAACCCACTGATATTTAACACTTATGCATAAAAAGGGTTGGTGATCTTTCTGTTACTAGTTCATTCTTTCTTCTTGTTCATTCTGATGAATGTTTAATTTCCCATGTTTTTATTTTGAAATAATGAAAAACATTTTTATACATGGTAGTCATCAGCTCAGCAAATCAAGAAAAACACATTGAAACCAGTGAGTTAAAGAGTATATAAAATAACGTTAAACATTGAAAAGCAGATGTTTCCATTTGATTTTGTTTGAATATACATTTCAGTTGTCATAACCAATAATATAGACACATTAACCCTTTCTAGCAGCACACTGGCGTTCCATTCTGCTGGCAGAATGGAAATCGACTTACCGGACATTTTCAATTAGTATAAACAAAAGAATTATTTTATTGCCACACGTCTGTTATTTGATTGTCTGTCTAAGATTAGTCAGGACACTGTTGGGTTTCTGTATGTAGAGTATCATGACTCTGTGGTTAGCTGCTGGTGAGCAAGGTGATGGGAAAAGGGAAGGGTGTTAGCCCCCCTGCTGAGCAAACAATTCACACATAAGATTGGTACAGAAATAAAATGGACAGCACAACTAAAGGTTTTTTAGAACGTAAAACACCATATACAACTGCCATGATAAAATTATAACATTTGAACCTAGTGTTCTAGGTACAAAAAAAAAAGAAAAGAAAAGAAATACTTATGAAAAGCTGATAATTTACACTCTCTGGTTTCTCAGCAAAATGACAGGTTTTGAGAGAGAGAAAGAGAGAGAGAGAGAGAGAGAGAGAGAGAGAGAGAGAGAGAGAGAGAGAGAGAATATAACAGCATACAAAATGGTGTGGCCTAAACAGAAGTTTTTTTTTTTCTTAATTAAATATGAACCCTACTACAAAGTAGTAGCCAAATTGAAACCATCATGACCCTGACCAGCCAGTTGCTAAGGACTGCTGCATTAACATGTTAATGAACTAGGTTCATGGGCTTCATATCTGACCTCTCGCTCACAGCTGCATGAAAGTAAAACCTCTGGCTCACAATATTTTTTGTGTTGTATCCTGTAGGATCGCAGTCCCGATGCACACAGCTAGACTGAACCAGATACCCTGTGTCAAGCATTCATTAAAAAAAAAAAAAACAACAATAGTGCACCTCTTCATTGCTCTTCATTCATATGTGTATTTGTATTTATAGTTATTCTTATTTGGTTACATCCCTAATGTGTGTATTTTTTGGTTCGGTTAATAACAGGTTTTCAAATATGTTGGTAAGAGTCAGTAGATTTCACTTCATGTCCTCATTGTATTTTATGTAGTGTAATGAATTAGTGGAGCAGGAGTAACGAGGGTTTGGCATTATCACTATGTATCTGCAAACTGAAAGGTCACGCTGAGTAAAAGCACCACCTATTTCTTTCTTTCTCTCTCTCTCTCTCTCTCTCTCTCTCTCTCTCTATCTTGAAGACTTTCCATTTAAATTCATAGTGTGCTTTATTGGTATGGCTGCCAATATTTCTAAAGCAGTTATAAGATGGTAACAAATTTAGAATTTCCTGTACTGCTCATAAAAATGTAATGCGTGAAATATGTACATCATTGACCCCTTTTTTTTTCAATCCCAAGAGCAGACTGAGCACACAGAAAGCAGTCTGTTTATCAGCGTTTATCAGCCGTTGTGACTATAGACACTATAGATTTATGATGGAGGATGACAGCATGTCTGACAACATTATGAAAAACAGGAGAACCGAATGCCTGGAGTAGAGCCAGAAAGGCATGTAGAGAGCAGATCTCACACATCAGTGTAGTGGGGATTATTAAGGTACGGTTGGAAAAGCTGCACAGCTTAGGGAAGGCAAGTTTATTAATTTTATACGCTGCTTGAGAGTTTTAAGTTGAGTTTTAAGTTGAGATGTTTTTCTGTTCACTTATAAGCCCCGTTGGTGCTTGGTATTAAAAAGTAGATATCTCTTTCTGGAGGAAAGTAATTGTATAGTCATCAGGGGCCTCTTTACACCTGATATTAGAATGCATCCCAAATATATCTGTATTACCTGCAGTGTAAGCACATTTCTCTATTTTTTTTTTTTTCTTGTAGCACTCCCACCTTCCTCAGGAGGTGAGTCAGGAGTTGTGTGTAGATCAGGGCATGTTTCTATACCAGCTGTAAATATAGCTGTAGACTGATCTGGTCAGTGCTTATTCCTTTTGAGTCGAGATCAGGGGGTGACATGTCCTGAGTGAGATCCGGCAGACCCTGCAGGGGAAGACATCAGTGGAGTCTGCAAACCTTTCTTCCATTTTTTCTGTCCTCGCCGCCTGGTAGCAATGCCTATGAGAGTGGTTTTGTGTAGATCATGTCAACCTTGCCTGGTTCTCACGGGAGCAAATTAAGAGTGGAGGTAGACTATCCTTGGCCTGAGGTCACTTTATCAACACTGTGTTAATTGTTTTAACTTTGCGAATTATCTGGGGCAGCTTGTAGTTTTATGGGACTTGTGTAACAACAGGACCTTGGAGGGATATAGGAGCAAAATGCACATTCAGAGCTGTAATTAACCTTGAGTGTTTGTTAAAATGGCGGGTTTACACAGTTAAGACAAAAACACTTCAGAGCAGACAAAGAAAGAAGAAGAAGAAAGTGTGCTAAAGCCGTCTCCCATGCTAACATTTTCTCCCTTATTGCGGAACGACATCTGCTACTTCAACAATGTCCCATGGACCTGTTAGACAGCAGAGAAGCTGAGCTTTCACACCCAAATATATCTTGCTCCTATCTTCTTCAGCATTCTACCTGGAGCACGAACGCTGAAAAGGCTGATTTATGGGCTCTCATTATGCAGTCAGGTTCTTATCTGGAATCCCTGCCGGCTGATGGCTGAGTGTGGGTTAATCAGGCGCTGATGAGACATTGAGTTCACCCATCCTGTGACGCTGCCTTTACCTGCACGCTTTAGACCAAAAGCAGGTCAGCCACTTTATTGCTACGCATTAGCATTCCTTCCATGTTGCTCCCACACTTCACTTTCAGCCTACTTAGAGCACTCAGTTCAGTCTGAAGATTTGGGTGTGATTGATAACATTTCTAGTGCAATCATAGCGCATAATTAATAAGGCAAAAACTTTATATATCTTTATATATCTTGTCTATGTTTATGCAAATAACTTGTTACATAGTTTTAGAAATGTCTAAATATGATTTAGAAGCATATTATGTATGTATTATGAATGTTTTATGTTCATAAAGTGGGAAACTAGCATGCTGTTGACTACTTGGACTAATGAGGATGTTGTAAGAACTGCTGGGTCTGAAACAAGACAAACTTGTATTAATTTATGATTAATATGATTAATCTATCATCAGGTATTCAATTGACTCTGTTTTTCCTTCTGAAGGTATCATAATAAGCTCTTTCAAATTTAATGCATAACATAAAGATTACAAGGAACAAGCAACACAGGCTGAAATTGCTTTTCCCATGCAGCTGTGTGAACCATTTGAAAGTGCTGTTTTACAAAAAGAACTCTATTGTGCATCCTCATGCTAACCATGGTAGCCGTTGTCACTAGAACAGATGTTGGCCATTAGCACATTGATAGATCTATCTTTTAGAGCTCATTGCAATAATCCACATGGGGTTTGACTGACAGCTTCCCACTGGGCTGTTTCGATATCTTGCTCTGTATCAGATGATTAGATACGAGTTAGGGCTGCACAATATGGACAAGAAATGCGATATGGGATAAA
The DNA here is from genome assembly GCA_022758105.1 of Pangasianodon gigas. NCBI lineage: Eukaryota > Metazoa > Chordata > Actinopteri > Siluriformes > Pangasiidae > Pangasianodon > Pangasianodon gigas. The sequence continues at coordinate 24,597,085 of CM040457.1, read as the reverse complement.
ATTGTTTGGATATTGCAATGAAGATATGAGATGCTATTAACGTAATTTGTTTATGTAGCACTTATTTATTTTGAGTCAAAATCTCAAAGTTGAAAATTCAATCAATGAATGAAGATAAATGGTGTAAAATATGGTAGTACAACAATTAAAAAATAGCAACATTATTAAAACGGTTCATAATTAGTAAAGGAGTCTACAGGCGTATCACAGTCACAGATAAACCAGTTTGAACAGGTGGGTCTTTAACCTGGATTTAAAGATGTATACAGTAAACAAGTACTATCAGCTGAGCTGTGATTAATCCTAGACGTTGATAATAAGCCTGCCTCAGCTGAACAAAGTGCTCGGATTGGCTTGTACTGTTCCAGAAGATCAGCAAGATATGCTAGAGTTAAACCACTGAGAGCATTATATGTTATATTAATGAAGACTAATATTTAAACAATAATATACTGTATATACAGTGGGTGAGAAAAATATTCAGACTGCTTCAGTTTTTTTGCACATTTTATTGTTATAGATTTAATGTGAAATGGATTAAGATGACTCAGAAGCAGTCTGCCGCTGAGAAGTCCTTGAAGAAAACCTTCACCATAGGGGTGGTATTAGCCAGTTGATGAGCAGTGCCTCAGATGTAGCGCTTGGACTTCATAATGCAGCCCATAGAGTTCAATATTTGTCTCTTCAGACCAGAGAATCTTTTCCCTCATGCTCTCAGAGTCCTTTAAGTGCTTGCCATATGCCTTTTACTCAGGAGTGGCTTCCGTCTTCCGTCTTCCGCCTTCTCTACCACCAAGGCCTGATTAATGGAGTATTTCTGGAATGGCATCCTTCCGGCAGGTTTTCCCATCTCTGTTAGACTGGCCACTGGCTTCTTGGTCATCTGTCTGACAAAGGCCCTTCTAGCTTGGTTACTGAGTTTGGCCAGATGGCCAGCTCTTGGAGGAGTCCTGGTTGTTCCAAACTTTTTCCTTTTCACAATGATGGAGCGACTGTGCTCCTGGGAATATTCAAAGCTTAGTTTTATATCCTCGCTCAGATCTATTTGATAGAGGTCTGCAAAGACTTCTTTGGACTTTCATGGCTTTGTTTTTGGTCTGAGATGCACTGTGAATTATGGGGCCTTACACACAGCGGTGTGCCTTTCTAAATCAAGTCCAATCAGCTGAATTTGCCACAGCTAGATTCAAGTCAAGTTCTAGATACATCTCAAGATAATCAAAACAAACAGGATGCACCTGAGCTCAATCTGTAGTGCCTTTAACCAAGGGACTCAATACTTAGTTTAATGACAGTTTTTATTTGATTTCTAATAAATATGCAAAAAGTTTCTAAAATCATGTGTTTGTTATGTCATTATGGATTATTGTGTGTAGATTAATGGCAAAAAAAGTTGAATTATAAGTATTATAAGAATATAGAAGTCTATAGCACAAAAAAGTGCAAAAAATATAGGGGTCTGTGTACTTTCCAAATCCAGAAGACTTTCAACTGTAATTGCAGTCAAAGGTGGTTCCACTTAGGTTTGGCCCAGGGGGTTGAATACTTATGCAAGCAACAGATGTCTGGGTTTTTTTTAATTACCCTTTGTGTGACAGTAAAATAAACAGCACATTCAAATGTTAGACATATTGTGTAATGAAGTGTCTCAAGTCTGTAGAAACTGGTAGAACCAGTGGTAGAAGGGCAGAAATCTCTTGAAGACATCTTAAGAGGTCTGGGTCTGGGATGAAAAGGATGTGAATTGGCAGCCTTCACCTGCTTATGGAGTGCAGGAGCAGTATGATCTGTCTGTTTTGCTTATAATACGAGTGTGATATATACGGCAAGGCAGACCGTGAAAGCCTGGGTGTCTGTCACTAAGCTTGATTGACAAACGGTGCCTGGCTGCGTGATGGATGCCATCAAAATCAAGCTTCCTGCCAAGCAACTCTGACCTCCGTGCAATTTTCAATGCACCTTCATACTTGTTTATTCAGCATATGCCAAGAGTGGCAAGAGGGTTTTTTGTTCTTTTGTTACGTAGTAAGTGAGCACTGTCCAAATAAGTCTTTAAATATCAGAGAGCCTCCTGTATGGAGCTTAGAAGCTGACAATAAATGATTGAATATGAATTTCGGTTATTTTAATTATATACCCGTCACATTGAATTTCAGTGGCTTATTTAATAAATTTACATCTTTACCAATGTTGATAATTAAAAAGTATGGGTTACATTTATGAGATTTAAAAAACTAAAAAATCAGAACCCTAAATACAGATCTCAGATATTCAAATCTAAAAAATGTAAATCTCCCAGGGAAAGACACATGCTTTCAGATCAATAAGACAGAAGTTTTTATATTCTGCTAGTTTTCAACAGTGATTTTAAACATTCAATGCTTAGTATATGCCCTGTGTAACTATTTAGGTAGCGTTCCTACCTAGCTAGTTAGGCTGTGCTAATGTTAGCCAAAGGTAGTTGCTTAACAGGAATTTAGCTATTTCAGTAGAACATAAAACCTTTAGATGCATATACATCTTTACAGTAAATATTGTTTTGTGTACTCCACATCTATTTGGTTCACTTCATGAATTGGGTAAATGTTCAACCACTCTGAAAGTGTCTACTTTTTTACTAGGAATCCTGGCTCCTTCACCTTTAACCTAATTTATATAAAATCTGTATTTCTGAGGTTTGAGTTTTTGAGTTTTGTATTTAGGGTTCTGATTATTTTTTACCTTAAAATTGTAACCTGTAATTTTGAATTATATGCTTTTAAAGGCAAGTGTTACCCCTAGCAAGTTCAAAATTACAAAAAAAAAAAAAAAAAAAAAGTTAATAAAAGTCCACCACAGAAATAAAATGAGTACGATGTGTATATAATTCAAATATACAAAATGTATATTCAGATACTTTTGTCAGCTTCTAAGCTCTATAACCCTGGATCAGATTGGGATAGTCTCTCTTAGTGTTTATATAAATCCCATTGGAGCTGTGTCAGAGTTAAGAAACACCCCATCCTTGCTGTAATAAATGGGGCCGATAACACCAGAGCTCCTCTATAGCTCTTTTTCCCAACTCCTCTCTTTTCTAATCTTATGTGTTGTCAGGCTATTGATGAAACAGAAACATACCGTGAGTGAAATATAATTAGCAATTCCCGGATGTTTCTTCGTAATAGCTTGCTCTGTACTCAGATGGCTGCCTTTCATTACTGTAAATCAGTTTGCCTGGCCTGCTGCCAACGATGTCTCATCCGTCCACTGTGAATATCCCACACACGCACCGATGAAGCCTAAAAGTCCGCCTGTGCCGCTTTTTAATATCTCAGTGACCATAAGGAAGGAGCTGATAACAAGACAGTTCTCCTCTGCGTTCTTTTTGGAATCAAAGAAACTCGAACAATAGCTTCCAATAATAGTGCCACATGCAGTGATTTCATAACCGCCCTGCTGAAAAAAGCAGCTTGTGCTGGTCGTAATGAATCAACCATCTTAGTTAGACGTGATATTTAAACTGACCAGCTTTACCAGTAGGGTTTTGCTAGTTAGCCAGTATGACCATGCTAAACTAGTGCCACACCATATTCAGGATAAACCAGTGTGGAAACTAGTTCTTTGCCTTAGTGCAGATGCATTATAATTATTATTTTTTTTGTTTGTTTTTTTGGTTGGTACTTGATCTGGGCTTTCATTATCGAAGAACTCTTATTTCCTCTGCGTATTTTTCCCGTCTCAGCAATAGAACTTTAATACAGTAACGAGTGGGAAACTAGGACACTACTCCACATGCAATACTGTAGTGGGGCTCATTAACAAGACAAACCAGGTAAAGCCTCCCACACAGCCATAGTGTGCTTTGGGTTTTATCACGGCTGTGCCACATACGGTGTCCTCATTTAAGTCTCGTAATACATCACCCACAACTGTATGATTTGTTGCTTCCTTGGATTGCTCACCTTTCTCTTTTTTCCGAAGCTTTTTAAAGCTTAATCACCTCTGTACTGTCTTTCACTGGCTCTATTTCTTTTTTTTTCGTCTACACATACTGCTTTTTAAGCTCTCTTTGTTTGTCTCAGCCCCATCTTCAGGCTTGGCATCAATAGTGCTGCTGGGTGATAAGGTCAGCCTGCTGGGAAGTGATAAAGCAGATGCTCACACACACACACACACACACTCAATGGAAGACAGCCCTGTGTGTAATCACTCAGTCTGAGACCTGACCTAATCAGTCTCTATAGCAACGGGTGCAGGTAGGCCAGACTCCCTTGACTGTCTCTGTGTGAGAGAGCCAGAGGGAGAAGTCCGTCTCAAGCAGCCATCTCTCTGATGATCAGCTAAAACCTAATGGGGTTAATTGCCTCTCACAGGCCAAGGATTGAGGGAGTGATATTGCTGCGATGAGCCAGAAGTGAAGCCTGATTCTCAGCTCTGTAGTCTAGAGTCTCTGTCACTTCTGCTTCATTGGGTTGCGTCTGGTTCTTTTGCATATGGCGTCATCGTTTCTTCCTGTCATAAAGTTTTTAAAGTTTTATCTACCCACCGTGGGCTGAAAATGACTTCTTCCTCAGCCATTTGGCTGCAATTAGCTTGACAGTAGAAGAAAAATGAAGTGTGTGGCAGGTACAAAATAGACTTTTCCCCCTCTCCCCTAACACAGAGATGCAGATTTTGGAGCCACCATTGGATTTAATTAATGCACTGAGATTGCAGGCACTTTTTTTTTTTGTTTTTTTTTGGTTAATTTGGTAATTTGGTTCAGTGAGAGCATCAGCTTTTAATGCTTCCCAGATGAGTCATTGTCCCTGTTTAGAGCAGCCGATTGAAAAGAAGGCTGGCTTTATTGGGTTGGCTTTGCAGTTTTATGGTCCTGAACTTAAACATAAGTCTCTGAATTTGCAGTGTCGTTTCTTTATCCAGAATGCGAGAGGGTGCTGTGAAATGATTGTGGTGTCTATCTTATAAATTCGGAGGTTTTAAACGTGCTGCGTGATTATGGAAGATGGACTGCTTCATTTGCCTGAGCTGACTTGTACCTCACATCTTATTTCAGCACTAAAATGAGTCCTGTAATGGTTAATGAGCATAGCTGCTGCACAAAATGGCAATTTCCCTTTTAGCCTTATCTGCTGTCTTTCTCTCTTCCTCTGTTTAATTCTCTCTCTCTCTCTCTGATAAAGGTGCACATTGAAGTGTTACTTTGTTGTCTCTGTGCCTCTGAGATACTATGGATTAAAACCAGGACTTAAAAGAAGTCTGCATGATATGTCCTTGGCACTATATCTCATAATATTCAGAGCACATTTTCTTGTTAGTTTTTAGATATAAGATGTTTGGATCAGCCTTCCGAAAAGGACCTTTTGATGATAAAGATTTCTAAAAGATTGGAGAGCTGCTCTATTATCAGACCTACGGCAGCCCATATTGATGATTTGTGAGGCACTCTGCATCATAGGTGTAGCTTGGGGGTGTATTTTGGGTTTGAACCTTGTGAAATATTTGCCAGTTCCAAATACTTATTAGTGAATGGCTAACATTATATATGCATTATGTCATTATATATTATATATACCTTTTATAAACATAATTATAACTCAGTTATTGAGAAAAATGTTATTTAACATCAAATAACATGTTTTGTGCAGTAATCGCAGTACAATGATATTCATAAACCTGTCATAATTGCAATTTCATATTTAGACATCAAGTAAATGTTTGACATTTAATTACATTTATTTTAATCACATTTATGTGTTTTAATCACATCTTGTTTATGTAATCACATTTTTTTAAATCATATTTTGTTTGTGTAATCACATTTTGTTGAATCGCATTTTGTTTAATGTCATTTTGCTTGTTTAATCACATTTTGTTTGTATAATCTCATTTAGCTTGGTCAATCACATTTTGTTTGTTTAATCTCATTTAGCTTGGTTATTCACATTTTGTTTGTTTAATCTCATTTAGCTTGGTTATTCACATTTTGTTTGTTTAATCTCATTTTGTTTGTTTAATCTCATTTAGCTTGGTTATTCACATTTTGTTTGTTTAATCTCATTTAGCTTGGTTATTCACATTTTGTTTGTTTAATCTCATTTTGTTTGTGTAATCACATTTTTTTAATCATATTTTGTTTGTGTAATCACATTTTGTTGAATCGCATTTTGTTTAATGTCATTTTGCTTGTTTAATCACATTTTGTTTGTTTAATCTCATTTAGCTTGGTTATTCACATTTTGTTTGTTTAATCTCATTTAGCTTGGTTATTTACATTTTGTTTGTTTAATCTCATTTTGTTTGTGTAATCACATTTTTTAAATCATATTTTGTTTGTGTAATCACATTTTGTTGAATCGCATTTTGTTTAATCTCATTTAGCTTGTTTAATCACATTTTGTTTGTTTAATCTCATTTAGCTTGTTTAATCACATTTTGTTTGTTTAATCTCATTTTGTTTGCTTAATCACATTTTGTTTGTTTAGTCTCATTTAGCTTGGTTAATCACATTTTGTTTGTTTAATCTCATTTAGCTTGGTTAATCACATTTTGTTTGTTTAATCTCATTTAGCTTGGTTAATCACATTTTGTTTGTTTAATCTCATTTTGTTTGGTTAATCACATTTTGTTTGTTTAATCTCATTTAGCTTGGTTAATCACATTTTGTTTGTTTAATCTCATTTTGCTTGATTAATCACATTTTGTTTTCATGTTTTGTTTGTGCATTCACATTTTGTTCGTGTGATCACTTTTTTTTGTTTAATCAGATTTTGTTTGTTTAATCACATTTTTACTCATATTTTGTTTGTTTAATCACATTTTGTTTGTTTAATCACATTTTTTACTCACATTTTTTTTTCTTTAATCAAATTTATAGCAGGATTGGTTGACAGTAGATTAAAATAACAAATTTGTATCATCACCACTCTTACTACTCTCTGGCATTCCCAAAATGCACAAGCAATTCACACTCTAGAGATCACTTAGTGTATTAATTTAGTATATTTCCTTACCCCACACATTCCATGCATGCACACTGTCAAGGCTAAACTTTAGTCACATAATGTGTAATATTTTGCTAAAAGATAATTATGCATACTAAAATACTAACAATTGATTTGCAATAATGTTAGCACTATGTGTTGCTTTTGCTTTAAAAGATCTACTTCGAGATGTTCCTTATTTACCAGCTGTGCGTTAAAGCTCTCTGAAGGAGAAGCTTGTGAAAACTGGTGTTATGTGTAGCAACACCCTTCCTTTGCAGATCAGTTTGGCTAGCACTCTTCTCAAAATGACCGTGGATTTGTAACACTATTCTCAGTGGAAGATCTCTTGGTCAGATCTCAGGAATTACAAGATTACATGGGATTTTTCTCATTATGGGATTAGTAGCTCAGGAGTTCAGCAGTGTTTGGTGTAAATAAGCTTTGCCTTTAAAACACA
>CM040457.1:24473254-24571559 GCA_022758105.1 Pangasianodon gigas | reverse complement strand
ATTGTTGTATTGGCTATGCCCAATGCACCTGGTTTCTGAATGTCGGTTTACTTTTTGGGAAAAAAATGACTACATATTGAAATCTGTTGTTTTTTGTTGTCACCTGAGGTTAGTTTTTTGTTTATAGAAGTTGGTGATGACCACACAATTGTTACTGTCCTGAAAAATAAAAACATCGAATTGAAGGAGGGTGTACTTTCTTTTTCCCATGACGGTGCATTGACAGACTGATGGACACATAGACAGACACATAGAGACAGGCAGACAGATGTACTTATACATTGACAGACAGACAGACACATAGAGACAGAAACAAAACACATTAATGTCAAGCCTAAAACAAGGACCAATAACGACCTAGCTTGTGCGTTTTTGGTTAATGTTGACGTGTTTCCAAATTTGGTGTTGTGTTTTTGGATTTGCTATTTTGTTTCCGAATCTGCTGTTGCGATTTCTGAATTGTTGTTGCATTTTTGGTTTGTTAATATATCTTGCACATACTGGCCACTGTAAAGGACAGTTAGTTGGGTATAGATAAACAGATGGACTGAAGCACGGATGGATGGATGGATGGATGGACGGATGGATGGATGGATAGATAGATAGATAAAGTATGGATGGATGGATAAATAGATTCTCTCAGTGAAAGATCCGTCTCTCTCTCCTCACTGAATTGTATAAAAAAGTTACTGCGGTAGCTTTAATGGATTACAGCATCAGGATTTCCCTCGAGTGTGTTTGTTCACAAGGGCTATTTTTATAGCTGATGATAAGATGGCCAAATATTTTAAGTCTTTCTTATAGGAGTGTTAATTGTGCATGAGTATGCACTGTACTCCTGGGGTCTAGTAAATTTTTATTCATTTATGATTCATGTATATTTCACATTTTATGGATGTTGTCTCTGTGCCAAAGCTTTGCCAAGTTGTTCAGAGTGCTAGCCTTTCACTTTTTTATTTATATTTATGCAAAAATGAACCTTGACTCTCATTTTTCATGGTCATTGACCGTGTATCTGGAGATCACTTCTCTACATTGGTGAAATGCAGTAAGTTTGGACTCCAGGGTGTTTGCTGTACTTTCTCTCTCCTCTCCCATTCTCTTCACGCTCACTGTTCCCCTCCACCGCTTCCCTTCAGACAATAGCTGGTTTGGCGGCTTACGGCTAAAAACTGGGATCGTCTGTCATTCTGAGCAGCATCTCTGCTTCTGAAAGGCCTGCAGCCGCACACTAATTAACTTATCACCCAAGGCATCTTCTGCACTGTTACTGGTCAACTGAGTGTCAAAAAATACTCGAGCATCACCCAGCTGTCCTAAAACTCAGCAACAAAAATATCCCGTGTGAGGGCAGTGTCTTGAGGGAAAACTTTATGCTTTAACATATTAGCTATGATTTTATAAAAGCTTTTTTATATATATATATATATATATATATATATATATATATATATATATATATATATATATATACAAAGCCATTAAATCAGGACAGAGAGAAAGATAGAGACATATTGTTCTGCAGTGATGTCTTGCTAATGCATGGCTTCAGCAGAACGTTGAGCTCAAAGTTGGTAAAAATCCCCTGCTAGCAAATCTCTGAGGCCTGAGAGAGATAGATGAAAGCTCTGTTGTGCTAAGGATCTAAGGATATTATATAATAGCTGATGTTTGGGAGAACTCTATATTATATGCCCTACAATATCCTTCTTTATGGTAAATTTTCACACTTCTAAAGTTATGTATTCCATCCTCAAGCCACGATTGATTCATTGACAGCACTCACAAAATTATCAGAATCATTGTGTTTTTTAACACAAAGCACTGATTATGCTACTGGTCAAGACTACTTCATTTTCTGTTTCTCCTGCTTCATGAATTTGTCTTTTCTCCTCTATCAGGCTCCAGGTTTCAAGAAACACCTGAGATTTGTATAGAGACTGCAGTACACTTTACACCACTAAATATATATATATATATATATATATATATATATATATATATATATACATACATATATATATTAATTTAACAATAATGAAAGTCTGCTCCACAAAGACACATGCAATGCCCTTGGGCTGATTTATTTCTCTCACCTGCGTAATACAATAAGGCACAGCTTCCTGGCTCCTTCATGTCTTTTTTAAGACATTGTGGGCAGAAATAGCCTTTTTTGTAGACCCTGTGGACCAGAATAGCTCTGAGAGAGATTTGTGGAGATGCAGGACACAGATAACTGCCCAGCAACTCTCGCCTTTGACTTGCGTCGAGTTGGAAGAAAATAAGAGAATACATTTCTTCCCTGGCGAGTTTACTTATCCCCTCTAGCCATGTGCAGCAAGAAGCCATGATCTTAGATGTAGCTGCATCTTGAGGAAGAGGACAGAAGCCCTAGAGGGACATTTTCCTCCCTTTTTTCACAGGAGAATAGTGAAAGTGGCACCTGGCAGAAGTGTTCCAGAGTTTAAATGGAGTGGCAAGGGATAGGAGACAGGAGACTTCTATACAAATTTGTGGTTGTCAGTGTGATGGAGACAGTAAGGTGAATATTTCCTGCTGTGCTCCACATAGTCGAGTGGAATTGTTGTAGAGACACACTGTGAGATTTTTTAGCACCATACAAATTGTCAATATTAGAAAAATTGCAATAACTCCAATTATTGTGTAGGTACTAATTATCGACTTATGTATTGTTGAAAGGAGCTGTTTTTTTCTGGACCACTGAGTGGGACAGGTTACAAAAGGCATATTAACACACTGACTGACTCACTGATTTGTCATTGTGAAACATAGGAGTCCCCCAGGACATCCCTACACCATGTGGACGAATCAGTAAACTCAGAGAATTAGCAAGGAATTTCACGGCAATGTTATTTTCCCGACCCGTATCCTGACAATCGCTGTGTTTTGCATGAGCAGCAGTTTTGACTCACAAGTATTCCAACAGTTAGACACCTGAGAAGCCAGTAAAAGAGCTTTGTCAGTATATAGAGCAGCAATAACCTAATAGAAACCAATGAATGATTCTCCTTCCCTGGTGATTGTTTTGCATCAATTCCCCTACAAGCCTGGCTGCTAGCTAGTAATTATGTATTGTATATAACATATTAGGACTCACCCACGCACCTCTCAAACATTCCTACCTAATCTTCCTTCCACTGTCACCCAAACTGCAACTTTACTACCCCCACCCAGTGACCACACCTAGTCCTTCCCCACCACTCATGTTCCCCAATCCAGATTTACGATATGAAGATATGAATGACTTCTTACATTTCTGATGGCAGACTGTGATCGGTCTAAGTGTAGACTTGCCTTAGTGTATTCTAAGCCCTAGATGCTCCACCCAAGGGATACAGAGTGTGTGAGATCTTTTGTGCACCTTTCTGGCCACAGCCATCAGAATGTTGACAGTTGCAGTCTGATTCTCTCTATCCACATTTCCATGTGCTGGTTTCCAGTGAGATACCAAACACCGCAAGACTGCAAGCTTTGTAGCGCAAGATGCAATCTAAAATGTTCAATTCTTTTCAATTAAATTTTAAGAATACAGCACATTTATTGCCTGAGCAGCTTTAGAGAAATCTGGATGTAAGTTTAGATCCCTAATGAGCAAGCCAGTGGGGAGAGTGGCATGAAAAAAAACTCTGGAGGAAACCTGGCGAGGAACCAGACTCTGTAAACCAGGGATAGTGCGATTATACACTCACTGTCCACTTTATTAACACATATACACCTGCACATTTGTGAAGTTATCCAATCAGCCAATCATGTGGCAGCAGCACAATGCAAAATATTAAGCAGGTACAGGTCAAGAGCTTCAGTTGATGTTCACATAAAATATCAGAATGAAGAAAAAGTGTGATCTCTGTGTCTTTGATCGTGGCATGGATGTTTGTACCAGATGGGCTGGTTTGAGTATTTCAGAAACTGCTGATCTCCTGAAATTTTCACACACAACAGTCTCTAGAGTTTACACAGAATGGTGTGAAAAACAAAAACCATCCTTCATACGGAGGGTCTGCAGGCTGAAACACCTTGAGAATGACCAGACTGGTCTGGGCTGACAGGAAGTCTATAGTAACACAAATAAGCACTCTTTACAATTGTGGTGAGCAGAAGAGCATCTCAGAATCCACAATACATACCTTGAGGTGGATGGGCTACAATAGCAGAAGACCACATCAGGTTCCTCTACTGTCAGTCAAGAACAGGAATCTAAGGCTATCATGGGCACAGACTCACCGAAATGGGACAGTTGAAGATTAGAAAAAAAATCACCTGGTCTTTTTCCAGTCTTCAGCTGTCCAGTTTCGGTTGTAAAGAGTGCTTATTTGAGTTACTACAGACTTCTTGTCACCAGTCTGGTCATTCTCCTCTGATCTCTCTCATCAACAAGGTGTTTCAGCCTGCAGACTCTCCGCTCACAGGATGTTTTTTGTTTTTTGCACCATTCTGTGTAAACTCTAGAGACTGCTGTGTTTGAAAATCCCAGGAGATCAGCAGTTTCTGAAATACTCACATCCATCTGGCACCAACAACTATGCCACAGTTAAAGTCACAGAGAACAATTTTATTTCGTCCTGATGTTTGATGTGAACATTAACTCAAGCTCTTGACCTGTATCTGCATGATTTTGTGCATTGTGCTGCTGCCACATGATTGGCTGATTGGATAACTGCATGAATGAGCAGCTGTATAGGTGTTCCTATTAAAGTGACCGATAAGTGTAAGTTATTACTATATACAGGTGTAGAAGAGTAAAGGCAGACAGTATAGTGTGCTGAAAGAATGCACCATCTTTACAGAATCCTGTCTTTAAATGTCATTAAAAAAGTGTTGTTTGAGTGTGTGTAAACAAGAAAGTAGATGGTTCTTGGTCTGCTTTATTGATGGAACATACCATACTATCTAGCTTTGCTAGAGGTCTGGCCTGTGAGATTAACCTTACTGTTGTATTTGGTTTTTAGAATTGAAAGTAAGCTCAGGCTCTGTAGTACAAGATTCTGTGATCGGCTCGGAAAAAAATCACTAGTGTGGTATGAGGTGCGCTTAATATTACTGAATCATTTACAATTTAAAAGTCCTGTAGTGGGCACTCTTAAAATCACTTGTTTGTGTTATTATGATGGCTCTTTCAAATTTGTGTTTAACCTCAGATTAATATTTGGAATAGGTGGCTCCTAGTAATAAAATACTGATGTTAAGCCTCTAGGGTGTGAAATTTCTTTGAATGTGTGTGTGTGTGTGTGTGTGTGTGTGCATTGTGTGAAGGCATATGCCTAGCAGACATTCTAACACTTAATCAGAGTTTATTTGCTTGCATTATTGTACAGCCCTGTTGCAATTATTACATAATATTCCAGCCTCAATTATATTTGAACTGATCTGGATTAATTGAGGTGATCAGGGATTAATTGTTAGATTCCACAATCATGTTACCATATAAATATATATATATATATATATATATATATATATATATATATATATATATATATATAACACAACATTGATTCCAAATTAGTTTCTTTATACTGTATAATTATATAATTTTACTCATTATTGCATTTGTAATTATGGTTTGTTTTGCTGTGCGGTTGTCACTTAGCCATTGTCACCAATTTTCATGTCTTCCATTTGCAATATTGTAGTACAGTCTAAAAGGCCAGCAAAAATTGCATTAGTTATCAAGTTTTGATAAATGGTTGTTCTTCACAAGGTTTATTATTACTTTACTGTTATTCTTATAAAAGTGCCATAAAGTCCACGGAAAAGACTACTAAATTATTACTCATATTTATCTGTATGCTAATTGTCAGCCAGAATTTTATAATCATGACAAATCAGTTATTGTGTGTGTGTGTGTGTGTGAGAGAGAGAGAGAGAGAGAGAGAGAGAGAGGTTTAATACGATCCCAGCATTAGTGTGCACATTTTCAGTGTTTTGTATATAATGTATTGGGCTACATTCATCAGATATTTGTCACCTGGACTAGTTAGCATAAGTGCTGATTTACACACAAACAGACACCTCTGAAGCTCACACACACTGCCAGCTTCACAGTTACGACTGAGAGAGATGCAGGTATCAGAAGCAGCAGTGCTTTTCCAGACTCATATATCACATGTCCTCTGGGATATACCGGATACACACACACACACACACACACACACACACACACACCACACAAATTTTACACAGTCAGCATTCCACTAACAGAAGGGTTGTTCAATTTAACATGACCTCTCTCTCCTCTCTCTCCCTCTCTCTCATGCTCTCTTCCCCTCTCTCTTTGTCTCTGTGATCTCTCTCTATTCCCACTCTGCTTTCATTTCAGCTCTGGCAGAGGAGACATGAATCAGTTCTAATGATTCCAATTCCCTCCGACTCCATGGGTCTAATGCAATTAAGTGAACAGCGGAGCAGATTGAGAGAGACGACGTACAGAAATACACCACTAATCCAATCAGAGAGAGAGAGAGAGAGAGAGAGAGAGAGAGAGCACTCAGAACGGATATCCAGTCAACAATATTCATTATAACTCTCACTATTCATAGGGAAATCGCAGCCTTCTCATTTCTTAAATGAGGTATCTTCAGCTATTTTATCAGCTCCAAATAATGCAGTTGTGGTGTTAGTGTTGACATTTAATAATTACTGGGTGGTCTTTTTCTCCTTTCTTCTTCTCTTTCTCTCGTTCTCTTTATTAAGGAAATACTCCGGCACTTTTTACACTAATTGCTATCCACCACATCTCTAAAATATAGATGATTAACACAGATAATAACATTAATGCATTTCTCTCTCCTGAGAGAAGATTGAAAAACCTGTTTACTCACTTATAATTGTAGACAAAAGGCAGCTGGTAAATGCCAATAAATGTTTAAAATATGTTTGCCAGCACTAATAAAAGTGACACATCATATTTTTTATCCCTTTATAATATACATTTAATGTTGTAGAATGTCGGCAAAACAGGTTAGTTCCTGTTATCACTTATGTTATGGCACCTATGGCACCGTTGTTCCCTCAGCACCCTCTGTTTTTCTCTCTCTCTCTCTCTCTCGCTCTCTCTATTGTAGTTAATAAGACAAAAAAAATGCAGCTTGTCATGTTACTGAGAAACCACACAGAGTAACACGACAAGCTGTAATTTTTGTTTTATTACCTTTGCGCGAGAGAGAAAGAGAGAGAGAGAGAGAAGTGTAGTAACAGTGAACTTGTTTCATGGACGTTCCACAACATGTAATGTAACTAAACAAAAAAAAGAGTATGATGTGACATTCTTTGATTCATTTAAAAAGAAAAAAAAAAAAAGAAAGACTCTTTGACAGTGTGCTGTGGTATAAGAGCATGTCATGTCAGGTCTCATCACACCACCCCGTTGTTGATTAATGTCATATGACACTGTGTCCTGCCGTGTTTTATTCCTTACATAACACATGCACTCAACAATAAAAGTCTGAGAATGAGATAGATATGAGGGAAAATTAGTTCTTTTGTATTTTTATCCAACTTTTGAACACTGGAAGCTCCACAGTAAGAAGTGATTCCAGTTATTTACGTTTTTTTTCCTTTGTGTTTTGTTTTTTTTTCCGTTTGTGATATCAGTGAGTACTCTATGAGTCAATGAGTCATCAAGTCAAAAATCATTATTGAAATATGAAAAAAGTATTCCCAAATAACAAAAAAGTATACACATGCTCTACATAGGCATTGATTAAAAACAGAATTGGAAAACATCAGAGATATGTACAGAAGGTACAGAAATCTTTGCAAAGTGTTTTTTTCCCCTGATAGTGCTTCTTGGAACCTTCTATGACAGGGAAACACTCTGTTGTTGGGTTTTACATAGACTTTTGAAGGATTCCCCAAGAGGAACAAACTGAAGAATCTTCAATGATTTTAAACATCTATTTTCCCAAAACGTGACTGTAGACACAATGGCAATTTGTTATAAATATGTTTGTATTTGACAGTTGAGTTGCAATAGCACAAAAGACCGGTTATTTCTTTTCTTTAAAACATGACGGAGTCAGTGCTGGGCTCTGTAAAACCCCCTTTAATCCCCATTTTTATCTATGTTGGGTCCTTCAGTGTGACGTCTGTGTCACTGACTTGTTTCAGTAACCCCTTTAGACAGAACTAACATTATAAAAAGAGAAGCAGAGCATTTCAGACAGAAGTCCTTCACCAGCCCCAAAGCAAAGTGTTTCTGAAGTTTAATCAATTTGTTGCTTCCGTAGGGAAAACTAGTAAAACTAATGGACCCAAGTCTTTAACTCACCACTCCTCATGCATCACAGGAGCTGTTTATTGTCTTTCCTGCAAGAGACGCAATCAGCTGTACGTCAGGGAAGCCAAGAGAAAACTGGCTGATCAGTTTGTTGAGCATTAGAATGAAGGATTCTCCTTCGCCGTGGCGAGACAGTTCAGCAGTGATGGGCATAGCATTAACGACATCTCGGTTGCGAATGAGAAACATAAGAAAATTATCTCATCTTCACTCCATGAACCCAGTGGCATAAGCGTCATGTTTTGACAACAATTATTATCATCAGCTAGTTTCAATATCAACTGCTTTCACCAGCGTTTGTCCAAAAAGGCCTGTTTTTAGGGGAAAAATTTGTATTATGCTGAACTTTTACTACATCTACTATAATTATAGTACACTGAAGTGAGAGATTATTAGCAATCCACTCTCTGAATAATGTATGACCTGTTGTTTTGTTGGGTGAGACAACTTTCCCTAGAAATACATCCTTATACCTACACATGGGTTTCTGTATAAATAAACACTTTAAGAAAAGCTTTGTGATTCCTGGGCAGAAGCCAGGCTGAGAGAGCATCATTTAAGCAATTTCTACTGACTCTGAGCTTTGTTTAATTAAACAAACAGGATTGAGCTCCATCATGGCTGAAGAACTCATAATGACCATCATGACCATATGGCATCTTCTGATTATCTTTTTCCATATTGGTTGTGCTAACCGTGTGTGTGTGTGTGTGTGTGTGTGTGTGTATTGAGAGAGGTAAACAAGGTTTTGATGAGGTTTTGGTTTGGCAATCAATGAAAGCACTGAGACATAAATAAATAGTGATGTCAAGCTTTACTGCACTTATAAGACAAGAGCAAATAAACATCAAGATATGAAAATGGAAAAGAAATAAGGCTTCTAATTTGATCCCGTTTTTTCCTATTTTAGTTAAATAGGCTTTATTTACATGATTGCCGTACATTGTATTTACATTGCTCTACATTGCCAAAGCAAATATAATTTAATAGATAACAGCATGTGTGTATATATTTATTTATTTATTTATGTGTTTACGTGTTTATGTAGTTATACAATTTATACAAATTTAATAATTTCTTAGTATTTAGCATGTCCTTCTTTTGCCTTAATGACAGTATACTCGAGCTGGTATGGACTCCACATAAAACCTGACGATGTTACATCAAATCATTCGGAGTGTTACTTGAACATGTGCTTTGACAGAAGGGATAAAACTTAAGGAAAATCTGACTTTTTTTTTTTTCTCCAAAAGAGTTAAGACTAAAGTGGTGCATCTAAAGTGGTACCAGTTGGGACTGGGATCCCAACAAAAGCGCCACATGAGCAAGAGATTTACTTTCATGCAAGCGAGAGGCCATATAAAGCTCATGGGACAAACAAATTTAAACACCTTGGGTTTAAATCTAAATACAGTTATAGATACAGATAGTTATAGATACAGAGCACTAAGCAGATACAGATAATCAATTTGTGTTACACCCCTAGTTCCGACCCTGCAGTCTGATTGGGTGAGAAATGTCATTCCATTGACCAAGGGTTGCTAAGTAACAGCAACGGTTCCATTCCTCCAAGTTGTTTCCAAGCGTTACGCATACTTTAACATATACAACCTTTTTGTAAATGGATGTATTTGGAACGATAACTTACATTGTTGTTGTTGGTTTTATAACAATACTCTAAATGGTAACTGCGAGCACTGAGTGTAGGGTACAGGGCTGAAGTGTTGTAGAGATATGTGTGTGCCTAACTACAGCCCATAGCAGTTTTAACCATTGAGATCAAAAAGAAGTTTGTCATTCACCACCTTCAAATTCATCAGTGTGTTGTAGAAATTTCTCTCTGATACTGGGAGGCAACCTGCATCAGGTTTATACACGAGGCTGAGTGCAGAGTTCAAAGAATAGTATATTAATACCTTAACAACAGCAGTAATTGTCATCCTCTGTGTGTGATGTTTTATAGTAAGAATAACTGTGTATGTGAACACACAAATACATACAGCCAGGTCCATAAGTATTTGGACAGTGACACAATTTTCATCATTGTGCCTCTGTACACCACCACAATGGATTTGAAATGAAGCAATCAAGATGTGATTGAAGTGGAAAATTTCAGCTTTAATTCAAGGGGTTTAACAAAATATGGTTTTAACCGTTTAGGAATTGAAGCCATTTTTTATGGAGTCCTGAATTCCTTCCATTTTCACAGGCTCAAAAGTAATTGGACAAGCTAAAATCATAAATATTAGAATTATTTTTAATACTTTGATGCAAATCCTTTGCAGTCAATGACTGCCATTGACCAAATGCTGAGTTTGCTCCCTGGAGATGCCAGGCCTTTACTGCAGCCGCCTCCAGTTGCTGCTTGTTTGCGGGTTTTTCTGCTTTCACCCAAACAGCATGCTCAGTTGGGTTGAGGTCAGGTGACTGACTCGGCCATTTAAGAACATTCCATTTCTTTGCCTTAAAAAGCTCTTGGGTTGCTTTTTGGGTTTTGAGTCATTATCCATCTGTACCGTGAAGCGCCGTCCTATCAGTTTTGCAGCATTTGACCGAATCTGAGCAGAAAGTATAGCTCTGTACACTTCAGAATTCATCCTGCTACTTCTATTAGTGGTCACATCATCAATAAACACCAGTGACCCAGTTCCACTGGGAGCTTATATGCCCATGCCATAACACTGCCTCCACATGTTTGATAGATGATGCGGTATGCTTTGGAACATGAACCCTTCCTTTGCTTCTCCATACTCTTCTCTTCCTATCATTCTGGTACAATCTTGTTCCAGAACTGGGCAAGCTTTTTGAAACCTTTTTCAGAGGTTTTTTTTTTTTTTAAAGTCTAATCTGGTCTTTCTGTTTTACCAGTGATTTGCATCTTGAGGTAAACCACCTGTATTTACCTTCATGAAGGCATCTCTTGATTGTAGACTCTGACAATGATACACCTACCTCCTCCAGAGTGTCCTTGACTTGGCTAGATGTTGTGAAGGGTTTTTCTTTCACCAAAAGAAAGGATTCTGCATTCATCCTCTTTATTTTTCTTCCGTGGTCTTCCAGGCCTTTTGGTGTTGCTGAGCTCAGCATTGCATTCCTTCTTTTTAATAATGTACCAAATTGTTGATTTGGCCACTCCTGAAGTTTCTAGTGTCTCTCTGGATGGTCTGTTTTGTTTTTTCAGCCTAATGATGGCCTCCTTCACTTGCTTCGACAACTCTTTGGACTGCATATTGAGAGTTCCCATGAACAGCTATCAAATGCAATCTCAACACTTGGAATCAACTCCAGTTGTCCATGAACAATTGTCCATTTACTTTTGAGCCTGTGAAAATGGAGGGACTCTGTAAAGAATGGCTGTAATTCCTAAACTGTTAATGCAATATTTTTGTTAAATCCCTTGAATTAACGCTGAGAGTCTACACTTCAATCACATCTTGATTACTTCATTTCAAATCCATTGTGGTGGTTGTACAGTGTCACTGTCCACATACTTACGGATTTGACTGTATACCCACATGCAACAAACAAACCAGCAGATATATGAATAAATTATAACAATAGAGCACATAATCATACCATACACACTAATAAGTATATTTGGAGAAAAGAAGCTGTTATTGGCTGTCCCATGGCAGCAACAAATTCAGCATCAAGGGATGTGTCTTGTGTCGTCTTCTTTTGACTGGGAGAAATGTGATGATTTGTATTGGTTTCCCTGAAATATATCTAATATTTCTCTCTCTTTCTCTTCATCTCTCTCCCTCCAAGGATTACACTGAACGGGATGAAGGTGTCTCGACCAGATGTGAGGATCGGCCGCTACAGGATGATCAAGCACGAGAGGGACAAGCACAATGAGCCCAATCCCCAGAGGTGAGTTCTGACCTTCTACCACACTACAGCATTAACACACACTGCCTCGCAGCATCCTCACTTAACCTGACTCTTTGTGGAGCCATCATATTCACTCCCACTCTTTGTTTTCTCATATATTGATCTGAAAAGTCCCGAGGCGGGTGATATAAATTTTGCATTTCACAGGCGTTTTATGTGAACATTGGCAGGTAGCTTTTCTCTGCTTTTCGGAGGAGGTGTAGGAGGTGCTGCTAATTTTAATTGTCGTTGCAGTAGGTGAACAGTGCCAGTAGACTTAAAGGTGCTTCCTTCTGTAATGAGCTCTGTGTAGAATGAAGAGATTAGAGATTTTAAAATAAATAAATTATACTTGTAAGAGAAGCTTTGATGGGGATTATTGTTAATCTGGAATTCAGGTGATCTAACGTAACACAATTTATTGCCCCTGACTTCAACCTTCAAAGAGAGACAGACAGACATAGAAAATGTTTTTCTCTGTTTTATATTCTCAGTGTTCCCAAAATCAAATTATAGCCTTCCACCTTTTGCTTGTCTATCTATCTATCTGTCTGTCTGTCTATGATGTTTGTTCTCAAAGTTTGTATCCAGGCTTTGGCATTAAAATTGTTAATATTTGCCATTGCAATATTAAATTTTGAATGAGAGAGAGTGAGAGAGACAGAAAGACAAACACACAGAGAGGGAGAGACAGAAACTATATTTTCTATTTTATATTCTGTTTTATTCTCAATGTTCAGAAGATCAAATTATAGTATTCCATCTTTTTGATTGTTATTTATTTGATTGCTATATAATTGTTTGTTTGTTTATTTATTTTCACATTTGGTTTTTCGTTTGTTTCCGATGTTTTTCTGATTTGTTCTCACAGATTGTATTCAAGGTTTGGCAAGAAAAATGTTAATATTCGCTATAGCAATAAACCAGAATTATGGAGAGAGAGAGAGAGAGAGAGAGAGAGATTACCCTAATGACCATGATGATCTCATCTTTGGGAGTAGAACCTGTAGCTGTATTGTCTTTGTAGTTGCATTATACCTTGTAAGTTGCTGTGATATAAGAGGAATGAAACACCACATAGAGCGTGCTGTTATTGGAAAGTAGCCCTCTTCAGTGTTGGTAGCAGTAACACTGTGGCCACATCACACCACCCCATCATTGATTTTCCAAATAAAAGCACGCTACATTGTGTTTTATTCCTTAGATATCGAATAAATAATTTCAGCACACGACTAGAAGACAATATTTTTATTTTGTTATGAACCCATACGACGTACTACAGCAGTTATGAACTGTTAACTTTAAACTTGCAGTGCATATAAATTCATGGCCGTCCTTCCCACAGTCGTTCACACACTTGATCGTGCGCGTTTATGCTGAGCTAAGTGCATTGTGTGCCTGAATAGTCCGGGTATGAATGGGTATTGATGAATATAAAAAAAAGGGCCAATCAATGGCTCTGGGGTTGAATGTTGTGTTGCAGAGATGGATTGTTCTCAGCGAAAGAGAATGCATCGTAGAGCAGCAAATTGCAAAACAATTCCAGCGGCTGCCACAGGCAGTCAGAGGTTGGCTCGCTCCTTATCAATCCTAGATGGAGCTGTGGGTAAGAAAGCAAGACGAAAGTGTGGGGCAGCCATTAAAAGTTGGCAGTGGGCTTTTCTCCACTCAGAACCATTCACTGCTGACATTCACGTTTTTTTCTCTTTATTTTTCACTCTCCCTTCTTGCTGTGTCTATCTGTCTGACTCTCCTTCTTGTTTCAGAGCACGAAAATAAGATTTAGACCATTTTTTGCAGAACAGCTACAACAAAAAATATGATAATCCCAATCAACAAACTAATTAGATCTACTGAGCTATTCTCTCGCTTTCTTTTTATTCTTTCTGCCCTCTCCAAATGAGCTAATGGAAATAATGAGCGCCACCCACTCCATTAGCTTCATGCTAATTTTGCATGCACGCTGACACTAATGAACTCGAGCCAACGGTTCTGCTTTCACATTTGTTTGGGCTCTATCATGCTTCAGATAGACCACCACCACCCATCCATACAGGCTGTTATTCCCAAAAAAATAAGCCTTAGTGTTCTTGGTAACCTTTGACCACTTCCTCTTTAGGAATGCACACTAAAATGGTTAACAGGATGTGTCGAGGAGGGTGATGCAGCGTTACACGCCTTATTAATGGATGGTATTATATTCAGCCCTGCGGTAAATCACTCTTTTGTAATTGTCAGCGTTCATTGTAATTGCAGCTGCTTTCATATCCCCAAGACAAGTGGAAAAAGCTCAGTGTGAGGCTATTAAGTGCTGCGTGAGACAAACCCCACCATACAAATGAACACAGCCGTCTATTGAGAGGTAATATCCAATGGAAATTGCTCATCAATTGGTGTAATTTTCCTTATGCTCCCACTTTGCGTGGTCAATTATAGAGCTTTATCGTTCTGTTGTTGTCAGCGGATCTAAAAAATTCAGATTGATATCACATTCTCTACTTCTGTATTTAGTTTTCAGTTTGCTGTTAGGGCAATAGATATTAGATTTATGAGCACTTTATAAAAGCATGTGTCAAAATACAGTATGTGATATAATGTGCAGAAAGAGAAAATCACTTTTATTAGCCAAAAGAAATCACATTTCAGATTGTTTATGGTAGTTAATACATACATACATACATACATATGTGTATATATATATATATGTGTGTGTGTGTGTGTAAGTATGTATACATATATTGTGTGGTTTTATTAAGAAAGCTGGAAGAAAAGGAGCATGGCAATTAACACAGGCAAAAATAGATGTGCAGAACTCTTTAAAAAAATAATAATAATTTTGTTATATCATCATCATTACTATTGCTATAGTTACTTCAGGGCCACAAAGCAGTCAGACTATAAAAGACACAATCTTACAAGATGATGAAGATGAACTTGCAGCAGAGTGCTGAGTAATACACATAATCACGAGCGACAGAGTCATCAGTCACCTCAGCTGGTAACAGTATTAGCAAAAGAGAACACACCTAAGTAGACATTTACTCTAGCACTGCAGCGAAATGAAAAATCTTGCTCGAATGCAAAATCTGGGCTGAGAATCAAAACCCGAAATCGATGCTTTGGTAGCAAAAATGTTGACCACTACCACTTCTACTACAACTACTACTACTACTACTATTACTACTAATAATAATAATAAATTGTTGGGTTTTTTTTGTAATAATTATTTGTCATTTTTGTATATATATTTTGCTTTCGTTTCTATTTTGATGCTTTTAATTAAAAAAATTAATTAGTGCTTGAGTTTTTGTCTCACTCCTCATTTTACAGATACTTTGACTTTCACATTAATGAGAAATCCAACATAGAAATATAAGAAACAGCTAAAATTAGGCTCAAAGTTCCAGAATGCGGTGCAGCTATACAGCACAGTTGCGCTGAGTTACGGCAGAGAGTCGGCTCGGCTAGTTAGCTGTCTGCAAGCATGATGATGATGATGACGGCGCTGTAAAACATGAAAGCTGAAGCTTTGGAAGCTAAACTGTTTGAGAAGAGTGTACAGAGAGGAGGTAGAGTTAAAGCTAGGGCTATCCCACTGGTGCAACTATCAGCAGGTAGTTGAACAGCATTGTGGGTACTGTGGAAAACATGTAACCAGAGTGAAAATGTACCAACATGTCTATGAAAGACATCAGAATGTCATTACAAAATAAATCTTGGACACCATCGGAGATCACGTGTTGATTATCAAAATTACTATGCATTAAGTCATCTAAGTCATTCCGGGGGGATTTTACATCTAAGTGAATGTAAAATAGGGCATTGTTCTGAAAACTGAGTGTATTTAGTATGGAATATGTGATGAACTTTCAGTGCATCACACCTTTACACGCATCTGCATTCAGTCCTGAGGGTGTTTTTTGAGGTTAAAGTGTTCTTGAGCCGGGATTTCAGGCATATCCAGATGCTTATGAGGGAATGTGCAGATCAGAATTAGTGAATATTGTAGTAATTGTTCGTATATTAACATCATAAAAATAGTGCGAAATTATTAGTGCCTTCTGGGAGACAAACACACAACACCCGTCATTAGCACACTTGTGCATTATTTCACAATGTCTTATTCTGCATGATAAGAGGTTTAGTTTTAGATAAAAGGCTTAAGAAGGTTGAAGAGCCTTTAAGGGACGCCTGTCTATTTGATTAGCTCATGTTGGTCCTTTTTATTTCTGACTTCCTATGTTTAGGCCTGCTGCTTGATTCAGTGTGTAAGAACCTTTGCTCGATTAGGGCTGGTTATCTCATGTATAAGAGCTCTGTGTCGTATCTCAAGCATGGATTAATTCTGAGGCTAATCTTGTATGAAATAGGCGTATTTGATATTTTGTCATTTGTATTTCCCTTAAGCCCAGGCTGAAAATTAGCTTATTGAAAATGCCACTAGTTTTCTAAAAACACTTAATAGCACCCAAATTCTGTTCACCTGTAAATGGACAAGTTTATATACATAGCGCAAGTGAACTCAGAGTGTTGAGTGCGCAGTCATGTGTTATGGTACTAGTGGCTTGTCCTTAGATAAAATCCAGAAAAGGAAAGAGAGATAGGTGCGGAAAATGTGCTTGCATTCTCCAAGCAAGGCTGATGTTTACCTGCTGATGAATGTTTGCCCTCTTTAGCACTCTATCACTGCCATCGCTGCCTTTGTTTTGGTCACTCCAGCGAAAGAGCTCAGTAATGAGACACCACACTCGCCCGAGGAAGACAGCGCGCTATTTATCAACATTGCACTGATTAGTTAACATCGATGCCGCCTGAATATTAACTCCAGTCTAGCATGAGCCCTCTCATAGACGCTGAAGCCGTTCCACCTGAGGACATAAATCGTCAGCTTTGACCACTCTAGCGGCTCTAATAGGCTTTGTAGCTTGTCTGATGATATGGAAGCTGATAGCAGGGTACAAATCATGCTAGGCTTTATGAGGACTTGTTTAACAGTGCTCCCTTGTGACTTGGCTTCTATAGGAAAAGTTCACCATCAATTAAGAAGAAAATCTTCAAGGAAACATCTTTTTGTTAGAACTTGTCTGGTATTGAAAAAATAAGAAGGTAGGGCTTAGTAGTCAGGACTGCAGGTTCAAGCAAGGGTCCTTACTGTAGTGAAATGGACTCCTAGAGAGATGCAGGTTCGAAGGGCAGTAAGCCAAGTATTCTGGCACATTAGAAAGTCTTCAACAGAGTAGAAAGTTGATATTATGGCTAACATCAGATAATAGTAACGATAACATTCACTATTACTGACATTAGCTATTATCTGATAACAGTAACATTCACTATTACTGACATTAGCTAGCTACACGCAGTGTTCATAATAAACTGAAATTTCTAATGTAGCTGAGTACTAAAGAGCAGCTAGCAGACCTGTAAGAAGTGTTTGTGTGGTTGCACTAAATATTTTATTGTATATTTTGATGTATCTTTATAAGTACATTAATACATTTGTTACAATGAAAATTTGAAAGTAAAATGTCTAGGAACAATGTCAATTTTAAAAAAGTGAAATTTTTATAAAACGTATATTTTCAGTTCTAAAATGGCCTGAGTCTCATTCGAAGCTGTTCATTGGCCACATCGCAAAACTTGAATTCTGTATTAATGCGACAGGTTTTAAACCAATAAAACCATTACATGAATGTCTAGTGGACACCCTATGATTTTCAAAATCTCAGAAATGCTGTACTGCTCAGCCTGCGCTACTGTTATCACTCACGATCAGGTGTTTTGTGCAGACTATACAAGCAATCGTGAGGAGGCTCACACACTACGTACACACACATGATCTTTCCAACAGTTTATGTCCAGGTGTTTAGCAGTGTCTTATTATTTTTAGCGGTGGTTATTATGATGGCTACATTTCAGCTTATCTCACGTGCTAACTGTGTTCTTGGGCTTGTTGTGACAGCTTGACGTGTTATATTTACTTTAACCTTACAGGAAATGTCACTTGGTGCGCATGATTTCTCATAAAAGATTGTGAGCAAGAGCATAAGAGACAGAGAATATAAAGAACATAACGTCTGGGCCAGGCAGAAGCAGAAAAAACTGATATCCAGCACTTGATTATATGTTTTATACCGTAGGTGCTTTCTACATGTGTAAGTGAAACAGCAACTCCATGTGACTATATTTATCTAAAATTACAGATAAAATTGTTTGACCATTTTAAAATGTTCATTATAGTTATATCTTTGGCTACCCGTCATGACTATTACTGATAATGTTAATATGACGCTCTTATATCACTGGATCTAAACTGTCATGGCAACTCATAACAGAGTCAGCTATCTGCCATGACACATTTATGATATAGTTACATTATTCAGATCTACAGACGATAAATGCTCTGTGTATGTTCTGAGGTCTAATATGGTTGATGGTGTGTATATAATAGCATTCTACCAATAAATTTGATATTAGATTATACCACAATGCTGTAGAATTCTGGATTCTGATTGTTCTGATAGTTCTGGCTGTAACATGAATGATAACTTTATATTATTGTGCTTGTTCTAATACATTACTGTACCTCTTCTACAGAAATAGCTCATACACAGGGACTTGTATGGTGGACGTGCCACATGATCTAAGACTTAATAATTAACAGATTAAAAAAAAAAACATGTTTAACAAAGAAGAACATGGAATTGTTGATGACGTGAAGTTTCTTATTAGGAGACGTATTTGTAACATTTATGGAAGGAGTCTCATGTTCCTGGGCTTTGTAACACTCATGGTGCTTTATAAAGTTTCCCAGCACAGGAAAGTCTTAAAGACAGAGGAGTTTATGCTTTGTGGTTTCTTCATAAAATGACACGCTGCATATTTTGAGAGAGAGAGAGAGACAGAGAAAGAGATAATGTAAATGATAACAGTATCCATAACATTAAATCTAACCATAACATGTTAAAATATGCAATGAGTCATTTATTAATAATCATTGTAATCCTTGGCAAATCACTGTAGTATATGCAGACCACGTCGTTATACGAAAATAATCCACTTCGAGGTAGCACTACAAGCGGCACTCCACGTCATGTCAGACCGTATCACACCACCCAAGCATGGATTATTTTCATATAACTGCACGGTATGTCATGTGATATTCCTTATTTATACCACAGTGCTGTTGAGTTCTGGATTCAAATTGGTCAGTAAATATTATTTAATTTTTTTTATTTTTTTTTTTAGAACAGAAGCACTGACAGTAGTTTTGCTGCAAGGCAAATCACATAAACAAATCACATAAACATTGATATGGGGAGGCTTTCTGTAAGGAGACATTTATTTAACATTCATGGAAGGAGTCTCCAGTTTCAGCACTTAGTCAGAAATTACAGCTGTTCCTTTAAGTTTTCCCACTATGGGAGAGTCTTTACACTAGGACAGAGGACTTTCCACTTTGTTCTTTCTTAGTAACAAGCTGCATGTTTTCTTATGAAGTCTTAAGAAGTTCGAGAGAAAGTGAAGGGGCAGTTATGCAAAGTGAAGTTTTTGAGCATTTTGTAGTGTTTGCTAGGTATGATGGAGCCGGCACATTCTGAGTCATTTCAAATCATTACTCAGGTTCCCCAGCAGTCTGTTCTAGGACTGTTGCTATACTTTGTACTCTCACAGTGTTATGTGATTATGGCTGTACCACATGATACAATATCATTACAGAAAAAGCTGAAAGCCAGGTTACACAAGGAACAATTTTATAGGGATTATATTATAGTGCAGTTTGAAGACCAATAAGCCAAGACAGCTCAAAGAATTAGGTTGGTTTAGAGTAGCATTAAGGTCCAGATTGTTCAAGAACTGCGTGCACATTATTTCTCTGTCACCTGTGCTATTGAGTTTGTGTACTAGCAAGCATTTTCCTGTGTGCCCTGTCTAATAACGTCAATGTCATGAGACCTTGAGTCATAGGACCTGAGACCCACACTGTGTATGTTACGAAACGCACTGCATACTCTGCATAGTTATTAGATCATTACTATGCAGATACGTTGCTGCTTAATTTAAAATGAATATGCAAGGCACATGCTGCATAAATTTGGAGTAAATTAGTATGAGAGCAGCAAAACCACTCAAATATGTGTAAGTGCAATTTATGTAATGCACTCTAATTTTTTCCCTCCAGATACAGTTGGCCTTGTTCCTGTAGCCCAAGTGTGGCCCTGCCAGGAAGCCCCTGAATTACTGGCATGGTTGTACGTTAGTCAGCTTCCACTCTGAGATCATGATACCAGTGTTGGAAATGATAAATTATAAAGACACCCAGTCATAGTCTAATGATAATTGCCTTCTGTGAGTATTATTACTGTGAGTATTATTACTTCAGTCATCTCTACAGTGACAATTTAGAAGTGGATGGCAAATGATAGGTCTTACAATATATTCTCTGTGCACAGTTAGAGAGCCTATTGTACTTCAAGGCCAGGAGGATGCTTAAGGATCTTACACCAGAGCCACTAGCTTTAATGTTTGATTCAGTAAGACAGGCGCAGGCTTCACTTTGACAACTGAATCAAGGCAAACTTTGTACTGCTTCACCCAGATTTGTGTGGAAGTTTGGGAAAATCTGTCAGATGTCACCGTGGCTGAATTCTGGCAAACAGCCAAAATGAGTAACAATCAGATTTCGACCAAAGGTGGGTTTTTCCTGAATATCATATACTTACATATACATCTCTGCCATATATCTCTAACAAAAGGATGCAGAAATGTTTTATTATCTTAACTTGCCTAGGCTTTGTGCAGAGGTCAGGTGAAGTAGATAAGTGGCCAGTTTATAGGTGCATTAGGTAAGATTAGTCTTTTTTTTTCCAGGATGAGTTCTCTAACAGTAAGGTGGGTTCGACAATTGAATGATTCCCACCCATGTTCATGAAGCTCCACTCCCAGGATCTTAGCTGGCGCATGTAGTGTTTATAAAATGACTGACGAGGAAGTGCATCCAAACACAAACAAGCATTCTGGACCGGAAGTCAATTTTCCAAACGGGGTTTCTCAGCGACTTAATGAACTTTTGCTCAAGTTCAATCAGGTTCTACTTATATCTTCCAGGTTATTTGTATAAGTAAGCAAATAAAAAATATAATATTACACCTTTAACCACCAGAGCTGTTAAAAAAAAAAAAAAATAGCTGTAGGCCTTTTAAAGGTGGGTACAAAGTCAGATGGTGGTTTCCATGGTCATATTTATTATTTATATATTTTATTTATTACATGTTAAATTAAATGCAAATGAAGTCAATACATAGCGTTTGCACAAAAAATGTGTTGGTATCTAAGACTAATAATAAACAGATTTTTAAAAGACATGTTTAACAAAGAAGTTAGAAGTGAAGTTTTTTTGTTCAGACTATGTGTAACATTTATGGAAGGAGTCTCCAGTGCCAGCGCTTAGTAACAGTCCTTTATAAAGTCAGTGGATTGAAATGGAACCTTGCAATTTTCTCCCATTTTGCTTTTGGAAATAACTTTACTCCTGGTTGAGATATGTGAAATAATGAGACATTTCATATTTCAGTTTTAGGAAAGCATGTAGGTTTTAGAACTATATATAGTAGACAACTATTTCTCCAGTCCACCACAAAAATGTGTGCAATAGTTTGCAGTGTGTTGTTGTGTATGTGAGAGTGTAGAATAAACTTCCTGGAAAAAAGAGTTGCTAAAGGAGGGGATTGACTGCTCTGTTATTGCTTTGCTAGTTCTGCCATCTTCTGGCTGATGATGTTACAACAATCCGGGAAATGGAAAAGCATGAATGTAATCTTGGATCTTTTTTCATATATTCAGGATAAATAGATTTCCTCAGAGTGGTGTTGTTGATGGAAAGTGCGTACATGTAAAGTTTAATCATTCAGAGCATGTCAGGTCTTTTGGCTGTAGATGACGTTCTAGGCCATGGACCTGACATTTGCACTATTATTATAAATATTTTATTTAATACTGGAATGGTAGCATGCTTATTTGGGGGTTTTCATTAAGCTGTTTTATACTCATTTTGAATTTGTGTATGACTTAAACCTGAACGGAAATGACAGAATAAAAGTAGAGGTCCATAGGCAACATGATAAGGGGTAATGGAAACTAGTATACAAATAAATGATGTTGTACAGGTGTTTAGGATACATTATTCCATACAGGTATTCATAGTAACCAGGAAAGCTTTGTTGAGGCATGTGCTTGCACTGATAAATAGCATGTACCACTGATTATGCGCTGTTTTAACACACCATCATGTGATGCCTCTTCAGAATATCCACAACAGTAGATGATGAAAATATGCAGCAATCCACGTTTTCTTTTTTCGTAAACCCGCTTAAAATTTGCTCTCTTGCTTTTTTTCTGACAGGTTCAATAAAATCCAGAACACAAAGAACACCATGAGGAAGGACGGCATCAGCTCGCTGACATATCGCCTGGTCTCCATTAAAAAGTACCCGCTCTACACCAACATCTCAGTGGAGATTGGCAAACCCCCTCCCAGACCACTCAGAGGATAGACCACGGCCAGGTCCACACACACACACACACACAAACACACACACACACACACACACACATATATACCGCCCATGGCCGTGCGCCTCTGTGTGCAGCACTGATATGCTGAACAGGTTAGTTCTCAGGAATACACTGGACTTGTTGTGGATTTATAAACACACATCCACGTGCAGATTTTGACTCCAGTACAGACACTCAGTATCTTGCGATGACGGGAACTGACTTTAGAGCACGGACAGCCATAGCAGTATGAATGATGCTCTAACAGACCTTCTGGTCAAACCTGGAGGACACAAATAAACATTGTTTCTGGGCACAATCTCAAAGGAGAACCCTGTTCACTCGATGTAAATCAGTTGGAACATTTCAGAAACGAATGCGGTTTGTACCTGCAGCTGCTGCAGCATCCAGCTCGTTTTCTCATCATATCTACAAAGCTGGAGATGATAAAGACACGTAATCGGTGCCTGAAGAAGCCTCTGGATCATCTTCTCTGTCACTTTCCAACCTTTTTTCTTATTTTGTATTTCTACTCTTCCTGCTCTGTGACTTCAACCACGGAAGCACTGATTACGCTGAAAGCTTAAACATTTCAGTGACCGGATTTGGATAAAGTGATAAAGTGAGTACAGGTGCTTCGGCAACCTTTTTCTTACTAGAGCCCTGCCTTTGGTGGTCTAGAATTGAGTAGAAAGGGATTCTGGGAACTCTCACTTGGAGACCAAGGGAATTCTGGCAAAGCTGTACTTGGTCACCGCTGTCAATCGCTTGAAAACAACATTAGAAGCTATGTGTTTGTGTTTTTTTATTGGTTGTTCACCTCTGCCTGAAGTTTTTTCAGCTTAATGCATCTTAACATTAATTGCTGTGTGTGTGTGTGTGTGTGTGAAGTCATGCTCATTCAAGACCACAGTGAACTTTTATCAAACACTGGGGATGAAATTTGATTTATTTTGCAATCCTGTTTTTTTTCCCCCCTTTTCTTTTTCTACTTGTTGCTTCACCTTTTTCATTTACTGCCTATGCACACCATACTGATGCCTTCAGACATTTTATGAGGTGCTCGAGTCGTGTTTTCTTCTTTGGATATCTGTGTTAACTTTAATCGGGCCACCTTTTTTTCATTGCCATTCACTTAGCCTATTAAAGAAATACATTTCATTCCTTTTTTTCTCCTGGTGCCTTCTGTTTGACCCCTTGTCATTCCTCTTAATGTGCCGTGTTTTTCTTCCACGTGGTGAGTAGTTTTTTTTTTTGTTTTTTTTTTTTTGTCACCTTTTGGAGAGCACTTCTCTCAAAAGCTAATTGTGTTTCTGAAATTTGGCCTAGATTTACAAAGCTGCCTTGTTTTTGCATTATGGGTCAAAGGTTTCTCTAAATGAGAAATGTCTAATTCATCAAACTTTATGGTCATTTATTCAACACATTTATTCAAGCTGGTCATTATCTTAATATTATATTTATAATATTATACTACCACAGCGTTGTCGAAGTCTCGATTCTGATTGGTCAGGAGGTAGTAGTGCCAGCTGCAAGGCAAATCACAGGTTTATATTAGTATAGGAACAGTTTACACAGGGACTGGTATGGCCACATAAATAGCTTATGTGTAATTGTTAATATGGTAATGTTTTCTGTGAAGAGACATTTTTGTAGCATTGTTGGAAGGAGTCCATGGTGTCAGCTCTTTGGAACAATCTATAACAGCTGGTCCGTTGAATTTTCTGAAATGAGGAAAAAATTCAGGGACGGAGAGCTTAGTGGTTTCTCAGTAATATGACAAGCTGCCTTTTTTGTCTTTTTATGTCAAGAGAGAGAAAAAAGCAAGGCTGGTGAGGGAACAACTGTATAGCTGCCGTAACATAAGTGATAACAGGGACTAACTTGTTTCATAGGCGTTCCGCAATATTAAACGTAACTATAAATAGATGTATAAGTACGACGTGTTGTTCTTTAGTGAATAAAAAATTGTTCACGTTAAAAGATTGCTGTGGTATAAGAGGAACAAAAAAAACAGTTCAGGACATGCTGTTAAAACTTTTTTAGGAAAATAGTCAACTTCACATAATGCCTCCCTACTGTTGATTATTTTCCTATAACAGCACATCCTGTTATGTTTTATTCCTTACTTATAATATTATATTTATAATACTATACTTATATAATCCTTATACAAATATACAGTATACCAAAGCTTATCAACCGTGTTGCTAGTCGACTGTGGTGCAAATGTAGCTGACATACAGTTTGTGATAACCCACATGCAACAATCTATTATATAGTGCAGCGTAAATAGGCCTACGTACATACAACACAAACTCGAACATAATAAGCAAATATAACATTATAACAGCAGTATTGGACACAACGGCATTATAGTCCACTTTTTTAAAAACATATTATACGCAACAGTATGGTTTTAAATATAGCACAGACCATCATGCTGGATGGAAGTAAAAAAAAAAAGGTAATTGTATTTTTTTTTTTTTTTTCCTATTCCTGTTGTTGGTATATTCTGAACAGGAGGAACAAGAGCAGTACATTGAGCACATCATCTTTTAAATTTTAATTTCCCATACCAGCCATGTGTGGAGTTTATGAGATGTGAAGGGTGTTCTTTTTTTTTTCTTCCCTCTCCCCCCCATCGAGGCTGTCTTACGAATTGCAGTACACTGCAGGCCATCTGCAGCAGTTTTGTTCTTATCTTTGTGCCGTTCTTTCTTTTATTGCTGTGAATGTGTACATATGCGACAGTGAGGAAAATAATGAGATCTGTCTGTAAGTTAGAATCGTGCGTGTGTGCTGCTGAATTGAATCTACAGTGTAGATGTGAAGGTGCACTTTTTGTCAGTCTGGAGGGAGAGAAACTTTGTTGGAATATAATCTCACTGTGGTTTATGAAAGAATGTGTTCTTTTTGTAATCATCTACATATCATTGCTGCTATATCATGACGCTAGCAAGGCAGTCATCTCATTACATGTTTTGCACAATGCAAGAAGGAAAAGATCAGTATCACTTATTATACATAATACAGAACTACTTCATATGATCACAGCTTAAGCACATTCCAGGATGATAGCATTTTTGTTGGGAGTTTTTATGTCGAATATTTTCCCTCTCTGAAGAAGTAGCGCACTGTGTGTAGCTCTGTCTCCCCCTCTTGGTGTTTATGCTTCCCTCTCTTCTCTTCTCCTCTCCTCTCCTCTCCTCTCCTCTCCTCTCTTCTCCTCATCCATCCCATCCCTCCATCCTCGTCGGGAGAAGGTGAACCGTACGAGAGAAGGGCAGGGGCTCTCCGAAATATTACACCTGTAAGAAACAAACTCCGGTCTTCAAGCTCGGAGTGGCTTTTTAAACACCTATTGGATCTACTTAGGGTTTTTTTGTACATTGAATGTCAACATATGGTTCTATGTAGAATGCATTATGTCATATCGAACATACTTTTTGTATACAACAAATAAAGAAGAGCTGTTGCTTGGAAACCTGTGTCTTCCTCGTGATACTCATTTGCTACACTGTGTTAACATTACAGAGGAGGGGAAAGTGTGTGTGAGTGTGAGTGAGTGAGTGAGTGAGAGTTTACAGTGCCTCAGACTGTCATGGTGTTGACAGTATCTCACATTAAGGGGACTTGTTAAACGTCAAGCCGTTATACGAGCAGAACTTATCAAAGCATGAGCTAAAGCGTTTTGAAGTATACAGTCTCATATTTGCACAATTTTTAACAGGATAAATCCAGCATATGTCTGACATTACACCCTATTAACACCCCGTTCACTATTTCACACATCACTGTGGGAGTTGTGTCCATATACCCTGAGCATTTATGACATCCCATAATGCACCACGACAAGGTGGTGTACCAGTCACTACATTGGAGCAGAGGTTCTCAAACATTTTGTAGCCAGCGATCTGTAAAATAAACTCCACAGACACACTCAGTATGGATTTATTTTATGAACATAATCCATTTATTCATATACTAGGCTCGTTATTCACATTTAAAACACGATAAAATAAAATTCAATAAAAAATACAATAAAATTCTGGCTCTGTATTGGAGCCATAGAGTTTTTTGTTCCAGAAATTTCTACCCACAGGTCCAAATTGACATGGCTACTTGTTTTTGACTTATTAAAATTTGGATTAAACCCATTCCATTGAAGTGACCAGTCAAGCAGGCTAATAAGTGTAAGAACTCAATAATAAATATAAAAACTTAGATAATGGTGGGTTGCGATTTCCACTGCTGGAAGACCATGTGGACTAAACAGTGAAT
Source organism: Pangasianodon gigas (assembly GCA_022758105.1). NCBI lineage: Eukaryota > Metazoa > Chordata > Actinopteri > Siluriformes > Pangasiidae > Pangasianodon > Pangasianodon gigas. The sequence goes on along the minus strand of CM040457.1, from coordinate 24,544,552 downwards.
AGTGTGTGCTTTTGGACATATCCTATAACATAACTCACCAATATGACTTGACATTCGAGTCATGTTCGCAAACTGTCTCACAGGCAGAATAAGTAAAGAAGATTTCTGTTTTATGTAAAATCTGTTTTATGTTACCGGACAGTCATAAAAGGCATTTCACTCCACATCATACTGTGTATGGTTTTGTGGGTGACCAATAAAATTTGATTTGATTTGATTTGAGATGTCTGACTGTTCATACAGCTTATGTCGAGAATCACACTGGATATCAGATGTTATATTAATGTTCACTAGATACAGGTCTTATAAATAGGTAATAGACACAGAGTCTGTATAGCATTTCTAAATTGAAATTCAAGATTTCATTCCTGAGATCTTTCTCGCTTGAGAATCCCTTTTTCCAGTATAACACAGAATAACATACAGATATATAAAAAAATATATTCTGTTAGATATTTTACTGCATCAGTTTTCACATGAGCACTGATTTATTTAAAAACAAACCTTGTAGGTTGTTTCAGAGTTAGAGAACTTGCCATGGTTCTTCTGCAGACTTTGGCTCTCACTTACTTCTGTCTGTGCAGGTCCCAGACGACCTTAAAAGTTGCTTTCTTTAACATTGTACAAAAATTTCTTGGTTTCTGGAAAACATTTTTTGCTCTTTTTATTGACAGACTACACTATGTGCATGAGACATAAATATCTAAAACAACATTTACTAAAATAAATTAAGGTAACCTAAGATTTTGCACAGTGCCATATTACTGTATAAGGTGTTTACATGTAGTTGGTCATTTGATTACTAGATTTACACGATAAAACACATTAAAATCAGATTAAAATCCTGGGCTATAGTTAGTACTTTATGTATCCTGTTGTCATTATTCGTATGTTAAGCTGTATGGTTCGCCGAATTTATAAATGGGAGAATGTAAAGAAACATAGTTACATTTCTAGCTAGATGAAGTTCAATAACATTTCTGAAAATCCTGAAAGTCTGCTATGTAGTTAGCTAAATGTTATGCTAGCTGCAACTTCAAGGTTTGTACTGCAATACTATTGGAAAGTCTTGTGCAAAGTCCAGATTTTCCAAGCTATTTGACTCAAATTATAAATGCCAATGTGTTAATTTCTTTCTCACAGGACTTGCGACATGCCTACTGTCCTTTGCTATGACCACAGACTGTAATTTTAATTTTCTAGTATTGTTAGCCAGGCATGATGGTGTAATATTTGTGATGATCATTTGATTCTCATAGAAAGCACATGCTACCTGCCAGTATCATTAACATCCACTATAAAGATTATAAAGGTTAACTGCTTGTGACTGCAGGCTTACTGGAGTCACGATAAACACAAGGAAAACTGCCAAATGCTTCATTTCCTACTGAATGTTTAGTCCACTTATACTGGAACAATCAAATTGTCCGTCAGTCATTTATTTACAATTTAGCAGATTTCAAAACTTGTTGATAGAACATTAGAAATCAAGACTTTCTATACAAGCTGATAGAAGAAAAGGAAAAATCTGGTAATCAAGACAAAACAGCATTTATTCAAAGTGGTTTATTTATCGTTGTGTACCTCAGTATATCTCTGTGTTATAGGCCAAATCAAGACAATGTTGATTTACACTGTTTAATAAAAAAAGGAGTGAATTTCAGAAAATTCTGAAAAAGCTACTTCCATGCCTGCATGGAACTGGAGTAAGTGTTAACCACAAAGTGTCTTTTTTTGTTTGTTTTATTTCGTTTGCAGGAACCTCAGGCACACATGCTTAAACTTTATGATTATGTACATGTGTATATGCTTATGTAATCATTAAGTGTATAATATGTGCATTGTTATCATATGTTATATGAGCAAATAATCATACATCACTTCTGTTTAACAACTGTACTTATTGTAGGTTCCAATGCAAAATCTGGGATTTTCTGAAGAAACTTGTTCATGAATTGACTCATAGTTTGAAGGCACAGGTTGGATTGTTTGCAGAATCATTTTCAGTTTCTGGAATATTGCTCTGTTTTTGTTTCGTGTCATGTTTTTTTTTCCTGTAAATATTTGAAAACGTATTTACATGTAACCACTAACAGCAGAAGACTTGAACTGATGTGATGGCAGGTTAACCAGAAACATCGGAGGAAATACAGGACAGTGCATTTTATTATACAAACCATTAACAGTTCTAGCTCTATGTATTGCATGTATGCATCATGTATGATGTCTTTTCACAGATCTGTACCTAAATCTAACTTCTTATGCAATAAGGCTAAACAACATTCAAGAAGAAAAGAAAGACTGATGTCACACGTATGGCACCCAATTCATGGAGTCTCATAGTTACTAAACAATGTCTAACACCTACAGTAGGGTCGGAAAAGTTGTATAATATAATCAGTAATCAACAACTAATACTAATACCATAGCAAGTCATTGCTATTGGTTTTGTATTTTGTATTAGTTTTGAATAGCTGATTAAATATTTTTGGACGTGTGCTCAGACTTTTGGTCCTTACTGCAGTCTACATACTAGGGCTTAATTTGGGAACATCCCTTACAAGGCCAAAGCGACATTCAGCCGTGTCATTTAACATTTAACCTCAATGTTGGGCACGTTATACAAGACTACTGTTTGTAATCACAAAGGCTACAAGAGGCTACAATCAGCTACGCGAGCACAAGCTATCTTCAGCTTGATATGCAGGCCCTGCTGAGCTTCACCTTCTGCTATTGGAGAGTGTGTGAGTTTTAGTTTTCCCCCTCGCTGACTGTGCAGTTGCGGAGGCGGGTACATGTGGCCACTCGGTTGCCCTCCCAGTAGCCGGCATCCTGCCCGTCATGGCATCGGCATTTGGTGCAGGAATCCACCCACACTGCTTCGCCTCCGGGGATTATCTGCGTCCGAGAGTCGTCCACATAGCAATTGGGACCTAAAAAAATAACAAAGACACACACAAAAAGACCATGGACCAGAAATTAATTTATCATGGCAATCATTATGACTAGGGCTATGATGATATAGCATGACAGAAATCTGAATCTTTTTCCTTTAAATAATAAACTCTAGAATTATTTAAAACAGCGTGGCCCACTTTATAAATAACATCCTCTACCTCTTGCCCGGTATAACACTACTAACACTGCTGTGATGATAAGCATTGTATTTATTACTGAGAATAATAGCTCTGATGAATTAGAATCTAGTGCCCCTACAATCAACTTAAGAAGTATTGGCACCTTCTGTGAAAAATAACAAAACAGAAACGAATTTATGTGGAGAATTTATAGAGGGAGGCACGGTGGTACAGCGGGTAGCGTTGTCGCCTCACAGCTCCAGGCTTGTTCTTGTGTTTGGGTTTCTGTCTGTGTGAAGTTATGCACGTTCTCCCTGTGTCTGTGTGGGTTTCCTCCCACCTCCCAAAAACATGCCAGTGTTAGGACTGGATACTCTAAATTGCCCACGGTCTGAATGTTTGTGCATGGTGCCCTGCAATGGACTAGTGTCCCATTCAGGGTACATTCCAGCCTTATGCCCTGTGTTCTTGGAAGAGGCTCCGGATCCACCACAACCCTCAGTAGAATAAAGTGGTTACTGAAGATGAAAGCCTGAATGAATGTATATAATGAAGAATATTACACTAATGATATTATTACCACAATATTTTCAAGTAGTGCAAGGTTTTTTTTTTTGTTTTGTTTTTTTTTTGCTAGAAATGCTAGTTGCAAAATTATTACCACCCCCATATTGGTAATAAGGCTTGAGAGAATAACAAGCCAAGCACCAAGCCTTTTCCTGTCAGGCCAGCTATAATGCAGCTTTAAAGGTGTCAGAGGGTCTTATGTAAGGTGTGAAAGGTATACTTATGCATCCAATTCCTGGAAAGTTTCAAACTGTGCCATACTTTATACATTAAATACATAATTTTTTTATTAATGGTACTAAAGGTATACTGCTTAGGCATTTTTTTTAATATCTATTACTTGAACTGTGGCATCGATTAGTGTTGGGTCAGTGCCAGTATGTGGATTGGCTCCTGTAAATTCTAATGAGTGTGTATGATGCCCTGCTATAAACTAGCGTCCCATCCAGAATATATTCCCACTTGCACCCAGTGATCCCAGGATAAGCTACAGATTCACTGCAACCCTGACCAGGATAAAGTGTTTACTGATGATGAATGGATGAATAAAGTAATTACTTGACTTGTGCAACAACCTTCTATCACCATGGAGAAAACCAAAGGACTTGCAACACACAAGAGATTTAAACACTTAGCTCAATGTGATGGATGACAGGTCAAAGACAACAACAGTTTCTGGAGAGAGGAATTTTTTTAAATCATAGCTTGGTTTTGCTACACAATTTAGACAGACTATAATCATTTAATAATTATTTTGTGAGTAGTTTCTCTAATTGAGAGGCATATCTGTCATTTTTGTAGTCATTTTTTCCCCCATTCCCATGAAGGGTGCCAACAATTCTAGAGTTTAAATTATGAATTAAGTTTTTCTTGAAATTCTGAAATGTCTCATAGCAGTAAATCAAGGTGATATTATAAACTTAATTGTAATATTAATTGTATGCAATTGTATACTATTAATTAATTGTAATTAATAGTACTGCTACAAGAGATTGCCTTAATTCCTTCATATGCTACACCTTTATCTTCATAATCATACCCTAAAAAGAAAGAAGAGACAACTACCAGTAGTCTTAAGCTGGCGTGCAGGCCTTGACCATATTACTACCTCAGTAGCATGGTCTGCTGATTTAGCTCCCTAGAGATTCTTTCCTTTTTATCTGTTTGGATAAATGCCATGATTACCTGCTTCCAGCATACACAGCTCACAGTGCACGCCTGGATGAATTTCACAAGGAGCAATATTACATTTCCTGACTGGAAACTGGCACACTCATGTTCCTGCATCATATCCGTTTTCTCGAGTTTCAGATTATGTGCAAGTATTACACCAGGGTTATTACATTTCAGAGGAGACAAGATGAAGAGAAAAGAGGAATGCAGATAAACGATGGCTATATCGCTGCCTGGGGTATTTTGAGTTCGGAATAATAGGATTAGTACTACACTTTGATGTCAGTGTTTGGAAAAGGGGCTTTCTCCCCCTGAATTGGGTTTATCTACACTATTTAAAGCAGCTTACCATCTTTGCAGTCTGGGCAGCACTTCCCTCTCTGAAAGACCGGGTTCACACATGCAGGGGGGGCACAGTCCGCTACCAGGCACCTGGCAATGCCGTCGTTGTCGCAGGTGCACTGCTCACATTCTGATGGCTGGAAAATATACACATACGTTTGTCAGTGGAACCTAGTCTAGCCTAGTCTTGAAATGTAGTATGCAAAGCACATAACATCTTCTAAAGCCACATTTATCATACAGAAAATCATTTTTCTCCTCAGTGTATAAACGAACCAAGGCAGCTGGCAACTGCCTTCTATATGTAGAGCTCTTGTACTTTAACAAATGTAGAGGCATGACCATAAAATGACAGGCTTAACCTTTAAGTTGCACATTTTAACACAATGTCACTAGCTGCTCTGCATCATTTTGAGCTTTTCTCACAGAATACTTTATACAATATGTTCTTCTCCTCTAGGACAAAGAAATCACAGGCCAGCACACCCACCTGCTGTTTAAACCGAGACAGCGTGCCACCTGCAGTTCAGATTAAATGGGTTGACAAAAAAAACCCCACATCAGCTGGGAAAAGCGCTCGACTGCAAACCTGTCACGGGGCTTTGATTACCCCCTCAGGTTCCTTCCATTCCCTATAATAATCATAATAACTATAATAACTGAATGAGGAAGATAACGAGGCATATCTAAGACTGATCTCTACTGTGTGCATCCTGTGCTGCAGTCCCCAGAGTTATTTGTTTTTTTTATTACTGAATGGAGGAGTGCTACTCTACCACCATTATACATGCAAGAAAGGAAGAACTTCTGAACTCCAACTGTAAAAGACTATGCAGGAACCTTATAAAACATCACATGCCGTCTCTGCACATCAGTGTTCTGATGTGCTTCCTGTAATGTCAGATCCAGTCCAGCATCTACAGTACTTATTCCCAATAATGTAAAGCTGCTTTAAGACAATGTGCATTATGAAACACTACAACAGTACATGTATATGACTATAAAAGTGTCCCTACCTACAGGTAGTTTTATAAAACACTAAATCAGGGTTCCTCAATTCCAGGCCTGGAGGGTTAGGGTCAGCATAGTTCAATGATTTTCCTACTCAGTGATGGTTGATGAAACTCAACACTATCTAGGATCAGTAGGTGGTTTAAAGTGAGGACATTAGTCAAGACTTGAGTTTGGGAACCCTGGATTATATATTAGGGCTGGCCCAAATAGCTTTTCGCAGACTTCAAATATGCATTGGTCATTCAGAATTAACCATAATTTTCATTATGTTCATTATCGTACAAACTGCAAGTCAATAACTTAATAATAGCAGTAGCTAACAAATAATAAGCCAAGATACTTCATCCGATGGTGCAATATACGCTCACTATCCACTTTCTTAGGCACACCTGTACACCTTCTAATTCATGCATCTATCTAATCAGCCAATCAAGTGGCAGATTACTTGGGCCAATGCATCAAATCAGACCAAGAGGTCAAGAGCTTCAGTTAATGTTCTCATCAAACATCAGAATGGAGAAAAAATGTGATCTCAGTGTCTTTGACCGTGGCATGGTTGTTTGTGCAAAACGGGCTGGTCTGAGTCTTCCAGAATCTATTGATCTCCTGGGATTTTCCCCCACACACAAAAGTTTCTAGAATTGACACAGAATGGTGCAAAAACCATCCGGTGAGCAGCAGGTCTGCAGGCGGAAATGGCATTTTGATAATAGACATCAGCAGAGAACAGCCTGACTGGTTTGGTTAGGATTGGTTAGGCTACAGTAAATCAAATAATCACTCTTTACAACTATGGTGAGCAGAAAAGCATATTTGAGTGCACAAGAGACCGAAACAGGATCACCAAAACTGCACTGCTGAAGACTGAAAAACGTCACCTGTTCTTTTTCCAATCTTCAACTGTGCCAACTCCAAGTGTAGTGGAGAAACCATTATTTCGTTACCTCCATGGTGCACTTATATAAGAAGTAAGAAAGTAAAGATGAAGCTATAGATAATAAAGAAAGGAATACCAATGTAACAAATGAATACTCAAGTATTGGCCCAATTGTTTGGGCCAGTCCTACTGTATACAGTTATAAGAAATAATTCATTAGCCTGAGTTCCAGGTTATTATGCACATCAAATATTCTCATATCATCTAAGGATGTCTGTGGTCACATCCCTTGTCCCAAGAGGACCTGCATGTCCAGAGTCAGGTATTGTTTTGTGATTTCCCTGTTCAGGCACATCTAATTCAACTCATCTCTACATTACCAGGTTTAGTAAGGTACAGGATCACATTTAGGCTTTCATGCTCTCCATAAATAACCCAATAAACTACACTAATTACAACCTGAGCTGCTAAAGTACATAAGCATTTTTGCTGTACTGAATGTATAGGATATGAATAACCCCTGATCAGTGGTCACCAATACTCCTCATTCTTACCAAGCAGAGATCAGCATCAAACCAAATCTAATATTCACCTTGTCCAATGTCTTCTGAAAGTGATTAATTGGATCTGGTGCAGTACAGTATATCTCAGTATGTGCAAAAAGGTAAATCTTGAAGTGGAAGTGGAGTAGTGACCACTGATCTCACAATGTACAGCTGTTATTATGAGGAAATGAAGGAATATTTAGGCTTTAGGTCTCTACTCAGCCTTGACTTTGACCATCTTTCCATTATAATCAGAGGTACAGAGGGGGTTGTAAGGGGGTAGGCCTCTGGGAGCCATCAGAAAGACAGGCAGATTGTTTATGAGCCACAGGATCTTAGTGATTGAGTATATCACTGAGATATACTGCATGCAAGAAGATGCAAAGTGCAAACATGGAGGTTAAACTTTGGTTTTAAGCATATATAAAACACTATACTTTACCTGCTTGAACAATCATTCCTGGATGAAGGCTCAATTAAAAAAAAAAAAATCCAAAATCTATCAAAAGTGACCAGTAAATAGGATTGCACTATGGGGAAGTACCATTCAGAGACCTACAGTGGGACAACCGCATGGTAGCACCGAACTTTCCAAAAGAAATATTCATCTTGGCTGGCAGTGTGCCCAGGCTTCTTGAAGCAGACTCGAACCAATTTACTGGGTTACAGTGTTTAGGAACCAATTGTCTGAACTACAGTTGGCCTGGGAAACATCTGTAGAAGTGCAGAGAGCATTTAATGCACATACAGATGATTCCAGAAGATAACAAACTTGGGTTTGAAAGCCATTCCCAGTTGTCTAGCCTCAGTAAGCAGTCAGGCTGTGAACACTAATTCAGGAGGAATGATAACTCAGGTGACATGCTGATGTCCATACCACATACTGCTGTGTGTAAAAATCCCTACAGTATGTAAAAATAAAAATAGTATTTAAAAGGAAAATACCCAAAGAGTGGGCCACTTCTTACACACTGTCCATTTAAAATATATGGCAACAAAGAGCTGGATTGATGCCACACTGTTTTATTTATTTTTTTTGGTTAGTGATATTTGGTTTGATATATAGATATATATAGATATATTATTATATTATATATATATAATCTCCAACATATATTACCCAACATATGTTATCCAAAAGCTGAAGTCATGTGTTATTCCTGAGCTGAAGTCATGTGTTGAAGCAGAGAAATCACTAAAATGTAGAGGACAGGGGGGTACTCCAGGACCAGGGTTAGGAACCTGAGCCACTGAATATGGTGGGAGATACTATTTACTGGCTTACTGCTTTGGGATGTTCAGTGGGCAGCCTGAAAATATGTGTCATATTTGTCTTAAGAGTGCAGACATCATAAGAAGTAGCTTACTACTATAATATACTGTATAATAAATTGTAACCTCTGCTTCAGTTAAGGGCCACGGCCACATGGGTGGCACCAGGTGGGAGCTGCCTCCCTTAAAATCAGCCTTGCCACCCTAACTGCCACCTCAACTCTGACCTCAGATCACAACTCTGAGAGATCTACTATGCCTACTGTATGCAGTTCAATGGGGAGTAGTAATGAATCATATCTAGCTCATGTAGTTTTAAATCATTGGAGCATTGTAGATATTTTGAACAAATCTCTTCAGTACACAAAAAAGGTTACATCTAGCACCACAAAGGGGTTTTGGTTAGTTTCTCTGGGAGAACCTTTAAATGTTCTACGTATAACCCTACAACAGGGAAACCCTTTTATATTTAATACTGTATTAGGAAATATAGGGTAAAAACAATGTCAGTACAGTAGACTAATACATAATTAGGTTGTACCAACTGTTAGTGTGCTTTTGTTCTTCATTTTTCCCCTTGGGGAAACCCTTAAAGGTGCATTAGGTAAGATTTGTGAGAAAAAAGATCTCCAATGGTTAACTGAGTGGAGTTGAATAAGATTTGAATGATTTTTTTTTTTTACTCACTGACCCCGCCCCCACTTCCACCCATGTACACAAAGCTCCACCCCCAAAACTTATGGTGGTTCAACTAGAATTAGCATGCTAAATAGGGTTACCATTAGCAAGGGCATCACTTTCAAGCACACTTGAACATTCAACTGTTTGAAAGCCAAGTTACAACCCATTACATATAAACATGCAAAATTCTCCTCATAATGATTTAAGAGGATGTGAAGGGGCGTTGGGGGCGTGTCTATAAAATGTCTAACAGGAGACCAATCCGAATACAAACACACATTCCGGACCGTAAGGCACGTTTCCAAACTCGTTTTTTTTTTTTCAGCTATGTAATCCAATTGTTCTGAGACACTGGCTACTTTCACATCAAATTCTGTTTAAGGTCTATATTCAGGTTGCAGCCATATTCTGAATACGATGTTTATATGCGTACAATATTCCTGTATACATGGTTGTTGTAAGTATGCCGATCTACACATGTGCTTTTCCTTTCCTGCTGTTATTTCCCAGAGGATTCAAAATGCTGCTGTTGGTTATAGAGTATGCTCAGTTATTAGTTTTATTACTACTTTTTCACATTAATTTAATTAGGGCTCTAACCATCAAATATGCCCAACAACACCGCCTCGAAATGGAAAGCGTTGGTTAATCATATGTTAAGCTACGTGCATCTGTTAGCACCCACAATTCCTTGCGGACTGAGCATGTGCATATATCTCCTTCCAGTGGATTTTCTGATTAAGGCGTTTACCTAAAATAAATTTTCGACTGAAACAAGGGTGCGAATCAGAATTTGGGGAATCAGAATATTGTCTTAATCTGAATCAGCCAATCAGATTGCAGCGTTTACATGACTCAATGCTAATTAGAATATTGCCAAATTCTGATTAATATCAGATTATTGATGTGCATGTAAATGTAGCCAATGGCTTAAACTATTTTTTTTTTTATCATTTCTATATAATTGTCCAAATTATGTGTACTAGTAAGAAAAGAAAAGTATTGACTATTGCACCTTTAAGGCTTTATGCAGAACCCATCAACAGAGGGGTTCAGTTTCAGACAAAGTTCCAATTAGATGGATTTTAATTTTAGATGCCAGAACTTGTCCTTAAACTCTCCAGAGAACACCTTTTCCTACCAAACCATGCTGAAGAATGTGTTTAGGACACATCCTTGCTCCTTTTGGCACACTTTTTAGCAGGTTTGGGACGTTAGCATTCGGTTAAATCTGCCATCTGTTGAACACTTGATACTATTTAGTGTGGAAGTTTGCGCTTTGGGACGCAGCCGGATTGAGATTTAGAGGCTGAGACTCAGTGTGCATTAGAGCAGTGATTCATTAGAGTCATTAAACTGAGAACACCAAAATGATTCGACTCTTTGATTCATTGATTCATTACTGCGATCAGGTTTGGGATGGAGGTTGTTGGGAGAAACTTCTAGAAAATCAAAGCTAGGAATAGTTTCAGGAATGAGGTGCATGCTCAGTTAGGAAGTGAGTTGAAGCAGGAGGAGGAGGAGGTTTATTCTGTTGGAGGGATTGAATCTTTTTTGAATCAGTGTAAAAAGATTTGGTCGATCAAATGACTCCTGGCGTGTTTTTTTTTTTTTTTTTTTTTTTTTTTAACACGTTTCCATCCTGTTCAGTGCAGCACTGTGTGGTTTGTAACGCTCACCTGGAAGTTTTGGCCGAGCTCGTAGACCTCGCCCCGGTGTTCACAGCCGATCCTCTCGCAGCGCGGGCAGCAGTCGCTCGGGTAGTGGCTCACGTGGATGCAGGCGGCGGGCAGCGCGGTGCACTCTGTCCGCGCGCACAGCGCTCCCTCCGCCGTGCACTCACACTGCGTGCAGTGCTCCGAGTCCAGGAAGTACCACTCTCCCACATAGTACACCGAGCCGTTAGCCTCACACGTGCCGTCCTGCCCTGCCACTGAGAAGCCCCAGACGCCCTGCACGCACAGCAGAAACGCCCCGATTCCGAGCCACGCAGTCCGCTGCCTCAGCGCCGCCATGCCCACTGATCTGCTCAGCACTAGGTGCAGTAGGTGCTTGTGCTTTGCTATCAGAAAGTTACACAAAGAAAGCGAGCTGTTACATTGTAGGCTGGTTTCACATTGGCGCTCTTGCTGGCCCTCTTACCGACCCGGAGTCAGACTTGTACGCCTCTCGGATTATATTTCATTTCACACGTGACAGAGGAATAGAGGGATACTGATGGCTGTAGAGAGGCAGTGCAACCCTGCAATCCTGCAATCCTGAGCTCCTGCACGACGCCCCAGCAGTATTCTATACATGCTCATATACTGTAGCTACAGACTTGCGCGCGCGCGTACGCATGTGTGTGTGTGCATGTGTGTGTGTGCATGTGTGTGTTAAAAGTCAGGGCTGTCTGCAGTCACTCAGAATATTCCACACTACTGCTTCTGTAAAGCAAGCAAAGTTCCTCAGCTCACTAGATCAGCTCAGCTCTACTTGTTAAATGCAACTCCTACCTACTTTTTTTGTACTTCATAAATAAATGTCTTATTTATTGAATATCTGGCTCTATAATGACTCCATAACACACAGCTCAGTGTGCACAAAGTTTCCAGAGAAACAAGACTGGACTAAAGTCCTTCATCATCTGTGCAAGCAAAGTGCCTCCGAACAACAACAACAACAACAATAATAATAATAATAATAATAATAATAATAATAATAATAGTGTTCATTGTTGCACTGTGGGACATGGAACTAAGGAAAAACATTTCACTACATCACATGTATGTAATATGTCTGTGACAAATAAAGAACCTTGAACCTAACAACAACAACAACAACAACAATAATAATAATAATAATAATAATAATAATAACAATGATGATGATGATGATGATAACAATAATAATAATAATAATTGCTGTCTTTATCAGTATCATTATTGGTATTTGTGTGTCTGTGTGTGTGTGTGTGTGTGTGAGAGAGGTTTCCCAGCACAAGTGCACCTGTACCTACATTATGTGTGAGTGAAGGAATCAGTAAACTGTGCCCATTAATATTCATTATTATTAATAATTAATATTAATTATTATAATTAGTATAATAATTATTAGCACATTAATATTCCCTGTCACATGTAATGAGATTGATTGATTAATGTAACCATTTGTTTGAGTTTTCTTTCTTTAAATGGATTTTCTTTATATTTTCCTGTATTATTGTCTTTCCTGATGAAAAGAATACCATTAAAAGTCTGTTGTTTCCTGATGGTTTATGGCTTGTAATGGTGTTTTGTGTGTTTCAGTCTGGGATTCACACTGTAATGGCTTTTAGAAATATAATGGGGCTTAAGCAGGGATTACCATAGGGAAACTAAATATGGGTATATGATGGAATTTTAGGTCATTTAAAAATATAAAATATAAAACCTCCTGGATATTCTGAGAATAAATCCGAATATTTAAAAAAAAAAAAAAAAAAAAAAGTAGAAGTAGAAAAACGGGCTGTATGTGCTGTGGGCTCTTTTCCGTGTCATTTCACTGTTTCTCGTTTGTAGCTGTAATCTCGCGATAGTTTGTTCCTAGCAACGCGCTGTTTACATCGATACAGGAAGCGGCGAGGGAATTAGGTAAGAATCAATCTAACTAAAGCACGTATTTAATAGTGTTGCTACAAACAGTGGAAAAAGAGTTTTAGCCAGGTATTTTAATATTTTTTCATGCTTATGTGCTATCTGATTATATAAATAACTTACTGTAACTGTTGTTATTAGTCTTGTATGTTTCCAAACTCACTGTTTTCTGAGCAGCTTAGCTTTACTGATTGATTTTCATGCAATGTTGATTGTATATTATCCTACAGAGTGCACAGAATGGTGTTGAATGAATGATGTCAGTGGCTTAATGGAGCCTGTCCAGCAGCAGCAGTGTGTATGGAGCCTGATAAAGGAGTGTGTGCCAGACTCTGAGCTTCCTGAGATAAGGGCTATACTTGGGGATGCACTCATAGACATGTACACAGAAATCCACTCTGAGGTAAACCAGACTGTAACTTCCACTGAGTCACCAGGTATAATGATACACAACAAACAAACAACAACAACAACAACAACAACAACAACAAAACACTTCATCTGCTTTCACAAAAGAATGCCTAAATGTGTTCGCATGTTACCAACTGCATTTTTTCCCCCAAAACCTTTTGAAGAAAGGATTGTCTGTAAATGTGGTACGCATGAATGAGTAGGTCTGCGTAGATGTTTGCCTTGGCGTCGCTTGGAGTCAGTGAACTCAGCCAAACTAAACCTACAACGTTTCCTGTATTGAAAAAGAAGCTGTTCCTTTTCTGTCATATTTGCAGGTTTCTGTCAAGCTTGCGGTTTAGACACAAATCTAGTGAGCCTGTCAGCTTCATGTTTACTCATCGCTTCATCCAACCTTAAAGCTCTGACAAAAGCAGAATTTTTTAGCAGCAAACCCAAAAGTGCTGGACTTGAACGTTAAAAGTCATGGCTGTCTGCAGTTACTCAAAGAGTATTCCACACTACTGCTTGTGTAAAGGAAGGGAAGTGTGTGTGTGTGTGTGTGTGTGTGTGTGTTCACAATGTCAGTAAAACCAGCTCATGTGAAGATGCTTCACATGTCAGTGTAAGGTAATTTAGAGCTCCCAGAGGTGCACTGTCACACATGGCCTAAATGTGTGGAATGCCTTCATGTACATTACATGTATTCATTTGGCAGACTAGTGACTTACAAGTGAGGCAGAATCCAAGCATAAATTTGAGTAGTTGTTGTTTAAGGGCTTTGCTTAAGAATCCAAGAGCACTGGGTAGCATTGGGTTTTAAAATCACAATCTTCCAAGCACGAGCATAGATCCCGCAAACTTTATTTTTTTCTGACTTGCTTGTGTTTAAGCCAAGGATAAGAGTCTGCTAACTTTCAGGAAAGTCAAACATACTGTATGTATCTGCTTAAGTATCTTATTTTATAATACTGTAAATAGTTAACAATTTCTTTCAGTTACTACTTAATAGTAATTGTTTTGTGATTTGTTTATCAATGAGTCACAAGTTTAAGATTGAGTGTGTGGAGATGTGAGCTTAAAAAAAGAGCTAATCAAGGACTTTAATGCTTCAGTTTCATCCTGTTGTTAGGATTATGTAGACATAAAACAGCACTTTTTATGATTTTGTTTGTAGGATACTTAAACTTGGAGCAAAGTAGACAGCTGATAAAAAGGTTACCTCCTTCAGAAGGTTTCCAGTGCAGTTGAATCTTGTATCATGAAGAAAAGTAGTAAGGTATAAACTTAGTAAGGGTTTGGGTCACCACGAGCCAGCAGAACAGCTTTAGTGTGCCTTGGAATGGATTCTCTGGAACTGTACTGGAGGGATGAGGACCATTCTTCCAAAAGATATTCCCATGGTTAGTGTTTTGATGATGGTGATGGAGAGCACTGTCTAACACGTCAATCCAGAATCTCGCACGGGTGGTCAACTGGGTCGAGATATGGTGACTGTGAATGCCATAGCATGCGATTTACATCATTTTCATACTAATCAAACCATTCAGTGAGTCTTCATGCCCTCTGGATGGGAACAGTCATCCTGTAAGAGACCACTCCCATCAGGATTGAAATGTTTCATTACAAGACAGTACAATAACTTTGTATTGATTTGCATGCCAGCAAAATGCCCCCCACAGCATGTTTTCATGCATGTGGATCTCATTCAGCTTTCTGAAAATTTCCTGCTCTCTTGATAATTGTGAGTGTTTAGTTACTGTGAGCTCTTAATTGGAAGAAAGGAATGTGATATCGAAGTGACAGAACACATGGCGTATACCGAGACTGTTGTGTACATTTCAGCGAACATGGGGTTCTGTGCCTGAGGTTTGGACATTTGGCTCTTGGATTCAGAAAGCTTCCTGACATAGATTCCTTTAATCGGTTTATCTTTGTACTTTAAGAAGACTAAGTGCAAGACAAGTGGACAGGGCCTGATTCTAGATCAGCTCAGCTCTTCTTTTTAAATGCAATTACTACCTACTTTCTTTTGTGCTTCATAAATAAATGTCTTATTTATTGAATATCTGGCTCTGTAATCACTCGCATAACTCACAGTATGTAGCTCAGTGTGCACAAAGTTTCCAGAGAAACAAGACTGGACTAAAATCCTTCATTGTCTGTGCAAGCAAAGTGCCTCCTAATAATAATAATAATAATAATAATAATAATAATTGCTGTCTTTATTAGGATCATTACTGGTATTGGTATTTGTGCGTGTGTGTGTGTGTGTGTGTGTGCACGCACACTGAATGTTGTGTTTTCCCATGTTGACTCACTACAGGTGCAGATGTGGGAGCAGATGTGGCATGAGGTGCATGATGGAAAATCCCAGATGCCCCATTCCTCTCTTGCTGACCCTCCAGCTGTTAAAGAGCTGCTGCGTTCTGAGCTCCAGCTGCTGCTGCTCAGTCTGAGACAGCAAGCCGTTACACTGGGCAGGTGAGGAGAAATTCCGCTCTGAACCATTACAGCTAACACACAGCCTCAGTGTTACACTAAAATGCCAAACGCAGCGAAGGAAAGGCTCTCCACAACAACGATTGTGATGCTCAGAAAAACAGTACAAGGAACACATGTTGCTGTGTGATTGTTGATGCACATTTCTGTCTCTGAGTGCCTGTGTGTGTATGCCTGTGCTCTTACCTCTTGAGGTAATTCGTAACCTTTGTTCCTCGCAGTTATTATGGATATATGGATGTTATTGTGTATCATTTCCAGTGCCACTGTACCAACAGTAGGCACCAAGGAGTTAAACTACGAAGCAAACTGCAAATTATACAGTCATGTCGAAGAAGTCAAAGAAGGCTTTCTTGAAATAAATAAATAATAATTAAGTCATTTTTCTTCAGGCTCTCTGGTTTCCTCCTACAACCAAAAGGCTGTATTTGGAATGGCTTCAAGGTGTGAATGAGTGTATGATTAACATGCAGGGATTATTCCCACCTTGTGCCCAGTTTTCCCAGGATAGGCTCTGGACCCACTGCCAATCTGACAGGATAAAAGAGTTACTGAAGATGAATGAATGAATGAATGAAAGAATGAATAGTGTATATTGGACGGTGGTACCCTTGAGAATAGAACAGCTTCACACACTTTATGTTGTCTTACATGTTGCTCCCTGATCCTGATATGTCATTCCTCTGTATACATGGGTATGGCTGGGATGACATTAACCCTTTAACAGGTGGCTCAACCACATGGTTACACACAGTTATCATTGTAATTCCAATACATAGTGTTCATAAATTCATCTCTAACTACAACTTGGAAATCGGTATGAAAACCGGACAAGCGCCTGCTCCTCATTCATCAAGTTGCCGAGCTAAAATGTCAAAAGTTACTGAAAAGACAAAACACATACCTTGTTTTTGACTTTCCACTCTTGAAATTATGATATGACAGTCATGCTCCTGTATTTATCTATGAATTGTTGTTAAAACTCAGGCAAGCACACAAACTGGGCGGCTATGAACTTTTGTGAGCTTTTTTTTAATAAAATATGTAGAATAACGTTTCCAGCTATGTTTATAGGCTGTGTAGTATATTTTAATTAGTTGTATTTGTTTGTTTTCTATAGAAGGTGATAGTCATGGATGATCCTGTCTAGTGTGTGTGGGAGACTAAATACCTAAAAATATTCGATTATTTTTTCATATCTAAACACAGTTTACAATCAAAATTCCTTGAATTTGTAGTTGCAAAAGTAAAACCATATTACTGGTCCATTGTGCTCAATAGGTGCTTCTACTGTTAAACAGGGAACTCAACCGGGCAGTAGATGTTCATAACTGATAAAGGGTGAATCTGGAAAAAAAAAAAAATTCTGTTGAATGTTAGATTGTAAGAACTAACATATAAATAATTATTTTGCACAAGTATTTCATTGAGTGCCTGTTAAAAGGTTAAAAATGGATTTGACTTAACCCGATTGGTCTGCATTAACCAGACTGATCCTTGTCTACTTGAAGTCTGACCTCAATGAACAGCCATGCATAAAATTTCAATCGTCAAGTACATGGCAGGAGATGTAAAGGACTGAAACAGGAACTAAAACATCCTGCAGTCTAACAAAGAATCAATTTAAATGGGTGTCTGAGATAACAGAGGGAGAAGAATCCAGCGAAATTCAAGTCCTTTCATGTGAATGAATCAGTCTTTGCACTAATCCAGGCTTCATTTCTATTCTCAGCTCTCAGTTGGCCTTTAGATTCACTTTCCTCACAAATAAATGTGCTGATAAATGTGCTGAGACTACACTGGTCTCTGAGGTGTGGGTAAGGGTCAGGACCCCAATTTGTCAAATGTGGACAAAGCTCCAAAAGAGCGAACGCTGGGTTTTAAATCATTTATTTGTTGGAGCCGGTAGAAACCGGAAAGGAGCGGAGACTAAATTGAACCCAGTCTTTAAGTATGAAGGCAACTTTAAGCATAATGGAACCTCAGCTATGCTGCTACTAATTGTTTTACGAAGCATTTCTTTAGCATTGTTCACTCCTTGTTTACTTTTTTAATTTATTGCATTTTATGATAACATTTCAATTTGTTGCCTGGTTACACCCAGTATAGAGGATGCCATGTGGCAAAATAGCAGGCTTTTGGGTGGCCTCGCTTTTCAGTCCAACAATGCATCCGGATGACCGTTTAACTCTTTCTAAAAGAAGTTATTTACAGGTACTACTAGAACAGAAGGAGTGATCGTATCCAAGTAGTGGAAGGATGGTGGAAAGAATGCTGTGTCTGCCAAAGCACTTCCTTCTAAATAGTGGTTTTATGTGTTAGTCCTATAGAATTTTTTAGACATTGATGTCAAACTTCACTTGACTTTGCATGCATTGTAGTTACACACTGACGGTTAAGATTAGAGGCCTGGTTTCCCAGACGTGGCTAAAGCCTAATCGTAGATTAAAAGGCTTTTTCAATGCCGAATACCAACCGACTGTAATTTGGTCCGCCCACGGCTTAATCTGCGTCCGGAAAAGTGTTCATTAAATCTTTGTTTGGTGCGCTAGACCTCATTGTTGGGAGCAGGTGCACAGCAAACAGTGAGGCACTTAATCAGAGAGAACACTTTGGATGTTTACAAATAGTTTTAAAGCGTAATTTGTGATCTCTTTCGTGCTGCGTTGAAATAAATCGCCCCAGTCGACACTAGCAGATGCCGACCATACGATGGCCTCGCTGTTTTTCAGTCCTGTTTGTTTTGTTCGTCATGCCTGGTCTCTCTCTCTCTCTCTCTCTCGCCTTGCTTGTATAATTAAGTCTCACACTGTAAGTCAAGTGCTTTCAGATGGGGTGTGGATCTGTGCCCACTGGTTTGCTCCAGGCTTGTGTTTTTATTTTTCCCAGCACACAACAGGAAACCTTTGACTCAGTGCCACTTTAGTGGGGGCGGGCTCACCTTTTAAAAAAGAGCCTGATTTACAGGAGTCGACTGACAGCATTTTTTTTCTCTTTCTCTCCCTGGGTTTCACCAGCTTCCCTCCCCTCTTGTGTGGTCAGCCTCCACTTATTGTGTGTGTGATTTGTTATGGGTGAAGGCAGTGGAGCCGCACCTGTCCCTTTACACTGAATGCGCATTGATCGAGCGCCTTAACGTGGCCGTGTGAACTGCAAACGCCGTAGGCCCTCAAAGCTCCCTAAATCTCCACAGGAAAGCAGAATAGCAAGTGCAGCAAGCCTGGAAGCCTGCAAAAGCTGTGTGTACATCGTATTTTATTTTGTAACGGAGGCAACATTTTCAGCCTAAAGGAAACTAATGAGTCCTTATTTAATGCAGATGCATAGCTTTCATGAACAGAGCGAAAAAGCATTTACTATTTGATGTCTGTGCCATCTTTTTTTTTTTTTAAAGTCATTAGGAATCCTCTCACTGAGAGCAGCTCTGTGCTACTCTCCAATCTATGCTTGTGATCTGTGCACAATGTAGCCTCTGTTCTCATCCTCGTCCTTCACCACAAACACACACACACACACACACTAAGAGAGACGAGGATGCTGGTTATCATGCTTGTGGCCACTGTCTGTAAAATAGTGTAAAATATACTGTACATTATATTCACCTTAAGATCCAAATTTGTTAGCTTTTCCTAGATGAAATACAATTTAAGAAAGGTCAGCACACTTCAGTCTCTTTCTTTACTGAAGGCTAGTTCTATATAATATATAAGAATGAATGAATGAATGAAAGCCATTATTGTCATTGTATATCTCTATATACAATGAAATTAGGAGCACTGCTTCTGACTGGTGTTAGAAAAACAAACATATAACATTAGACAATAAATAAGACTATAAAGTGAGTATACCGTATGGTATAAAAGTACGTATGTATGTACAGCAAGTATACAGTATAGTATAAAGTATATACAGCAAGTAACTAAGTCATAATATTGCACATTGAGCATTCAGAACATTCTGAATAAGTGACCAGTGATAGTATTGCACATTAACCTCTACACTGGTGTAGGGGTTAGTGTGTACATTGGTTAATCTGTACATTGGTGTAATATAAGCCTAATAACCCTCCATAAACATTTATTAGGGACAGATTTTTTGGCCTGAGGTTGTGTTATGACCTTTTCTCTGCTGACCTACTGAGATCATTGTTATGATTGACTTTGTAAGTCGACGGAGTTCCGATATGTCAGAGTCACATAATGGTGATGGTGTAATATATCGAACATCACACTCTTATTTAGTGTCATAGAGCATATACATACAAAACAATGTTGTTTCAGAAGTCAAGAGTTTTCATAAATAATATATTAACGATGTATGTGTAAGGCACATAGTCTCTGTCATTATGGTGTCATTGGTTATTATCAAAATCTTATAAAAATGCAAAATTTAAAATCATAAAAATACACGATATGGCCAACAGTATGTGGATATCCCTCCTGATTATTTAGTTCAGGTTACTGACTTTTAGCCACATCCATTGCTAACAGGTGCATAAAATTAAGCACATAGCCATGCAGTCTCCATAGACAAACATTGGCAGTAGAACGGATCGTACTGAAGAGCTCAGTGACTTTAAACATGTCATTGTCATAGGATGCCACCTTTGCTATTAATCAGTTTGTGAAATTTCTGCCCTGCTAGATCTGCCCCGGTCTACTGTAAGTGCTATTATTGTGAAATGTAAGCGTTTAGGAGCAACAACATCTCAGCCACGAAGCAATAGACCACACAAACTCACAGAGCGGGACCGCCAAGTGCTGAAGTGCATGTGCAAATCACCTATCCTCTGTTGCATCACTCAATACAGAGTTCCAAACTGCCTCTGGAAGCAACGTCAGCACAAGAACTGTGCACGAGGAGCTTCAGGAAATGGGTTTCCATGACCGAGCAGCTGCACACAAGCCTAGGAGCACATGAGCTTATTAATACTTATGGTTTAGGAATGGGATGTCCAAAAAGCTCATATAGGTGTCATGGTCAGGTGTCCACATACTTTTGGCCGTATAGTAATTAGATGTACGTCTGCTGGCCTATATATACACTTTGCCTGTTGGATTTTCAAACATACAGCAGCTAATATGGAAAATACTTATATTCATCTAAGATTCATATACACTAATTTCATTATAAATAATCTTTTACTTTCAGGTAAATCAAGCCCTTGGAGTTATATGGTTCTATCAACATTTGCTTTAGCAATCTTGAGTTAATGTTATTCATTATTTACAGAGAATTTTACACCTAAATACTGCTTCAAAGTATTAAAAAGTTGCTTTCAAATAACCTTTTAAAAAATGCTAGAAAGAGCACTAAATACTCTTAATACTTTTAAATCTCAGTGCAGTTTTATAAGGAGTCTTTTCCAACCATTTTGCAAACTTTACCTCAGTTCTTCTGCAAGGCTTCGGTGCTCAAATGCATCTGTTTCTGCAGGTCTCCAGACAGCCTTGATGATGTTTTTCAGAAACATGGTCCAGTAACACGTAACAGTGTTGTTTAGCAGGTTTTTGAGTCAATATTACTACCGAGTGCTATATTCAGCTGACACCACAGGACACTTGTCAATCTATTTTGTTAATCTATATTCATCACCTTCATGTGACTCTGGGTGCATCTCAATCAGCAACCTAGCTCACTAGGTTGTGAATCAGTATATCGTGTACACAAGCCTGGCTCACTACACATTGGGACACTGATGACATGGCTACGTACCCACATTGTAAAACGTCACAACTGGCATTTATCAACAACAAGCAGGACTGAAATCTTTCTGGCATTATATGTCATATAAATTTGTTAGCTTAATCACACACGTGACTGTCATGGTACTTCAAGCAGGATTGTAGGCTAGCTAGTGCATTTTTAAAAAATAATTAAACACTTAAAAGTCATTAGACTCAAACAACCTGTATATAGAACGTCAAGTAAAGTTGAAAATCACTAATGTAAGTAAACATTTGAGCTACAACAACGACAACAAGCTACTTAAATTTGTAGACGAAGTTGGCTGATAGTTCGTCCGCCATTTTTTTCGAGCTGAGCGGATTCCGAAAATACGACGTCATTTCCAGTAAGGGAACATAGTGAGCATTGACGCTCCCTGGTTTTTGCAGTCCATTGTGGGATTTTTTTAGGGAGCTAACGTTCCAGTGCACTGGAAGGATTTTGCCCTTAAAATGGCCGACTCTGATCAGTGCCCTGTGTTAAATCATAAGTACAATGAGCTGCAACTCAGTAGTCATGACTTTTTTAAAGTATGTCCATTTGGAGAATGTCATAACACAACCTTGTCCTGACAAAAGTCTATGCAACTTAACAAAATTGACAAAAGTATTATTTGACAGCTGTCAGCTATTGGAATAAACTGTCATTGTTATTTAGGGAAGTGTGTATCATTTGTCATAAAGGGCTCTTTCCTCCAAGGCAGTGTAAACACACTCAGTTTACAGTGGGTTCTGTGACTAAATCTCTTAATGAGAAGGTACTGTAGTGCCTCACACATGTCCAAACACACAGCCTTCTGCTTTCTGATCATCACACACACATCCACATCCACACTCGTCTTTTAGTCCAGCAGAGTTTATTTCATGGCTGTGGAATTGGCTAGGGATGAAAGATGTGTTCCTGCTGCCCAGTTCCAAATCCCCCTACTTAGTCTCTGTTTTTTCTCTCTGTCTCTGTTTCTGACTGGAACACAGACAAGAAGAAAAAAAAAGGAAAAGGAAAGGATCCTTTTTATCTTTTTCTTCCTGTCTATGAATCAGTTCAGCATGGGGAGTTAAAGATTACAGCACAGAGCTTCAGAAAACAGGGCACATTAAAGGAAGAGGCAGAGTGTTCAGCATTTAGGAGACATGCATAAACTGCAGACGCACAGAATGTGCTCAACATTATGGACGCCAGCCTTATAGGTGACGCTAGCAGCCCCAAAATATCAAAATATGCCTGTAGTCATCTACTCAATGTAAGATATTCCTTTTATAAACCATGTAGGTAACACTTTATAGGTCTTCATAAATCATTTAAAGCAGGGATTCCATAAATCGTTTCTATAGTGACAGTTCATTCACAGGGATTCGCAAGAAACATGCTGGCATTTAACAAAGAAAAAGTATAATCATTGATATGGTGAAGCTTTCTGTAATGTTTATTTAACATTTATAGAAGGAGTCTCCAGTGTGAGCGCTTTGTAACAGTAAGCTTTCTGACACGGGAGAGCTTCAGGACAGAGCAGGCTGGTAAGGAAATGACTGCTTCTAGCGGTTATATTTTAAGTAATAACAGGAACTAACTTGTTTTGCAGCTATTCCAAACTGTACAAATTGTAATCTTTGGCAAATTGCTGTGGTATAAAAGCAATAAAACACTTCAAGATGTTCTATTGTTGAAAAAATAACCATGGTGGTAACAACCCTCTGCTTGGCTTTGATTATTTTCCTATAACAGCACACCCCATCATGTTTTACTCCTTACATACACCCCATATTTCAGTGGAATGGTTTTCATGTTTCGTCTCAAAAGGAAATGCTTATAAATTTTGCATTTATGACACTCTATAACTTCATAAGAAGCCCATGTCAGCTAGAAGAATAGAAATGGATAGAACATTTCTCAAAGCTTCATTAATGTATTGTTAGTATTGTTAATACAAATGAGCAAAATTATTTAAAAAAAGGTTGTAATAAATTAGCATTGCTAGTAAATAATGACTTTTATTATTGGTAAAGATGTCGCACTGCATAAAACCTAAATCTTTCAGCATTGTTTTAGAAATGCTTCTGGACATGTCATGAAGGCCCAATGTAAGTATCCTTTAAATAAAAGTGTTCCCCATTGTTTCACACCAAAGAGCAGACCTGAATAACTGGAAGTGCATATTATTGCACACACAAATGAACCTTTCTCCATTATTGAGATATGAGTGATGGTTACACTGATTATTATTATTATTATTATTTTTAAAATTTCTGTTACTGTGTGTGTTCTTTTCAGTTTCAATTCACTTTTATTTGTATAGCGCTTTTAACAATGGACATTGTCACAAAGCAGCTTTACAGAAATATAAACATCTATTTATATATTATAAATTATAAATACTTTTACTCTTGTGCACTAGTTCCTTGTGAAGATCCTTGTCCTCTGTGTGTGTTGCAGAGATGGAGATGAAGTCATATCCCAGTACAGTCCCAGGGTGGTGAGTTATGCACTCGGCACAGAGAGACAGCGAAATCCAGACAGCATTGAGTGTACAACATCAACTAGCAGGCCTGAGTCCAACAGGTCAGTGTTGCACAAGCATTGTACAACTACCAATCCACTGCCAAGAAGTGCAATCATTTCATCTCATTTCATCTCAAAAATTTATACCAAAATATATTTTACAACCCTGATTACATCATTTATCATGGATTGGGACACTGAATATTTAAGTCAAATATCTGCACTTTGTGAAACTATGCAAAGTGTGTTTCAGAATCATGTGTTTCTTTACATCCGACCTTGACTTAATCAGAAGATGCAGGTCTCCAGTGACCCAGTAAAGTAAAAGCACCTAGAAGCAAAGCACGAAAAGAGTGTGAAAAGTGTGTCAAAGGTCACAGCATCTCAGGCACAGATGCATGCAGGGTGAATCCAAATTCGTACAGTCCAATACACACATCACAAGTTTAATAGTTCCGTTAAAAAGAAATAACTTTAAAATAAATGAAAATAATGAAGTGTAATAAAAAATTAAGCAAACGGCATGTAAACAGGAGTTTCAGTACAGAACATAAAATGATTCTTCTCTGTATATTTAATTTGTTGAACATAGCTTTTGCTAGACCTTTGGACTATAGTGTGTTCAACTATGTGTGTGTTTTAGTGGCAGCTGAATTATTGAATTTATATTTTTAGGGTCAGTAATAAGCAGATCTTATGTATTATGTATTATTTTATCAGGTCAAGCTCAAGGCTCTCGTCTCACTCCAGCATTGAAGATGAAATTGAAGCTCTGCGGCACAAACTGAACATCACCCATATAAACGAGGTTGTGTCCCATCTAAAGTGAGTAAAAATGATCTAAATAATTCAATAGGTTGCAGAAATACAGGCATTCATTTATGCATTTCTTTATTCAGAGATTCAGTTCTTCATTCACAATTCCATACATTTTAAATACTGTTGAAATACTAATTGCCTCGTTTGAGTGACCAAACATTAAAAAAAGTTGCTATTTGACAGATGTAAAGCCCAAGTTCAACTGATATACTTGCCTTTCTGCATGTTGATTAATCATGGGACTGCATGCTTCATTTAGCGCCATTATTTAGCTTTTATTATTTAGCTGTTATTGCACCTAGTGGTCAAAAATGGGAATTGTAGCAAGTGCAAATAAATAAAAAAAGATTTTCTCTGCCTCATGATTGGGAGAGGAACAGCAGATAGGACAGTTAAGGACAGTTAAGTTGCTAAATTGGAGTTTTAAATAGTCTGTGGCTACCAAGATCTCGTTTTTATAGCAAATAATTAGAATTAAATCAAATTAATTTCTGCAAACAAAAGCAAAATGTAAGTGCAGACAGTGTGTCTATGATGTACAGAAGCATTTCTATTGCAAGATATATTGCAAAGATTGGGAGGGAAAGGGGGATTATGGAAGGGATAATGTCTATACGTTAGAAATGCGTGCGCACCACGGTGAACTTGTTTCCCACTCAAAGCCTGAGAAAATTCCTATTTTTTTCCGACATGAGCTGCTAGACTGTGTGGGGGTTGACTGTACAGTATATTGTTGTTTTTTTTACAATTTGCTATTTCAGGGTAACTTCGCTAGACATTAGCTTCTGGCATAAGTCAAGTACAAGCCTCATTTCCCTGTTTCTACCCGGAAACCATGGCAGATGCAAACCTTTACATTTTGCATTATAGATTGCACAGTTTCTTGTAACATGATTGTAATGTACAGTGTATGATTCGATTGCATGTAAAACATCCATCTATGGCTCATCAGAAAAAAAAAGCTAGGATTTAGTTTACAACCACATCCTTGTTGTCCAAGTCCAGGCTCACAGTGGTTGTATTATAAAGCCTAATGGCAGTCGATTGGAGTGACTTATAGCTTCTTATTTTTTAGAGCGCAAGCAGACGTGGCACAAAAGTTCACTTAGTGCTATAATGCTATACTCTGGGAAGCAATATTACAATAAAACCACGACTGTTTATAAAACTCCTTAACCATGCATTAAATCATATGATATATGATTTTAAAAACCTTAAGCCAGATTTCTATTTAGAAACACAGAACACATCTCTTGGTGTGGCCTCCCGCTTTATTCTATTTCGATCCAGTGAGGTAAATGTTGTGGAATGAACGTTCTTCTACTGAGATTTCTTCAGCTGCTCTCCCGGTCTGTGAACACAGAGCAGACGTGTGTGCAGATGTGCTATTTAAAGACTAAGCACTCCCCCCTGTTTCTCCCTCTCCTCTGTTTCCCCTTCAGTGGCACTCCCTGTCTAGACTCCCAACCCTCTACACAACTTCTCCGGTTATCCTTTAAGACCTCAGATAGCCCAACTGGACTTTAACTTTAGACTTTAAGAGAGGTCTTGTTAGCAATTAGTAATAATTAGCAATTATCAGACTTTTAATAAGAAGCATGGATGATGCCTGGTTGATAAACAGAAAAAACTGTCATGCATTTAACTTTAGCAAATAATATCCTGCACTATTTTCTACACTTAAGCGAACGGAGACTGGTGGGTAGTGTAGAGTGGAGAGGAAGTGGGCCAGTTCAGTCCACCAGAACAGAAACCCCCTTTGTGAGCAAATGAATAGCAGACCCAGGCATATGTAAGATTCCTGAGTCCTAAAAAAAAAGGAAGCAAATTAAAAGCCGACAGTGTTTTTGTAACAGGGAAAGAGTAGCCCCTTCTTTCACTTCTTTCCTGCTTCTTTTAAAAAAGACTTTGAGCTTTGCAGTAAGGTGTTCAAATAGTCTAAACTAGACATAAATCTCAGAGTAAAGGAAACTTGGAATAAAGAATGTACAGTAACGAGACAGAAGCATTAGAAAAAGTGATAAAGCAAACAAGAGGAATGTTAACACTGGTTTCAGCTCAGTGACTGTGAAAATACTGTATGTTAATCCTTGAATCATGTTCCTGTCACTTTTAACATATAATAAAGTTTTAATTTTTATCCCTATATAATCCAAGTAAAATCATTTTTTTTTGTAATGAATGTGATTGCTTCTGATTGTTTGCTTGTATTGAATGACAGATCAGTTCTGACTGAGGAGTGTGAAGTTCTGAAAAATGATGTTCAGTTGCTGCAGGTAAGATTCCCCTTTGTTGTCTATTAATCATGTGAATTTTTTTTTTTAAACGTCCATATTGATGAAAAATGGAAAAATGGAGCAATGCTCGACCATCGGTCAGTCTTCGTTAGACCTGGAGCTTTATTTTAGGTTGGAAGACCTTATCTTGAGTTGATGTCACTGCAGCTGAAGACATAAGGTTTCATTAATGTGGATACCTGAGTAAAGGTCAGCGCTCTGTCATATCAGCTCTGACTACAGAAGCTCGTTGTGTTAGTGTAAGATGAGCTCAGGCTAGTTTCAAAACCCCATAAGAAAGGTTTAAATCCAAGTCAGACTGTATTTTTCAGTACTGCACTCTACTGAAGAGTGCAGCATCGCACACTATCGACCATGAAATTTTAATGGACAGGCTTGAAAAGATGGTCAGGTTTGCCTGGTTTAGCTCTAACTTGACAGACTGTTACCAGTTTGTGAGCATTAAAGAAGAGTCATAAGAGCCTAAAAATGCAGTATGGTGTCCCACAAACTTCTGTTTTAGACTCTTTGTCATTCATCTATTATATATAACCTCTTGTATACATAATTCACAAATATAATCTGGATTATTTCACATCGGTGCTGATGATACACACTTATACCAATGAGTTCGACCAGAACAACAAAGCTACACAAAATGAGAGACCATGTTAAAGACATTAAAGCTCAGATGTAAAGAAATTTCATTTTCCTAAGCTCTAATAAACAGAAATGCTGACACTGGATATTAGCTTGATGGCTGTTATTTGGAAGCATTGTAGTATGGTGTCCCACAAGGTTCTGTTCTAGTGTCTTTATTATTCATTTTATACTTTTATACATAGCCTATTGGATACATAATTAACAGATATATTGTTGGCTTTCACTTCTATGATGATGATACAGACTTATGAGTTTGGCCAGATTCAATAACAAGCTACACAAAATGGAAGAATGTGGAAGCTGTAATAAAATGCCGAAACTTGATACTAAGACGTCCCCTAGAGCTTGATGGCTATTCTTTCAAGGCAAAAGAACCTTAGTGTAATCCTAAATTGGTCTATCATTTCTTTTAAATATGACATCTAACATCTCTAAAACTACGTATTAACAAGAGAGGTGATATGATTTTAGAGAGATCTCTATCAGTAGAGAGACATAGCCAAAATAAGACATATTCCAATCCGTCATAATGCAGACCTTGTATTTTTAACCTCTATTTCAGCATGCTGCAAGCTGATGGCACTGCTCCCACTTCAGAATGCACACAACATTACCAGAAACATATCTGGGGTTGTCCAGTGAGGCACTGAAGTTTATGCCTTGGCCATCATCCATTTACCGAACAAGATCAAAAACATTTTGCCAGTTCAAAGTGTCTGGGCTAACACACATGAAATAATCCTCATAACAGTATAACATAACTATCCAAAGGAGCTGAACATTATTATGGAACGTTTTGATGTATATAAAGCAGCCGGAGGATGGGACAAATAACAAAGAGCTTAAAATTTTACGAAGATCTAAAGAAAACTTTTTTGGGAGTACAGCTGAAGAAAGATGAAGGAGTTTAAAACGAAAAAGTCAGAGTCATATTATCCCACCACAGCACTGCTGAATTCCCAAATCCGATTAGTCTGAAAGTGTTTCCTATTTTTCTATAACAACGGCTCTGAAAGTAGAACTGGCTGAAATTATTCTTGTTGTTATTCTTTAATAAAGGAAATCATGTAATTGTTGTTATGGTCAAGCTTTCTGTAAGAAAATGTTCATTTAACATTCGTAGAATATGAGGGTCTCAGCGCTTTGGCAGTAAGTAGGTTTTCTGCCATGGGAAAGTCTTCAGTCCGGAGGGCTGATTAACTTCAAGAGAGAGAAAGATGAAGGCGGTTATGAGGGAAAGATGAGGGAACAACTGTTTACTGCTATAATATAAGTGATAACAGGAACTAATTTGTCTCACGGACATTCCATGACATTAAACGTAACATTATGTCATAAGTGTCATTGATTAATAAATTAAAAATTGTAATCATTGGAAATTGTTGTGGTATATGAGAAATGAAACACTTTGAATCATGTAGTTATAGGAAAATACTGCACTTCGGGGTGTCATCACACCATCCTGTCATGGATTATTATGTGATCTTATAACAAAACGCCCTGTACTGTTTGATTTCTTCTACTTATGATGTTTACAGCCCTGAATGGTTGAAGAGGTATAACTCATCCCAGGCAGCTCTAACATCACCCCTAAACTCTGACATTCCAAACACTGCAAAAAATGAGCTTTTCATGATTTGTGATCATTGTCATTGATATTTGTAGTTAATAGTTCAGTCATAAGTGTACCTTACCAGTCTGTCTGTCTCTTTTTCTCTCTTATAAACACACATTTCCTCCACTTTGTGTTGGCACAGCACTGAACGCAATTCCAGATGTGGCACTTCTTACTGCTCACACATGGGAAAACCATCTATCCACACATTCCCAGACATACATACTGTACTACCAACGTAGCACTCAGTGTCTCCATCCTCACTACTATATGATATAAAAGAACAGCTTTCAGTGAGGTACACTCACTATTACTGAGCTGTTTGGAAAGTATTTACATTTACTACATCACTGTCATATCAACACCCAGAGATAAACTCCTATTCTAAAACGTGCACACTTATTTTATAACATTTTCATCTTTGCCCTTCCGAGGTTGTGTTTCAGCAGGCTTTTCTCCACACTGGGCACACTGACACGGCCATCTGCTTCAGCTGCACTGTGGGCGGAAAATTAGCACACACTTAGCACAAACATCATAACAGCTGTGTCCTGCCCACTAGGATACTTAGCTGTTGAATCCATGTATCAGAGCACATAAAGAGGATTTGATGGGCCTCACAGTGCTCCTTCACTGCCAGCTGCTAGATATCACATACGCTAATGAGGGAGCATGTCCTGTGTCAGCTAAAGCAGTGTTGTAATAGGGCTGCTTGAAGTCCAATCACTTAGCAGTTTTGGGCTGACCAAGTTGACCAAGAATTTATGGGGTTCAGGCTTACTCGTCCATTTGATTTTGCAACATGATGTTCCATTTATTGGTTTCTGTAAGGATATTAACATAGGACTGCACAGTTTGTTATGCATTCATATGCTTCTGTGGCAGTGTAGCTTCACCTGTGTGTGTGTGTGTTTCAGGAGAGTGTGGAGTTGGAATATCTGAAGCAGAGCGGCTTCATGGAGCCCACTCTAACAGGTCAGTAGGCAGCTGAATCTATAATCACACCCCACATATATTGAATGTATTTCAATAGCCAGTTTATCCTGGTCAGGCTCTTGGTGATCCATCTTGGGGACACTGAGTGTGAGGCACACTGGATGAGATGCCAGTCCATAGCAAGGCATCATACACACATATCTGTGCATTCATTCACATCTAGGGCAATTTAGAATAGCCCATCCATTTACAGGCATGTTTTTGGGAGGTGGGGGGAAACCAGAGATCCCTGAGGAAACCCACAGTGATACAGGGAGAACATTAAATTCTATATGCTCATTTGGCTGATGGTTCTATCCAAAGCAACTTACAGTCGAGACAGGACTCAAGAGTTGAGGGTTATGGATCTTGTTCAAGATCCCAACAGTGGCAACTTGATGGTGCTGGGATTTGAACTCACAGCTAAAATCAGCTACCAATGCCATTATGTGGATTGGCTACTCTTAATTGTTCCTAGGTGTGAATGAGTGTGCCAGGATAGACTCTGGAGCAAGCATGACCCTGATCAGGTTAAAGTGGTTACTCAATGAATGAATGAATTTATGTAGTCCCTTGTAGTTCTGTGTTGTTCTGTGTTTGTCCTATGTAGCACCTTGGTCCTGGAGGAGTTTTGTTTCGTTTCACTATGTACTAACTGGCTGTATATAGTTGAAATGACAGTAAACCCCACTTGACTTGACTTGACTTGACTTGACTTGAATGAATGAATGAATGAATTAAGGATATATTTAGTTGCTCATTTTGCCTGTAATTTCGCGTTCACTTAGACTCACAACTGGCATAAAAGCGCAATAAAAGGACATTGCAAGGTCAGGTATCATCAGGAATTTTATCATGGATGAAGTTGATCAGAAGGAGGCTTTGATTTAGCTTCTAGACAAAATTTATGCATTCATTTTTCCCGTCCAAAATATTCATATAGAAAAAGAAAGAAAAGGAATAAGGACTTTAAATGCAGCTGGTGAAATACCTGGAAAGTCACCAAGAAAGAACTTTTATATGAACCAGATTGTGGTCAATCTGTGGCAATTATGTAGGAATAAAAAGAAACTTAAAATACTGTTAAAAATATAACATATATTTAGAAATGTGGTCCCCCTGGGGAGCCCTTAAAGGTTCTGTGTAGGACCCTTTTTTGGAAGCTTTTTTTGGCAGAACTCTTAATTATCCAATGAACCCTTTGTTAAATGAATGTATGACAAAATACAAAATATGGACATTATGAAGGTAATTAACTAAAGCAACAACACTGAACTGTGGTTAACCAGATATGTAAAAAAAAAAAAAAGAATACAAATTATGGATTTATTCACTAAGATAATGTACATTTACTGACATAATTATTTCTGAACTGTCACATGGGAGAGTTGTGTGAAACCACTTTGAAGTACATTTTAAACCAAGTTCTTAACCATATCATTGGGTTTCACTACCATCTAGTGGTTTAGTGATGAATTTATATCCTGTTTTACTGTTGTTTCACCCTCTGAATGGATCAGTGGCCTGCACAGCACAAACATCTATACTTGATTTGAGTGAAAAACACCTGAAATTAAGCATCGAAACCAGGGAACGCACAATCTTAGCCCTTGAGCTCAGTTAGTGTGTCCTGCCTCAGCACCTCCTCTTTACCCCCTTTAACACAGTGACATTTTTCAGTACCGTTTAGCTGCTTCAACCTGCTAATTATAACAATATATGCTGGCTCTAAATATTTGCTTTATTATAAGAGCACTAAAACAGAAATATACTTTTTTTAAGTGATGTTTTTATTCATAGAAGGGAATGGAGAGGTTTTTGGTTTGAAGAGACGTCCAGTATTTCTGAGATTGCAGGTCTTTTATGTCACTTTTTTGATGCTTATTTCTTCACAGAGCTGAAAAAGGAACGGCGACTTATCCAGCAAGACTTGGAAGCCCTGAATTTGATGAATGACTCTACATGCACAGATAAGCTGAAGCCTGATGTTTCTCAGATTCCCAGCAGGTCTGACTGAAAATCCTGCCCCATAACTGATTTTGTTTCTTACTATTTAATTATTATATGTTTTTATTATAAAACCAATTTATCCTATTTCTGTCTGGATTGAGATACTGACAAAGTCAGTGTTTCCACTAATCACTACTAATCATCATTTTTCAGGGAAATGAAGCTGACTGATTTGGCAAATGTCTCTGAGAAGAAGCAGTCAGTCTCACCAGTCTCACCTAAAACAGATTTTCTTCAACCAAAGCCTCCTCCAGCTGTAGCACTACATGATAACAGACCCGCTCTCCTGGGCAAAACCAGGCACAGAATTTCTCTCAAGGTTACACAGCTTCCAGGGTCGTCCCCAAATCCTCCACAGGAACTGGATTTGGAGAACTTTGCTTCTTTAGCCACTGTACAGAGTTCTCCAAGTGAGTCGAAAATTGCTTTTGTAGGATCTGCAACCTGTAGACTTAAAGACAGGGCACTGGCTGGGCATTTCAGAGCTGCCCCGACACCACTGATACCTGCCCCACCTGCAGGGCAGAGAGCCAGCAGCAGGGGGCAGCGGGTGGGCAGACGCCTGGCACTCCATCAGACAGGAAACCTGCTCAGTGCCACCTAAACACACCAGCTCCATATTCTCTGAGATTAAACTGCATGATCTGGCAGCTGGGTAGACGTATTATTTACATTATAAACTTTATAGGAGAGGTTTAACAAAAGACACCGCATGTTTACACATTTATTTCATACATGCAATGCAATTAAACAGCTCAGTTATTCCATAAAAGGCACACAGACAGTTGATCTTTAAAATAAACTTTATTTTACCATTTGAAATTGAACCATTTAAGATACACAGCTGATGCGACTAAGACAATGTTTGATGCAATTTGGCCCTAATTCCAAAGACATGGTTAGATATGTTTGATAGAAAGTTCTGAGCTCATTTTCATGGTGCTTTACTCTCCCTCCCTGCCCTCACAGTAATTTCACCAGGACGTGACAGTAGTGAACAATACAGTAGTGGACACAGACCTGCAGAACCTTTGAGTAGAAGAGAATGGGTGGGATTGTAATATATGTTGCTATTAAACATCATAAAAATGATAATGTAAAGTGCTGGAACAACATGAAAATGCAAGATGATGCATTCTGTTCCCAAATAAAAGGTCTCTTTACGACAGCAAGCATCTGGATAAAAAAAATAAATCACAGTTTTAGTTATGCTATACTGCCATTGTCCAAATAAGATAGTGTGCATTAATACTTGGCAAACCCACAAAAAATAAATTCAGCTACATTTATAGTGGAAATGAATAATACACAGATGAGCAGCTCAGATACTCAGACCAGGAGTACAACATGTCACGGTGTGTTACAGTATCTCTATTGGGAGATTTTGCAGCGACCGTGCAACTTTAGGGCTTGTGACATTTCAATTAAATCAGCAGCACAAAACAACTGGATGATGTTATGTATTAAAATGACTAATAATTTCGCAGCTACAAGTTAGTAGGAGTCGATCATCCACTTTTAAACGTCAGTGGATCCTTTGGAAGTTTACAGAAAACAGCTCAGTTCCCAGTCTAACTAATAATTCAATTCTCACTAATTAACAAGTTCAACTACTACACGGTTTGTTGAATCCAATCTAGCATACACATTTTATTTCAGGTTTAAACATGCCTGATGAATACTGAGCACACAAAAAAATTGGATATTTATGTGTAGGGGGCGGGGAAAACCCGTCAGATGTCACTGTGGCTGAATTATGGCAAAAATCGAGTTTTGGCTATATTTGTTTTTTCTGCCTATAATGTTCTTGGAAACAAAAATTATTTTTCATCAAAATAATGTGGAAAAAATGTTAATCACATTTTACTCTTGCCTGGGCTATCTTCCTGCAAGGATCGTGTTTGGTAAGGAGTCAGTTTAAGAAATGTGGTGGTAAAAACAGTCAGTCTACCGTAAGATGTCTAACGTGCGCTACCGCTCACGATGAACGGCATGTTTTGATCAAGTGGAAAGTTACTTATGCACAGCAGCAAAATGGATATAAGCCTAATCAGTTCAGTTTGTAATCAGATACTGGCTGTCAAATTACCCTGCACTGCAGTCATGATGAAATCTTTAATTGCAGTTTTTCCATCTTCACTTTTGGGAGTAACCGGATTTGAAAATGTTAGGAAAAAATTTCAATTCAAGAAGTCTGTAGTATTCATAACCGTATATGGTAAGGGTCTGAATATATAATTATATACGTACATATGGTAGACATTTATATACTATATATAGGTAGACAGTAAGGGTCCCTGGAGGACTAGTGGTTAGGCCTCAGCGCTCTCAACGCCCTGGCCCGGGTTCGATTCCTGGCTAGGGAACTGACCCTAGCCACTGGGGTTGAACAAGACAGTACACTCCCAGTGGCGGTCCCAAGCCCCGATAAAACTGGGGAGGGCTGCGTCAGGAAGGGCATCCAGCATAAAAACTGTCCCAAATCAAATATGCAGACCAATGATCTGCTGTGGTGCTGCCTAACAGGAGCAGCTGAAAGAAGAACAACACCCCAGTCTAACCTATATATAGTAGAGAACAACATCCCATAGTCTAACCTATATATAGTAGAGAAAATTTCATCATGTGAAGGGTTTTCCCAGATGGCCCCACACACTTAGTGTCCTTGTGTCCCCTGTCAGACTCAGCTGTTGCTTTATGGTAGGCTACCATCTCGCCAAACAATAGCTATTATTAATATTAGCTAGCTGCTGATTAGACTATGTTCACTTTTCAAATTCCTCTCTTTTGTATCAGTACTCCTGTTCTCTGTCCCAAAGTACACACTCAAAGTTTTCTCCACCGTTACATGTTCAAATGGAATCTAATAAGAACTCTTCTATCAAACACTTCTATCAAAAGAGTTTGGAGTACACCTTCAGTTGGACCAGGGTGTGTATAGAGTCATATTTTCATGCTTTAGGGAAAGTGGTTCAGGCAGAATGTATTACACTGTGGTGGAGGAATAACTCTTTAAACCTGCTTTTGTACTGTGCAATCATTGTAAAAGAGGTGAATATTCTTTCTTAGTTGAGCACTGTGAAAATCATTCCTCTGTGCTTCAAGTTTCAGTCCAGAGTGTTAGTTTGGCAACATTTTTGATATCAGCTGGTTTAAGGAGCTTGAGATAAAATAAACAGTGTCACTGCATACAGATAGAAAAAAAAAAAGATACAACTTTAAGATAACACAGTTTTAGTACTATAAAAATAAAACAAAAGCGACTCTCTTAAAAAGGTAAACTCTTTGTTAAATGACCACGTGGCTAGTTACATACAGGTTTAAAATGACATCAATACTGATATTATTCTGTACTATGTAAAGACTCACTAGTGAAAGATTTTCACTACACATAATGCTGAGTACACAGAAACACCAGCTAATAAAAAGAAAACCAACCCAAAAGGTCCCCAATCTGATAAAATCATTTTAAAAAAACTGCACATACACACCTGTCCAGTTATTTAATTATTATTTTTGACATCACTGTAAAATAAAACAGTACAAGACCAGGGTGTATTTGCAATTAGACCAAGTCTCATCATCGCTAGCATAGACACGAATTAACTGAATTCTACACACTAATACCATATTCATTTCAGACGAAGAGGTCAGAACATCAAATTAAATGCTAAAACACAGTTTGTGGGCTACGATTCACCGTATGAACATGTCCTTCATGCATCAACACTGTGCATTCGTATTACACGATATAAGAAATTATTACTGGCATGGGAAAGCTTGCACGTGCTAATATACTTTTTCATATCATGATAATTGTTAAACAGTTTAGTCATTGCCAGTTGCCAGACATCTCTCTCCTATCGCACAACAGCTACAGGTCAAGTGAAGGCTAGTCTCAGCCTCAGATGCCCTGCTCACAGCCTGACCGAGTGTCTCATGCCTTTTCAGAATCATGAAAGTTGCAAGCTGACTGGACCCCACAATTCTGTACACTGGTTTCCAATGGGAAACACAGTGACACAAAATTTTCAAAAAAAAAAAAAAAACAGTCACAGACATGTCTTTTTAAGATAGAAACATAGCGAGTAAACGTATTTGGCCATTTGCAATGTCATTGCAAGGCCTTTTCCTGGGAGCGGTGACAAAAAAAAGTACCTGACTCTTCCTATCATTGGGATATTGCGATTTTGAATCTTGATGATGCTACAGCCATCTGTGGCCGGAAGTCCAAGAGAGCAAAACTGACCGTGTTCTAAGGGTGGGAGGGATAACATTACTCTCTCCTCTGTCCACAGAGCGACACTAACTTGTATATGGAGGAGCTAGCACTTTTCTCCAAGATGTGGTGGTAGAGCTGCAGTCTCCTAGGAACACTTGTTAGTGGTGTGAGAGAGAGAAAACTGGCTAGTGGATGGGAATTGGAAATGTCCAAGCTGAGAGAAAATCGGGTAAAGAAAAAAACCTGAAAGCTAAAAGGCTGTTTTAGAAGAGTGTCAGATGTCTACAAGAGGATGTTAATCTCCTTTGTAATAAATAAACCTCAGCCATAACGAGCATGTGTAAGTCCAGGTCAAACAGCGGATTTTCTATAAATGGCTTGATTCTTCTTATGGAAAACACACAGGTTATTTGCTTATTTAATACTGGGCCAGGGCACGTGCAGGCTTCTAAACTCTGCAATGACAACATTTTGATGATTAGAAGATGTGGATTATTGCAGTATATCATGGAAATGACTATGGATTCATGCTTAACCATGATGGCTAATGTGCGCAGCATGTATGATGCTGCTGTGCTCTTTTCATTGTGAAGTCAAGTAATGTAAAATCATTGCACTGACCAGGTTTAAGCTTGTGCTTATTATTTCTGTAAATGGCTTGCATCAAGGATTTGCACTGCGCTGTGCCCAGCTGAGAGTCCGATACCTCCCACCTCCCACTACTTCCTTTTTTTTTTCTTTCCTATTGCTGTTTGTTAGTTTGTACCTTTTTCTACACTTTCTGGGGGATAATCATATAACTTTCATCAAGAGGTTAATAAACAAAAAGGAATACTACAAACAGAATAAAATGCCAAACATGACACAGTACTGTTAAGAGATTAACACAGAAGAAATACAACCCAGGAGTTTCATCAATTGCATCATGAAATGCACTTATAGCAGCTACATTGCAAGACCACTGCCTTCCTCTGGCACTGTCTGGCAATATCTCTAACATATACAGGCGTCCAACATCCTGCTAAGACTGAGAATGTGGGTCACTGTGACAATAAAAGACAGGCCTTGGTGACTTTGTGTGACTGGAATGACTATAAAATGCCAATTCCAGTGAACAGCTCAGGACCCAAAAACACTACAACGTCTCTTTCGGAAAATAAAACACAAAAATCAATTCACGGGTGAGGAATGGTAAACATTAAAAAGTTATTACACACGATCCTCTAGCGTCTTTACAAAATAAACGCACAATGATTTAGTACCATACTATACAATGAAGAATGTCAGTAAAGCTCTATTCTATGTATTACACACACTACGCAATTCAGTGAGGTCAGTAATGATGACTGATTTCTCTCCCTAAATCAGAAGTTCATCTCCAGCATTAACTCTCTGTCTCCACCTTACTGCACTTCTCGTTCTTCATCAGTGTGGTGAGGACAGATTTAAAAAAGATGATACTAAACACAAATATAAAAAAAAATACACATACACACACACACACATACACACATACACACACACACAGTCCAGCAATGCCCCCAGGATGTAGGAGGTTTGTGCATATCATACCCTTTTCTTTTTTTTTGGAGGCAGCATGCCTCTACCCCCATGACAATCCTTGTGTGTGTGCGCACACTACAGTTCTGAGTCTATGGCAACATCCCTCCTGCCATCTCTCAAATGATCCGTACGCTCAACATATAGCATATTTTATTTTCAAAATGGAAGACTAGTCAGAGCCAAAGAGTCGTCTCTTGAGTTAAAACTGTTAGCATGATCACAAGCTGTTGGAAAAAGGTTTAGAAAAAAAAAAAAAAGGAAAATTGTGCACAACCCTGAGAATGGGTTTGGGAACTTAATGTGCTTAGATCGAGGGAGTTTCCTTCAGTGGCTGTTCTAAAAGCTGAAGGCAAAATATCCTTTGTGCTTCGTCTTGTGCATCTGTTTACCCGAGTAAAAACTGTGGGTTCTGTTAAAAACGACCAAATACAACCACTGATGAAAAGCTACAGGCAGGGGCAAAAAACCAGAAATCCCAAAATAAAGATTTCATGTGGCTGAGATACGATTACAGATTATAGATGGTATGTTCACTATAGTCAAAGAACATTTGGTCTTCAGCTTTTAACCCGACCAGCACTGTCACCGCTGTACACACAACAAGCCGAAACCTACAGCTGCAGCAACAGTAGTCACATTTCCAGATACATTTTACATGGAAGGAGAAAGAAACCAATATATCCCACGCTGCACTATATATACACATGGTAGGGATGCATAAAAGACTTCCTGTGTATGCATATGAACACATTTTTGTACTTACAAAAACAGCATTATTAAATTAAAAAGGAAAAAAAAAGAGGGGTTGGGATGAGAACCGATTCTCTCTAGAGGTTAGGAGTAATAAAGCCCTTACAATATGTAAAGGTTCAGCAGGTGTGGCCTCGCGTCTATACACTGGGTGTCGGGTTGAGTGTGGAACCGTTGCTGCCCTTTATGGTGAGCCCGATCTCTTCCTTCTTCTCTTTATCCTGATCTTTCTCTTTCTCCTCATCTTTAAGGGAACGCACCTCCACGGATTCAGGTCCGGCCATCGCGTAGCGGCCCTTGCGGTGCTCTTGCAGCGCCGGACCCCAGCTGGGATGTGGCTTCATCGAGTTCTTCAACCGCTGCAGCAAAGCGGAGAGATCGAAATTAGATTAAGAATTAAAAGACAGACGTATCTTTTCTACCTCATGGTATATGCTTTATCGTGCTTTCAAGGCGGTTGGAATTCTTTAGAAAAAGCTGAGTAAGCCAAAATAATGGAGCGATTTTAAATGAATGGCATGTTGATGTAGATAAGTAATAGAAGGCTTGCTCATTTTAAAGGAACATTCTAGATTAACTGCATTCATGTGACTCTTTTATCCAAAGCATATAGCTCAGGGTTCTTGCCCTTTCTTTGTGGAAATATTTTTTTCCCAAGACTTTGTTTTTACAGAGTTTTCTTTCCAAAATGTCCAAACTTTCTATGCTAAGTTTTGTTGGTAATTTTAAAGGTCATTAACTGCATCCTGATTTCTCAAAATGTGATTAAATGCATTAAGGAGGCTGCATTAGTGCAGATGATATGAGAATAGCTAAAGACAACAGCTTTTTTAACCTTAGGGTCTCAAGTCTACTTGGACAACTGACAACTACGGAACAAACAGATTTTCTGAATTTCCATACTTTTCCAGGTCTGCCCTTTTCAGACTTTCCAGATCTGCACAGGAACTCTATGTATGTGAGCAGCTGAGGGTTTCTCTCTTGCACTCACAACCTTCTGGTTACTAGCACAGTTGTGTCGTGCTAGCGGTGGAGTCATGGTGGATCTGGAGCGAATCCCGGGAACACTGGGCACCAGGCATGAATACACTGGATGGGATTCCAGACCATTGCAAGGCATCATGCACACACATTCACAATTCAATCACACCTAAGGGCAATTTTAGCATAGCCAATCTACCAACTGGCTTGTTTTTGCAACAAGGTGGGAGGAAGCTGGAGGACCCAAGGTACTCGTCCTCGTTTAAATGAGCACTTCATTTTAACAAAACACTGACTCGATGCATAACATCTCACCTCCAAAATCGTGGTTCCATCAGACATGGCAATCTTGAAAAGGGCGTAGATGGGAATACAGATCACAGAGGACAGGGCCATGCAGAAGCCGATGACCAGAGACCAGTCTGGGTACACGTAGTCATTGTAAGTGATGGGTTTGTACTGGATCACGGTGAAGATCAGGATGAACTGGACACACAGAAGAGGAGAGAGTGTTAATGCTAGCTGAGAACTGAGTTTCACTACAAAGCTAATATGCAATTTTACTAAGTTGAAACAATACATTATACATAGAAAAACACAATTTTTATTTTTATCCCCTTCCAATTTACTACACAATCCCGTTTACTTCCTTACTGCATGTTGACTACCAATCTGGCAAAGGCTCACACTTACCGAGATAATAAGCGGAGAGATGAACCTCCAACAGATCCTGAAGAACACCGGTGGAGGAAAGCCCAGCATCATCTCCACGTCCTTAAAGTAGTTTCTGTGGCCTGCAAGAGGAAAACACACTCAACACTACAGCCCTATCCACACACCAACAGATAAACATCAGTAAAAGCAGGAAGTGGAGGTGACTGACTTACCATAAACATACATGATGCAGATGCACATGATGCAGGAGATGATGACTAGTGAGAAGCTGGCAGCGTAGTTATCCATCAGCAGCAGCCAGTATATTCCTGCCTGCAACCACAAGAGGGCAACACAACATGAGGCATTGCGTGGGTCACTGATTTTTATTCTCAGGTGTACGCTTAACTCACCCGTGTGGTCAATGGCACTCCTAAGAGAAACCCGAGGATGGCCACTCCAAGCGTGATGAAGGTTTTGTTTCGGATGATCCAGTCCGTGCCGATCTCATCCACTATGGCTGTCACCAACGTCTCCAAAAGACAGAACTGTCCAAATACACACACACACACAAAAGTGAGGGAATACTGCACTCTTCAAACATTCCGTGCTGAAGACTGGACTGTCTGACATGCTCAAAATAATCCTCAACTTTATTATTTCCATTTTTCACATGTTGTTAAATGTATGTAAAGTGCAGCACTGTTGAATTCTTGATTCTGATTGGTCAGAAGGTGTTGCTTAATTTTAAAGCATTTTTTAGTAACAATAACACAAACAGGAATCCTCTCCATTCATCCATGGTGAATGCTCCAAATAAAAATTTCCATTTTGATTGGAATTTTTTATATATTCCGACCCAGGCTGAATTTCCGAGACAATAAAGACAGACTGAGTTTACCTGTGTGCCGAGACCCAGCAGGATGAGCATGAAGAAGAAAAGCAGCGACCAGAGTGGCGAGATAGGCAGCAGTGTCAGGGCTTCTGGGTAGGCGACGAAGGCCAGGCCTGGACCGTGGTCAGCCACTTCGGACACGTCCACGCCCAGGTGCTGCGCCATGAATCCCAGGATGGAGAAGATGACAAAGCCGGCGTACACGCTTGTTGCACAGTTTGTCACACTGATAATGATGCTGTCTCTGTTCAGCAAAATCAAAATAAAGTGTCAGAAAACTAGCTAAGGTTGTCACAGAACTCAAAATTCCTGCTATAACTGGGACATAGTGTGAATTCTCCCAGTTCTGAAAATTCACACACCAACCCAAGCTCTAGGCATAAAGTTTTTATAGGGCTTTTTATTCATGGTGTAGCCATTGATTTCATCATTGTTCTTGTTCATTGTTCTTGTTGGTCATGTTTTGATGTTTTCACAGACTGTAAATCTCCTTAAGCTGCATTTTATAATGTACAATAATATAAAACATACCCTATATTATTTATTATTTATATACCTTTTTTTTTATTGTGGCAGTGGTCAGTTTGGTGAAATAAACATTTTCAATTAAATTATGAATAATCATTTATAAAACTTGCTGTGCTAAAGTAAAATGTGGAACCAGGCAATAGTCAATATTATACAAGACATCCAATTCATCAAATATGTAAAGAGAAGCATTTCATTGTGCTGTATTTGTATATGTGACAATAAAGGCTTTTTTTTTTGCCCCAAATAGTCAACCCAGCCTGCCATTTTACTTATTCATAAGCAGAATGGTATAAAAATGTCATGTAAACTCTTCAAGACAGTCTGAGTGAATCATGGCATGTCCAGTACCTGAAACAGTTGTTGTGAAATTTGTTATAGGAAGCCATGGTGATGAGCCCACCCCAGGCACAGCCCAGAGAGTAGAAAATCTGAGAAGCAGCGTCACCCCACACCTACAGAACACACACACACACACACACACACACACACACACACACTGTATTATACTGGTGCTAATTAATAACATTGTTTCAGCACACAACCCACTTCTTATTGTTAAACTTCCTTCCATGTCAGTGGTATGCTGACCTTGGCATCCAGGATTTTCTGCCACTGTGGAGTGAGGTAGTATTGAATTCCACTGATGGCACCATCTAACGTGATGCCTCGAATGAAGAGAATGGTCAGCACCACGTAGGGGAAGGTCGCTGTGAAGTACACCACCTGAGAAACATCCAATATAGCCAACTTAGCACAAAGCATTTTTTTTTCAATAAATTATTCTATTCTGTAGATCAGGGGTCATCAACTGCTGGACAGTGGCCTGGATAAAGACGCAGTAAAGAATTTCAGCGGATGAAACTGAGTACTTGTAAAACAAAAAACAAAAAAGACAACCAAAAAATTAAAATTTAAAATTACTAAAATAACTGTAGCAGAGCCGATAAACGTAATGAGAAAGAAAAAAAAAAGCAGTGCCTCTAGTTTTCTATACATGAACTATCATGGCCAGCAGATCCCCTGTCACAGCTTATCCAATCACATACATTTAGGTAAATTATTAAGTTAAAAGCAGCTCAGACCAAAGACTATAGGGCTAGAAACCATAGGTCAGTTTTCACAGATTTACACAGATTTTCATTTATTTACCCTCTCTGGTCTCTGATAAGTGAACTGACATGAAGGCTCAGTTAAAACAAACATAATACGCAAAGCATATGCGTTTATTCTCCCTGCATTAAATTCAAGACAGACGTATCTCATCTGTTCAGAGTCCATGGTGCTAGCCAAACCTGGTAATGTGAAGAGTCACTACGAAACAAAACCACCACTTTGAATTGTCTATATTCGTCTATATAAACATAAACTCATCAGTAATGGTTAAGCATTAAAAGGTATCTGTTATCACCATTCCATCATGGTAATTGCTAATCCAGGCTCTTGTAAGCAACACCACAAATTTGTTACCACAGATTTTGGTTGCATACCCTTTTAACAATGTTAACAATCCCAAAATAGCTACATGAAAATATATCATGTATTATGTTGAGTGTTTCACACACAAAAAAAAAGAAATCTACACACAAAATAATCACACTCAGTCATTTAGAATTTCTCCACTGTATGTAGTTTGTGAACAGATGGAGGACAGTCTGGCTCACCTTGCCAGAGGACTTCACCCCACGGATGAGGCAGAGGAACACCACCACCCAGGAGACAGCCAGGCAGCCCAGGATGGGGAGGCGCACTTCACCAAAGTTCCCTATGCCATCTGAGATGTTCAGTACATAGTTCCTGAGAGGACAAGCCAAACGAGTAATGAGTGAAAAACGAATACATATTTAACCCTCATGTCTGTTTATTTTATTTTCTACCAACACAATTATAATATTTTAAAATATTCATCTATCCCTCAATTATTGGTAATATCAACATCATTTATAGGAGCAGACACATAAATCCTTAAGATGCTTGGGGATCCTCCTAAAGGCAAAGTAACTAATATAGGGACTGAAGTCTTACAAATCAATAGAAATATAATTATTAAGAATAATTTCATGAAGAGAAACAGGCAGTTTCATGCAAAGTTTCATTTGGAAGTATGGTAGTATTTAAAAATGATACTTTGAACATAAGGCTTCTGAAAGACAGCATACAAAGTCAACTGTTCCTTAATTCTATTACAAAAGCAAAAAAAAAAAAAATAAAATAAATTGGAAAATAAATAGAGGC
This sequence comes from Pangasianodon gigas, assembly GCA_022758105.1. NCBI lineage: Eukaryota > Metazoa > Chordata > Actinopteri > Siluriformes > Pangasiidae > Pangasianodon > Pangasianodon gigas. Next base: position 24,500,089 of record CM040457.1, on the reverse strand, counting down.
AGTATACTGATTGAGAAGATTTTCTCTCTCCTGCTTATTCCTTTGCTGTAGGTTTTCACTTACTGAGGAAACACTATGTCACTCTGAACCATGTGTTTAGTAAGGACTTCAACTTTGCACACAGACAAAAACAATCCAATATTTCAAGACCGCTGCCCAATCCAAACAACTCTGCCCTCACCACCAGTGGTCTGGGGAAGAGAACAGCAGCAACAGAAACGCCTTTCATGGTAGAGTAACAAACACAACCCGAGGAGCTAGGCACAAACCATCTAGAGGATGATTCAACACAGCACACACACCTCGCTGTCAAAGCTTCCATTCTTCACACAGTGACAGTGGAAGTATGTATACAGAAGACTACACACACACACGCGTACATTCACGTGTGCATGCACGCGCACAGGCATACACAAAAAACATTATGCTCTGCTGTTGCAAGCCTCATGTTTAATTCTTCAAGCTGAAGGCAGGTCTGATGACTCAAAAAAACCCCTCCAACAATCATATCTGTGAACTCCAAATCCAAAACTTGCAGTGCATTTCCACAGCATAAGAAAACTGCAGAGACAGTAATTTCATACACTAAGGAAAAAGGCAGTTTATCATAATAATTATATCAGTTCATTCATTTTTTAAGCACACTGCAAGTTAAACTCTTACAAGCAGGGCTGTTTCTGAACTTTTTGGGGCCCTAAGTGACATCTCACAGAGATAAAATGAGCCTCATCATCTCTTCACTCGACTGATTTCTGTCCACGCTAACATCAGTAGGGAAATCATCGCTGATTACGGTAATTTTGTGAGCTCGATTGGGTAAGTTTCATTTAAACATTTGAAAATTTTGTCCACTGTTTTAATGATGTGATGGCGCAGGAGCATCAAAGACATTTTTGACTGCTGGTATCTGATTACAAACTGAATTGATTGTGCTTCTGTCCATTTTGCACTGCCACGTAGCTATCCAATAACTTAATTGAAGCCTGACATCCACTGTGTGAGGAAATCACACTTGGCTAACAAGGTTTTAGTCATCCTTTAGGCAGACTGACTGTTTTTACTGCTTGCTCCTTCTGCAACATGAATTTTGCAGACAGAAAGCCAAGGCAAGGCTATAAAGTACCCTAAATTTAAAAAAAAAAATCTCCTTGTTTTGGGAAAATATATTCGTATTTTCTTCAAGTAAAGAGAGTGAAAGTATATTACTGGAATTTTTTTCATTATATTTGGTTGTTTTCAAGAATTCAGCCATGGTGATATCAAAAGGGTTTTCCCAGATTGCCTCACAATTGTAAAATATTATAATTGAGGATGTTCAGTATGTTTGGATTGGATAAGATGTGCTAATTTAGAGAATACTGGTCAATCTAAAAACTGCATTGTATTGTATTGAACAGTATACCTTAGTACACACTAAAACTTACATTAGATTTTTTACCTTAGCAGATTTTTCGCCCTAAGAATCTACTTATTTATTTCGTACATCATTTTATTAGAAGATACCTGGTAATAAACTGAGAACTGAGAGTGGATCAGGTGGAGCTACATGGTCTCAGGTGAGGCTCAGTCATTATATAAGAACTTATATAAGAAGTTACAATGAATACAGTAAGTAGTGAGTTTAGCATTTATATCTACTGGCAAATAGATGTAGAGAAGCATGTGTGGGTGCAGCCATAGTGGTCCACACCACAAAGTTAAATAATCAGAATACAGTTGTTCTAATATATTATATATATATATGACCAAGCCAAAACTGAATAGAATGGTAAATCCTATAAGGTTTAAAGAAGCCAAACTCATTAGTGCCATGCTAACCTCCAGTATTCCTCACTGGGACTTGTCCTCTTGGTGTGGCTGATCACCTCAGTGAGACCTGACACTACATTAGCGGTGACGTTGGTGAAGGTGGCATTTGCCCGCGGTGTGCCCACTACACCACTGCAGTCTGGGGTGTTCCAGGGGTTGTTGCAGTAGGTCCATGGCAGCAGATTGGTCATGGACATGAAAAAGTAGTAGATTGCGATACAGATCACCACATTGTAATAGATGCCAATGTAAGTGGAGACCACCATCATTCCATAGCCAACACCTGAGAGAAAAAAAAGTGCAAGGGCAGTATATTATTTAATCTGTCGACTATTTACAAATGTACTTTCATAATGCAGCATGTAACATTTTTCTAAAATGCTCAATATATTTTCATGTCAGTTTTTAGAAATATAAACCATATCAGAATCCTACTAATAGCATGTAGTACAGGAGGAAGTGCAAATAAGTGATGGAGGTCATGTGACAAGAAGTAAAATCATCTTTTTGCTTCATCATTTGTCATTTGTCAGGACTTTTATTTCAACTTCAGATCAAAGTAACCTGGACATAGTTTCTGTAATGTAAAGACTTTGAATGTTTTGTTTTCCAATATAATTTTTTTGTTCATTAGAGAAATTGAGACAAGCACATTTAGCTTCATAGGGGAAAACATTTTTATATTTGTTTAGTAGAAATCTTGAACTTTTTAAATTCAGATTTCACAACCAAACAGATCCTGAACATTAGACAACAGGTCTTGGTTAAAAGAAACACTGAAATTTAGACCATAAACCATGTGACTTACAGTCATTATCAAGTGACATCTGATTCTATCTACCCTAAGTGGTACTATTTACGGAGGCTCACCTTTGAACATGGGGCTGACCTTCCACACTCCCAGACAGCCCAGTGAGGTGAACTGGCCAAAGGAGAGCTCCAAGAAAAACAGTGGGATGCCACAAAACACCAGCATGATAAAGTACGGTAACATGAAGGCACCTGACAAACATATAAACACATCTGATACTAAGTCCTTTATTTAGATCAGGATGTTTCTTACTTAAATAACTGAAATACAATCTGAGCAAATTATTCTCTTATACCAAAACATGGTTGCAGTTACACCAACTTATCACAGGAAAAAAAAAATCCAGCATTTTTCTTTTTCAAATTTCACTTAAGATGAAGTTCATTTTCAAGAGAAATGAACAGACTTTTAGAAATAAGGATAACTCTATAATCATAAAGCACTCTTCCCTTTGTTTTGCCAGCTGAAGGAGCCCTTAATGGTTCCATATAGAAACAATTTTTTAGAAAATGGTCCAAAATATAGGACCCCATTAGGAAGTGAAGAGATCATAACTATACAAAGACCCTGAAAAACCCTTTTTTTACTAGAATTCAGGGGTGAACAAATCATAAACTAGGCCAAAAACTGGTAGACGACACAATGGAATAACATATGGAGAGCAGATAGTTAACTAGTAAAGTGCATTGATAAAAAAAAAAACTAACATATTGCATTTGCACCTTTGACAAAAACTCTTTGGTCAGTGTTTCAGCTATAAACTGTGGTCAGTAATGTCAATAAGGAGTAGGGTTTTTTCTTTTTATGGTTGTTGAATCCACTCGTCCGTTGGGCAATGACAAATTAAAAACGAATAGCCTGCTTGTCCAGGACTCCTGGGCTGGTGATTTGTCTATTTCGGAGTAGTGTAGGCTTGAACAAATATTCATCAAGAAGCAAACTAACTATAACAAACTAACACCACCCACAAATACACACAAAAGCATTTAAGTTTGATGTGCTGGGATATGTGGTGCTCTGTAAAGCCCAGTATTGTTTGAGTTTGTTCTAATTCAGTGTATGACAACGCGCTGGAGGTGGCAGTCACTGAAGCTCATAAAGGAAGAATCAGTGCTACTGGATGCTACAGGAGTCTTGACAGCACCAGGATACTCTATTTTAAGTGAACTGGCCAACTTGATACTAGAGGGTCTGCCTTTTTATGGCAATACTGGGTAACACAACTATTCACAACACACTCAGTGTGCAAACTCTTTGATTCACTGTTGCATACTCGATAAGATTAAAGGCAGGATATGTGGCTATAATACAAGACAATATAAACTCATATTGAATTACACAATAATCTTTTTTAATGAAAATAGAAAATCTGTTAAGAAAACATAATAGGAGAAAACATGAAAAAAAAACAGCATAGTCACCTCCACCATTCCTGTAACAGAGGTAAGGGAACCTCCAGACGTTTCCCAGCCCCACTGCGTAGCCCACACTAGTCAGGACAAACTCAATCTGGTTCCCCCAGTTTCCTCGTCGAGAATTCTCATCCTTCTTCACTTGTTCCCCTGGAACCGCTCCATTCTGGACCACAAACACACAGAAAGACGTGGGGTTAGATATTTACAAAAAAAAAAGAAAAAAAAGGGAATACTCAAGGGTGAAGCTTGCATTCATCTTGCATTCAGTATAGTGTTTGAACACACATCAAGCTAACTCCTCACAATTATTTGCATATTATCAGCCCTCTTAGCCCTCTTAGCACCCAAATCGTGAAGGTAGATCTCTGCAAACCCTGCAAGGGAGCAAGGAGTGCATGTGAGTGAGGAGTGCAACTGATGTGAACCAAAATGACTGTTGACTCCAGAAGACTACACTTTGGGCTTGTTGGCTCATTTCCTCCATCTGTTCTTGTCAGATGGTCTTTGGCGTGACCTCCAGAGTGACCACTAGAGAGGCCCAGTGAGTGTGTGTTGCCACAGTCGCAGCAGGAGTGGAGCTCAAAGGCACTCTGCTTACACAACTGTCTGGGCTTTTCAGGTTCCCATGAACAATTTAAGCCGAACAACACTTCATATAAAAAAAAATGAACAGAACAGAATAATAAAAAAACACCTGAGCACAGAGAACACAACTGCTAGATAATTATATAAATAACTAGTTCAAAACATTTTGTGTATGCAGTCCGTTGCAAAAAATGTCATCTTAGCAAGTGAAAATATCTTGAATATAGTCAAATTTATCTAGCATTTCTTATTATAAGATTACAATAAACCAAATATATGATCATGAAACCTATTTCTGGATATTATTAGTCATTTTAAGCATATAGTTTTCTTATTCTATTGGCAGATAACTTTGCTTCTTTTTAGAAATAAATGTTTAAAATGAGTAAAATTATCTGCCAAGAGAACAAGACTATTTCAAGCTTGAAATGAGTACAAATGGCTTGAAATAGGTTTAATAATCTTATATTTGGTTTATTGTAATCTTATAATAGGAAATACTAGATAAATTTGACTATATTCAAGGTATTTCCACTTGATAAGATGTCATTTTTTGTAGTGTCTGCGTTTACGTTTTCTTTTTGTTCGTTGGTCCGAATATCTAGAACACATCACATTTCTGCATCTCTGCAACTCTGTTCTTCTTACTCAGTTTGCATCTCGTGCCATCTCGTGGTTTCACAGCTGGTATCGACAGAACAATGAAGCCCTCAAACCGAAATATGTCATGTTGATTCATTTCTTGCAGCTGGATCGTCTGAGGTTGGAATCACTCCCTCAGTGCAATCAAACAACTTTAGAGTTTGCTCGGAACAGGACTGAGACCAGCTCTCTCAGGTGGTCACGTATGGATCATTTTGGTTGCTGTGCTCTCGCCTGTTTAAACTAACTGCAGGGTTAAAACGTTTCAGGGTTTATTTCAAACAAATAAACCCTGGGTATGTGAAAGTACCCTTAATTAACATGGGACAGCCTTAGGTGGCCTTTGTACCTGGTCAATTCTGAACTCCTTGGGCCAAATCCCCTAATAGACATGAGCAGGTTACTGAAATCCTATCAGCATGTCAACACACTTCATATTCCTGCTTTTTCATTCTTCTGGAATAGTATATTTGTCCTGCGTAGTAAATGAATTGGTCTGTTTGCATCCCCCTCACAGAACAGGACATATAGTCTCTAATAACGTGTACACCTACCATTTGCCTGGAGGCCAAACAGCCTCCAACCTCTTTAAACAGCTTTTGACATAACACTGGCAGATACCACACACTGCCTTCTTATGATCAGATCAGAGATATGTGAGGGTTGCCTGTTTTTTCCTACTAGATTTGCTAAGTTTTGGAATGTTGTCCTTTTGCTGTGTGTGAATTCGTTCCCTATTCACCATGTAGTGCAGCCAGTTTTGTACTGCTGTCTAAATTGTTGGTGGATAAATTTTATTCCCTGAATAGTTAACAGTATTATCACCCATAACACACCACAAATCCAGTATACAACTGACGCACTGTACTTCCGTATCATAATGCATAAAGCTTTCTTTCAGCTGAAATTTACCTGTGAGAATGAAAACGAGCGGTCAACTTGTTATAAAAATGGAAATAAAAGATATATATAAAAAGATCTGCTTTTCTTCTGCTGGTGGATCATGACCATGTTTTTCTGGAGCACTCACTAGTCAGTGTCGTCTGAATTCAGTCTGGTGTAGAGATGTATGAATTTTCTTCAGACTGAGTATGAGTACATATTTTTTGGCACTTGCCAAATACTGATATCAATACTGAATTGAGTAACCTGCTTAGTATTAATCAATCAGGGACAATACAGAATGTCTTATTTACTGGTTTAAATAGTGGTCATAAGAAGTGCACATGCATGTTCAGCCCTTTAGGCTACTAGTCTTCTTCTTTAAAAAGTTAGCAAGTTGTGCATTAGCTAGCTACATGAGTTACCTTGGATTGAGTAGGGCTGTAGTGTAGAAGTACGAGTTTTGTTTCACTTCAGAAAACAATGACGTTTTATCTGGTTACTTGTATTGCAGTCTGGTGTCTGCCTTACTGCTGCTATTTACTATACGTAAATAATTCGTTCTTTCTTTCATGCATCTTCAGTAACTGCTTTACCTCTTTATTATTGCATACTGATCTGAGCATCAGGGTTTATGGTATTTGCACTTTTCTTGTACTGGATATATTTAGCTATATTTGGTTGAACATTAAGGTTTTGGGTCTAATCCCAAGGGAGATTTAAATGCACCTGAGCCACATAGCTGATGGCAGTACAGGCCTGGGTGTGGAAGCAGCTGCAACACTTCAGAAATGTGGACTGGCTACAGGTCCTTTAAAAGCAAACACCTTTTTTCTAATGTAACAAATATACCTATACACTCTAACCATTTCTACTATTACTCTCCATTTTTGTCCGTCAATGAACTCCTTGTGCTGAGTTTTATATTTAAGCTGTGTTTTCAGGTTATTTGTATTGTAGGAAGATGCTGTAGCTCCTCCTTTTGATATTTTCTTTCTTTTATGCCTTCATTGCCATCATCAATCATAAAATACATCCAGATCGCTGTTATTTTGTGTCATCTGTTCATTTGCACGGCAACATACACTAGGCTTCTGTCACATAGTACCACCTGGTATCGGATGCTGATATCAGAGCATTTTTTGTACAAGTACAAGTAATTGAGCACTGTATCAGACCAATACAGATACCAGAATCCCTAGGTTGACATTATCCCTTACTGCTGCCCCAACATAGTGCTCTATCAGAACAGTCTAGATTCATGGTTAAATCGGAGTCCATTCTAGGAACACTTAGTCTGAGACTCGAATACTTTCTGGATGGGAAACCAGTCCATCGCACTTTATGTTGTAAATAGTCATTAAATGAGTGAGGGAGCCGTACCAGACACAGCACCAGGTCTAACTGTTAACTTCTTGGAATTCTTTTTATTTGCAGATAAACCACTTATGTGTCATGATTTGTACAAAATACATTGGGAATTTTGGTAAAATCCACTTGGTTTATTTGTATTTTGGGGAAAAAAAAGCTTAGTAAGAAACCAAGAGAAATGTGGCCAAGAATGATAAACAACAACCTTTCAGATTCATTACTGAATGTCTAAGTACAACTGCATGCAAACTTGGCTGGACAGTGATGAAGGCATGAAGAGTGAGTTGTGGTTGTGTGCTGGAGAAGACATGGCACGCCTGCACTGCTTAAAGTATTAAATATAACCAGAGAAGAGAACAAGGAGGAGGCACATAAACACAAGCACTCCTTCAGAATGCCCTGCTCAAACCATGTTGCACAATTCCCATCAAGCTAGTCAGTTACTGGCAGACTCCTGATCTGGCACTTTGCTCAGTAAATAATCAAGCAGAAGAAGTTCCCAGAAGATCCCAGGAGTGTGTGAAATTCATAATGCTGTGTGTATTCTTACAAATCCTGCCACATTAGAATTATTACATTCTGATCATGTGATTCTCTGAACTTGTATTTCCCCACCTACAACTGGTAAAAACCCCCGAAAACGCTCCTTCAACTTGAAATTTCAGCTCGTCAACTTGGGGTAGTCTTCTCAGCTATCAGTTCCTTCCTGTCTACGGAGTGATGTCAAATCAACATGGCTGTGCACACTGTGAACAGTGTAAAATCTCCCTTCTCTACTTTTAAATTCGTTTATAGCAGTATTAGCTTTAGATAGTTAATTTTAACACACTACTTGGTTAACTCTATAACACTGACCATACTAACCACTGTTTTGAGAAGCTAATAATCATTAGACTTATCATAAACGTTAGCCTGCTAGCTTGTTGCTAAGCTACTTGATATTGTCCGTGTTGTAGCTGTACTGCAATTTCAGTCCAAAACGTTGCATGAATATTTGAAGTTCACTACAGAAGAACAGAACCAATAGCCACTCAGGCCTGTAACTGTAAAAGTGCAGTTAAAGATGTTTTTAGTTTTTGACAGAGCAAACAAAAGACACACTTTCATGGAGGCATCCATGTTTTTTTCCCCACTTTGCACGTCGAATGTACCGATGTAAATGAAATGACATTATTATAGTTTACCAAATTACCACTTACACCATGAATGCAGCTATATTTGGTTAAACATCAAGACTTTAAGTCCAATCCCAAGGGAGTTTCAAATGCAGCTAAGCCAAATAGCTAAGCAGTATACAGACCTGATAAAATGCCTCAAAATGCTTTCATCTAATATAAAGAGAAGCATACCTAATTTTTGACTAGTATGCTAGTTTTAAGTGCCTGCATAGAAATAAATGACCTGAATATCACATAGTCATTTCCATTCATATTATTTACTTTTATAATGCCTACTCGATAAAGTAATCTATTTACTCAAGTCACATCAATATTTAGCCTTAGATTTAATTTAATTTATTTTGTTCAGTCATGGGAACCATCATGCTGTGTCCAGGCTAGCTGTTTTTAAAAAAACACTGAGTGAGAGTGAGAGAGACAGAGAGTGATCAAGAACTAAAGATCCCAGCTGGGATCATCTGCCCTGTTACACAAGTACGCACGCGCATGCACACACACACACACACACACACACACACACACACACACACAAACAAGCAAGTACAGTTGTACATATATACGTATATGTATGTGCATTATTTCTCAAACAACTTTGCAGCAGATTGAAGATAGTAGGATGGCACAGAAACAAAACATGGGAGACTCTGCAAATACAGGAAGAAGAGGTGAACTCCTGAGACTGAAAAAATCTGATACAGGTAGGGAAGATAGGGAGTAGCTGGGCTTTTGAAATGAGTTGAATGTTTGCCAGTCCTTTGGTGAGACAGCTCAAACAGGTTAAAGGTCATTGGCTTTGACTCTGCTTGTAAATACCAAGTAGAGAAAGTTGATCTAGTGATGGTAACCTTCAAGCAAGATGCATGATATGAACAGTGACCATTAAAGAAAAGTGTGTATTCTTTGATATAGTAAACATTATTATCATCTCAGGGAGTTTTTCCTTGCCACCGTCACCTCTGGCTTGCTCATTATGGAAAAATTCATATATTTAAAATGTATATCCTGGATTTGTATATTTCTGTAAAGCTGCTTTGTGACAATGTCGATTGTTAAAAGTGCTATGCAAATAAAATTGAATTGAATTATGGAGACATAAGCTTAAAATACATGAAAGACAACCTGAAGGACAGTGAGAGTGTTTTTCTCAGAGTCAAGACACCATATTTTGAAACAGCTGAAGCCATCTGTTCAAATACTCTGGTTATACAAGGTTCACCGTTGCTGGAGGGCTGACCTCCTGCTCAACCTTCTAAACCCAAATGACCCCTCGAGGTCACATTTCCAACACCATATTTTCCATCGTTCTCTCCTTAGGGAGAAATTCCTTCACCACAGGAGAGTAGAAGTCCCAGTTCAGAGCGAGTGCAGCTTCAGCGGGTCACTGAGTACTACAAATATCCAAAAAGTGACTACCATGGTTCAACTGATGTTAATAATACAGGGTGTACCAAAAGTCTCAATACATAGGGGAAATGAACACTTTTTAGCAAACTTTCTTTCCAAAACATCCATTACATGATTGCCATTTCTTTAACTCTGTAAACACACACAGAGTTGTCTTTCCTGCTCATTATGAACTCGTGTTAACACATCTGGGGTTGTGCATGTAATCGCATGTCCATCGCAACCTTGTGACAGCTTCATGATTCAGCCATGAGAATGATTTCAATATGTTCTTCTTTTGTCAAAGCCATTCTTAAAGACTATCTGAAAAAATATATAATAAAACTAAGTATAAAAATTTTTGCAAGACATTTTGCTAAAAAGTGTTAATTTCCCCCATGTGTGGAGACTTTTTCGACACCCTGCATAATATCGTGAGCTTAATAAGAAGATTTTCAGAAGGCTGAAAAACAGAGGAAAGAGCTCAATGCAACAGTCTTAAAATAGCTGCCTTTTTGTCACAAAACTGAAATTTTGGTGCCTGGCTGAAGCAGCATGTCTAAAATGATTTAGTAAATGTAAAAATAGGTTAAGTTCATCATATCCGTATTAGGCGTCAGTCTTTCCTAGACCACCATCTGCTTTAGGCCCCTCAGAGTTCCCTAAACATCATTCAGGACGTAAATAAGAGGGGCTTCATTCTCCTCCAGTGGGATTAGATAAAGTTGTGTGGACAAAGCTCTTAAAGGGCCCATTATGCAATCTCTGTGAGGTGAAAGTAATTCAGCCAAAGACACTAAGCTTAGGCTTCTCACCCTGGAAGTGGTGGGCCACATTTCTGCACCTTCATTGGTTCATAGCCTCTGAAAACAAAGTAGTTGTTTGATGAATAACTTGCAAGGACAATTGGGTTAGGAAGGGCAACTCTGAGTTAGCATTAGGTTACTGGGTTAGGAAAGAGGGCAATGTGGGGTCATGTCAAATCAATCAAAAATCATCTTGATGTATTTGTGTTGTTTTGGTTTGAAGTTAGATCTAGCTAATTCTGTAGCCAAGTAATTGAGCTGCAGGTTTAAATATATACACAAGAGAGTCAAACTCAAACTTAAAACTGGTACTTGATGATCCCCTAGACGAAAAAGACACAGTTAACAATGCTAAGGTCAAAAAGCTCCTGTGACTATTACCAGCTTTGTAGTCAAGACTTTCTCAGTCTAGACCAGAGGTGTAGAATTCTGTCCAAGCCACATCAGCATTTTTGTGAGATTGTGAGGGCCATAACGTAAGACTATTCATTTTTTTTAAAACATATTATCTATTCTGTTGATTAACACCAATATCCTAGGCTCTACATGTGGAATAGGATGTTTCTAGGGAAAAGAAGGATAGCTATTCACTATTAGGCATAGGTGATGTTTACTAAAGTAATTAAAGCTTGTTTTTTTATTATATAGTGGATATGTTTTGCAAATGCTGCAAATCTAATGTTAAGAAAGACATTTAAGAAGAACTCACCCAGGCTTGTCACTGCTAAGAACATACATATCCTTAGTCTCCCCTCTCTATTGTCTTCGCACTCCATCAACATTTCTTTATACAACATATACAGTATTTTTTTTCCCTACACTGGGTGATACATTTTGGGATTTGGAGTCAATTATTAAATCACACCAAAGGCCAGCACCTGATGTATTTCTGAATTGTTTATTGATGTGGGTCTGACTTGCAAAGCAGATAAACGTTGATTTTAACCAGCATTTCAGCTCATGTGCACTGAACAGAGGCAGGTAAACAGGTGGTCGCTACACTATGGGTCTGATGTGAATTCTAGATAGTAATGCTTTGTAGTGATGAAAATGCCAAGTAGTAGGTACTACAGGCTGTTTCAATTTGAAATTATTCATTCAAATTCATGCAAAACTATTTAGGCAAGTTTGCACGGGCCGAATGAAATGAGGCAGCGGGCCGTGTTTGACCCATGGGCCTTGAGTTTCACACCTGTCTAAGACTAAGACAAGACCAAGACCCATGCAAACAGAGACTAAGACTGTGACTTTTACCACTCAAGAACAAGACAAGACAAAGCCTGAAGAGTAAGAGACCAAGATCGCAAAACAGGCACAAAGCCCTGTGTTTTTCTGTGGATCCACAGGAAAACTCTTTATGGTTACAATTTCAAATTGTATTATAAGCAAGGACAGTAATATTGGTACACTAAGCAACCTACAGCAAAGGCAGAACTAGAGGAGCAGGACAACATATCCATTTAAAAAGTTATAAAAAGCACTTCTAAAAAAGTCTTTTAAAGTGTACTTTTTTAATTTGTGATTTCATAATCGTTGTCTTGACCATATTAAAGACGTATGCACAAAAACAAGATGAAATTGAGACAAAATGGCATTGAGACCATGAGGAGAGTGAAGATTAGGGTACAGTGGTCTCAAGACAACGCCTTGAAACTATTACTTATCATTAGCTTTTCACCTAGACAAGTAGCAAGCATGTTTAGGAGAAGGTGTCTTGATTTATGAAGTTAAAAAAAAAAACATTTAGAATTCTTTCAGACACCTAACCCCATAATCCAGTGCTTATGTACAGGTGTGAGTGAGTGTTTACTGTGTGTAGTCCAGTCTTTCCAAACTGGTCCTTGTTCAAGTCAGACAGTTCACATTTTTGCTCATTTCCAACTGTACCAAGCTATTAAGAACACGAGATAGCTGGCTCAGGTGTTGCATGGAGAGAGAAAAACATGAACTCTTTAAAAAGAAATGGCCTGAGGACTGATGTGGGAAATGATCTAAATCCTATACAGCTTTTTCAATACACAAATTCATGTTTTTTCTTGTTTTATACATCAGCGGAAATTTGCAGCTAATCCTCCTATCCTTTACACTTGTAAGCAGTCATGTTGGAGTGGTGAAAGCACTAATCCGTATAATATATCCATGATAATATGGAACAGCATTGCCCTATGGATCAGATCCTGCCATTCATATACTTACATTCTAAACGATGATCTTAATATGATACATTCACATTCTTCCACTAAAATTCTTTTTTTTTTTTTTTTAACAATGACCTCAGACATTACTACTAATAGCCAGGACCAGAAGGAAGTTTACATGTAGTAAGTTTCAGCTGCTAGATATTCGTTTAAAATATCCAGGTTTCTGATATCATGGCTTATCTAGTTTGCTACAAAACAACAACAACAACAACAACAACAACAGCAACAGCAACTACAACAAAAAACCTGCTCTCTGCATAGTTTCGCCACCACACCCAGGTCATGCATTTAGCATACAATACAGTAAATAAAGTTTTCTGAACAACTTTAAGTGGAGTGAGGAACCAATCAGAGCTATGCTGATCAGTTTGTTCTCACTGAACTGGCAGGCAGAGTCCGAGTTCAGGACAGGACATGTACAAAACTGCCAGAATGATCGGCACAGACATCAAGGTCTAGCTGTAGCTATGCACTGCACGTGCTTAACGACATCATTTAATTAGTGCTTAGTGAGCATAGCTGTCAAGTGATGCAGGAATGTAGCCTGAGGAGTTCTGAGCCAACGCAAGCTGTTCACCTGTCCCACACACATACACACACATACACACACACTACAAATAGCGTGAGCACAAGCCGCTCTACCATAATTAATCTCCATCACTTACAAGTCAAATTAAAGTCAAATTAAAAATGAGCAAAAATCCAGACCATAAGTCTTCAGTCAGATTCAAATCCAGAAACTGAGATGGGGTGCGTGTAGGTCTGTGCATGTCGCATTCATTCATTCGTTTTTCATTTTATAATAAAAATGAAAACAAGAACAGCAGCTTTTTACTTTTACTTTTGTTTTCCTAACACACTAAAATAGGAAATGCATTTTTTTTTCCATAAAATTATTTTTAAAAAATAAAAGATTGACTCGTTTTTAATTTCTTTCTTAAATTTAATTTCTATACATTTTACCACATAAAGCCTATTAATCAAATATTCATGAATCCACATCTGGAAGTACAAGTGGGCTATTCTACATGCTTTTCTCTGGTTAAGACATGTACTCTGGAACCTTATGCTGTTTTCATAAAAGATATAATTAAAAAAAAAAGGGATCAGCATATGCAGAAATACATTTTTGGTGATTAAAATATTCTTAAATTGCAGCACCTGGAAAATCCTGCTGATTTTTTTTTTCAGTCATCCATGGTTAGCATAAGCCTCTTGCTATTTTTAAAAAACATATAGTGATCCATATTAGCATTACATCTTGAACAATGGACTAACGGCAATCTTGAATCTCCCCTTCTTGCTACTAGCTACCCAGTAATCGCTGATGCATGTCCAGGACTAACAAACTAATCGTTCAATATGATATTATGAAAAACAAAGGAGAAGGAGAAGTACAAAATTTTGTAATATTTATTCTTTTAAAGCCCAATAAAAAAAAAAATGGACCAGGTGGCCATTGCAAAACATTTCAGCAGCCATTTCTGTGTTTATTTGAATGTAGGTTTGGGGTCACTGGCCCCGTTCAGATTTGGTGTCAACATCTATCTCAGGTGGGCAGATCAAATAGTACTAAATACAGGTGTGAATGGGGTCAAATGCTTCTTGTAATCCGATCACTCGGGTCATCGGAGGTGCGGAAGTGGTCTGGGAAGCATGCGTCCACATTACATTTCTAGTGTGAATGGATGAGTCCCGGACAACATCAAAATGCCTAGTCACTAGTATTGTCAGGTTTGCAGTCTTCAGGCTCAGTCGAGGCTCATTCAGTCACACTGTTGATACACATAATGGGTTGATCTTTTTGCCCATGGGTTGATTTTTTTGCAGGGTTTTGCAAACATTACAGCAATTAAATCTCTATGTTAAAAACGTGCATACGGTCCATGTGCAGTGTCCCCTCATATGCACCATTCTCAACATGAGCTCTTCTCATTACTGTATGAATATAGGCTATTTGTATCAGTGAACTGGTCTACACAATTTTTATTTATGACAACATACAATATGTAATATTACAATAATACATAAAGTTTGGAAGGAGCAAACTTTTTTTGAGTTTTGCAGAATATATTCAGCCACTGGACAGCACTGTTAAAGGAAACGTTATTACACTGTTGGATAGAATGAAATTAAAGCAGTGTGCATGTAACAAATAAATCTTCACATATGAGCTAGAAACATGTTTGTTGGACATGTTCTGGAAACACAAAATATATTGGCTGACTACAATACATGCATACTGTTATTATATATTTAATATATTGGAGTTTATATTTGAGTTTCTGTACACTGTGGTCACATTCATTACTTGTTTGTGATGGACTGAATTCTTTTTATCCTCGACCTCTTTACTAAATTTATATATACATCTATAATATGTATATAATAATAATAATAATAATAATAATAATAATAATAATAATAATAATGTACCTATATATGTATCAATCAATAAGATCTGATGGCTAAATTGTTTGGCATCGGCTAATAGTTTGGATTGC
Organism: Pangasianodon gigas; assembly: GCA_022758105.1. NCBI lineage: Eukaryota > Metazoa > Chordata > Actinopteri > Siluriformes > Pangasiidae > Pangasianodon > Pangasianodon gigas. Next base: position 24,484,502 of record CM040457.1, on the reverse strand, counting down.
TTTTGTCAAATTTGGCAACCCTGGTCCTGAGGAAATGTGATCACAAGTGGTCAGTGGAGACATTCGAGACACATGAAAATACTGTGTGTTAATGGCTATCACCCTCGGCTGTCCACTTGTGATCGGATCACGTGAGACTGAAGTTACTACCAAAACTGAAAATGTTGACATATCTTTGGCCAAGTCATAACCTCCTGGCAGAGGCTGATGGATGACCGATTTTAGATATGTGCAAGCTGACATTTGGTCAGAAAAAAGAATAGAATCCTAATGATAATTTTGCATTTATTTTAAAAATTCCTTCAGGCTGTCAATTCTTCAATTCTTCAAATGTTTGAGTGGAAATTTTAAATCATTGTGTATAATAGAGCTGTAATCCAATGCCACTATCTGGATCCGTTGAGTGCTCCAAATATTCGTATCTGCTTGTATGTGTTGTACTGAAGTACGTGTTGCACTCAAAAACTTGGACTAATAAACCTCAGAAAGCAAAATAACACTGACAAACTACATAATGTTCCTATTCTGGCACTGAAACTTGCCCAGTCGGTGGAAAATAATGAATGCAGATATTGCATATTACCAAGAATCAGTCCACCTTACTTATGCAGGCAATACTGACTGGTCTCAAATGTTCACATTCTCAGCAAACAGACACTCATTTTTACCAATAAAACTCTATTAAGTGTGATGCCTGGAGTCAATTAGCTTCCCCTCCACCATCATCTAGGCTTCAGATCTAGACATTGGCAAGGAAACAGTGACTGAGCAGATCCTACACTACCTACAATTTATTAACCTATACTCATCTATGGAATCACAACTAAACTGCTGTAACATAATATTCTATTCCTCAGGTTTGGAAATGCCAATGAACTTGTACATACACACTCTGCAACCCTGCATTACAGCACAGACGTCTCATTCCTAGTGGGATGTTTGGTTGAGAAACTCCCTCAGCATGCCACGAATGCTATAAAGCTAATACTGGAGGCTGTTAGCTATTAATCCTAAACTAACCTCTAAAGAATGTTACAAGTCTTGCCTAAAAAGTAAATGTAGCTTAGCTGTAAATAGAATTGTGTACACATTTGTTGATCTTTTGACTTTTTAAGAGTACAAAGCTGGTACTGGTCAAATAAAAATAGGCCTACCAAAGCAGGGCTCTACAAGACTGGGAACACTGTTTTAGTTTCATTGAGTCCCCAAAGGTATGTCTTACACACCATGTAAAGGAAGCTCCAGGGGTATCGAAGCCTTATTTTGATTATTCACACCAAATACAGATAAGCACAATTATTACATATTCCAGAGCTGCTTTCATCATATTGTGTTCTCACAGTTCATAGTGCATAGTGCCTGCATGTAAAGAGCATTTCTCAGAGATTGCAAAGACTGGAGCATGTAAGAATTGTAACTGTGTGACAGGACTGGAGTGTGAGGAAGGTTATCTCTATCTTATTCCAGCCTACTCATCTCTCTCTCAGAGTCGGGAGGAATACAAGTGATAATTTTGCTGAGAGGTGACAATGACTAGGTCATAGGGTGTCAACTGAAACACACATGACATTCATATTTATGATTTTAAAATACATGTAAATGCATTTAATCTTTAATGGTTTCGGTGAGTCTGTGGCCACTGTAGCCTCAGTTTCTTGTTCCTGGCTGACAGGAGTTTAACCCGATGCAGTCTTCTGCTGTTGTAGCCCATCTACCTCAAGGTTTGGCATGTTGTGTGTTCTGAGATGCTTTTGTAATCATTACGGCTGTAAAGAGTGATTATTTGAGTTACTGTAGACTTCCTGTTAGTATTGGCATTCTCCTCTGACCACTCTCATCAGCAGGGTGTTTCTGAGGGCAGAACTGCGACTCACTGGTGGATTTTTTTTTTTTTTTTGCTGTTTTCCACCATTCCACCATGTGCGTGAAAAAAATGCTCAAGCCAGCCTATCTGGCACCAACAACCCTGCCACAGTCAAAGTCACAGAGATCACATTTCTTCCCATTCTGATGTTTGTGTTAACACTAGCTGAAGCTCTTGACCTGTATCCGCATGATTCTATGCAGTGTGGTGCTGCCACATGATTGGCTAATTGGATAATTGCATGAATGCAGTTGTACAGGCTATTAAAGTGGCTGATAGATTGATTGATTGATAGTTTGATCCACCTTGATACAGACTGTTACAAGACAGAAAAGAACACAAAGAAAAGCCTCAGAAAGATGAGGAAAAGGCACAGGAGGAGAGAGCGCTTAGTAGAACATACGCACTAGTGACTGGCAGCTGTATGCCTTGGAGGGTAGTCAGTGTGAGACAAGAGGAGGACTCTGAGCGGCTGCTGCCTCCAAGCAACCATATGTCTGTCCCTATGTCCGCTTGCTCTCTCGCACTCACTCTCTTCCTGCCTCTCCGATGTAATGTCTTTGTGTTGTGAATGACATAAGCTGTCCACGTATTGAACAACCACACTACAACATACAAATAGTGAACATTCAATCTCTTCGCTGCTAATAATAAATCACACCTGCATGATTACATAATGAGTGATAAGGCACAAATCCAGGACAAGCCGTATTATTATTTCTACATTCCAATGCAATAACATTCATTACATGTCTGTCACACTATTTAAGGCTTTATTCTGGTCAGGATTGAGGTGAAGCAAGGCGAGAATACACTCTGAACTGGACGGAAGTCCACTGCATACCTCAGCAAAATAAATGCCTTTCATTTGTCCATGCTGTGAAAGCATGTGGGGCTCTGTCAGAGCTGGCACAATCATAGCTCTATGTAACTTCTTACAAGTTCTTATTAGTGCAATTATTACTGAAGCATACAGTTTGCCTAAGAAAACCCTTTAGCAGTTACATAAGAATGTGGTGAAATTACTCTGTATTATATGCTTGAAGAAGAGGGGGATGCTGGTAGAGGCAGAAGAAACTGAAGCCTGACACGGACACTAATGCCTTAGAGGTAATCAAAGCAATTCAAGAAGCAGGATGAGTGATCAACAAATATTAGCAGCTTGTAATTAACATTTCATAGGGATGAAGTTGTGCGATATAACGATTTAATCCTAGCTACACAAAAGTCCACTGCCATGATGTCCAGTGACGTTTATTCTGATTAAATTATATTACCAGACGTGACAACCTTTACATATTTTGTGTTGGAGCTCTGCAATTCAACAATGGAGTATAGTGGTATGGGTTACAACTCTTTTTCTCCCCAGTAAAATTGGGAGACAGAAATGTTCAAAAATGGCACTTTTTTAAATCTAAAATACAAATAAGCCTAATCTAACACCTTTACATATTACTCGTGATGATAATTAGAAAGTGATTAAATCTGCTGGGTTTTTTTCTCCACTGGTCATCACAGACATGTGGATATTATACAACCAATTTGTAAAAAGGATTATATCAAAAATGCAGTTCTGAACAAGCAGTTCAGAATCTTCTAATCTTCTCACCATCCAGCAATTGCTGCTGCCAGCAAGCAGTTCCCGACTGCACAGCTGGTATTATTATTAATTACGTCTTCCCCTACTCTCCTTAAACATGAAATGGTGTAAATGCTCATTTCTCATCTTTTTGCCTATCACTTTTGGACAATTAACTCATTGGTAATCGATTAAATGGTAAATGCAGGGAAAAATCAATATCACATAAGCCTGTTACACACACATGTTCATCCAGAAGAGCAGGTACATCTGACATACTCTTACCCTTTAGTGCCTTAAGTATATTTAAAAATAGTTAATCAGTTAATCATCAGGAGAAACAGCACTAAAATTTTTCGATCCCTCATGATTTTTTAAAATTGGTCATGTTATTCCATTTCTACCTGCTCCGCGAGTGAACTCAGTAGAAGTAGCAAACATGCTGCATATACATCCGAGAGGAACAGTTGCTTAACTGCACTTCTTCACATTTTATTTCCGACAAATCTTCCTGGGGGCTACTGCTTTTGCGTGTATGAAGTTCTTCAAATATGTCACATATAAATCAGTCTCTACAGCTGGGCACCTACATCAGCTTTCCTACATTGAGTGTGGAAACATCCGACAATGATCAAACTAATGAGACAGCGCCTGGTGCAATGTACCATAAATCTGTCCACCAGAAACAACATTATGTCAATTGATACTGTTACCCATTCATGTACAGTGAAACAAAACAATGTAGCCATGCCACTGGAATAATACGTGGATAATATCTATTTTATAATATATAATTATAAAATCTAATTACTGTTATAAAAAAAGTTGAGGGTTTTATATATGTGTATATATATATATATATATATATATATATATATATATATATATATTTCTACACTTAAGAGTAGAGATGCATGCACAAACACAATCGGCAACACAATTTAAAAACAAATGCAGTTAATCTTCAGAAGAAAAAAAAAAGCTGTTGTCCATTCATAAATTTTATTTGATTGACGGTGTTGTTACATCTCCACGCTCATAACAAGTGGCTCAGTAGAAGTAGTGGCAAATAAGCCACATGTAAATCTGAGAAGTACAAAGTGGCTTAACGGATATCTGTGGCTCTTTTTTCCGAGCAAATCTTCCTGGGGATTGTTTAAGTGATAAGTGCCCTAGCGGGTAAAAGGGAAGCAGAGGAAGAAAGAAGGGCATAAATATGAGTCAGCCTCCCTCCAAAAAAAAAGCCTGGACACTTTCCTCCTTCCCTCTGTCATTCGGTCACACAGTTCTCCTGCCCACTTCCTTAGAAAGTTTATCACACAGCCCTTCTGCTAGTGCAGCCCGAACTTCCCACTGCAATTAGTTATAAAAACTTTTCAGTCGGCCCACACGTGGTTTGTTTTTTAAGGAGCTGCAGCTCCCTTCTCACGTGGTATATGGACTATTGAGTCGTCACAGGCCCCCTGAATGATGGCTGAAAAATAAGGCGGTGCAAACAATGCTTGGCCTTGATTAATTCAATTCTTTCAGGACCCTGCGCCGTCGTCCGGGCAGCTTCAGACAATCGCCGCTTTGATGCTTGGGATAACATACTCTTGTGCGCTTATTGAATTTTTCAAAATTTCCACCTTAATGATTTTCTCATTACAGTTAAGGTATCAACCTTTTGCTTAAAGAAAGACAAAACGTTTTGTTATTATAGTGTTATGGCACTTCTACCAAAGACACAGAAAAAAAAAACACTAACCTGATCGGCCTGACACGCCACGGTGTTGCTGGACTCCGACATGGTTCACCAGCACCTGCAGTTTCTCTAGGTTCCGATCTCCAGCTCTTCATTCACCTTTCCATTCGCTTTCACAGAGGGCGCGTGCATGAGAAGGGGGGCGGGGACCCTCCTTTCGGCTAGGCTTGATTAATGCCTGAATTATTTTCACCTCATTTCATTTGAGGGAGTTCTGCTTCCTCTCCGCCTCTCTCAATCATTCGGCGTGGAAGCGTTCTCTCTCTCTCTCCCACCCTCCTGCAACCCACACTCCCTCTCTTGCATTCCCTCCCTCATCCATTCCCTTGCCTTACCTCCTTTCCTTCTTTGCAATCCCTTTTCTGCTCTATTATACATTGGAGAAAGTGCCCCCCCCTCGCCCTCGTCTACACTTGTGGGGGGAGCTGAGCAGATCCACAGCCCTCGCCTCTACTTTTGCCATGAATAGATTCGTTGTCATTCCAAGCACTTTGGGTGCATACTGAGTATCAGGGAACTGCTAGCTTAGCTGCCTGGAGTTTGCTAGATGAAAGGGCGAGAGTACCATGCACATCCACAGGATTCTGTTTCACAGTTTCTTCTACTTGTTTTCTGACGAGCTGAACCCAGACCACCAACGCTTCCCATTCATAGATACTTGACTCTCAAATCCTTGTCCCTCAACATTGCCAAGCCTTCGGTAACGTCCTGCTAGAGGCCAGGGGAGGGACAGACGCTGTCCTCCTTCTGCGCTGCACCATACTCCCTGTAATTCATCTGCTTTTTCTCTAAAAGGCAACAGATTTCCTACTCTTTGTTTGTTGTGGGCCACAACCAGTCCATAGATCCATTGCAGGAAGGTGCCGCTTGCCGGAAGGAGGATAACTGCATCACAATGCATGGGAAAAAGATTGTAGAGAAGCTGAGATCTTCGCACAAAAGAAAGCTTTCAATGGATGCTCTTGGCGGTGGCCTCAACCGAGTATCCTGTTAGTGGTGTCAGAAGTTGACAAGCATTTGGCCATCAGCCTAATGAGCATTTAGTGAAGGTAAACAATGGTAGCAGGGTGTTCAATAAACAGGCCCCAAGTTAATATGATGAAAGGATTGATGCCACAGATTTCAAACGGATTCCTTTTGAAATAGGAGACTGCAATATTAAAACGGGATCTCAGCGATGCATCAGAGATACACATGAAGATCTTTGAACAGCTATGTAACAGCACTTACAGAAGATAAATTGTTGCTTAGTGTTTTTTCAACTTACAGAATCATCAAGAGATTCCAAAAAAGTGGCAGGAAAAACTAGATAAAACAGTTCCAAACTCTGGAGCAATGCAGCAGCATATTCTGGACCAATGAACTGCATTTCCTAGGGGTGTAACGATACGGCATATAGTATCATATTTTTCGATTCAAGTCTGCATATGAACAATATATTCAACAGACCACATAATAAAGTAGGTTACTCGACATGAAATACCACTTATATTACATGTGTATTGAAAATTCAAGACTAACAAAAAATCAAGTCCACAGTCCCTCCTCTGAAAAAGTTGTTTCCTCTTTATCTTTAATCAGGGGTTACAGGGTTAAAAAACACCCTTGTCCTAAGCACAATGTTTTCACAAGCCAATAAGCTAGCATACTAGCATAGTAGCTTGGGAAAAGCAGCAATGGCTTCGGTCAGCATATCTTTAGGTCTGGTGTATGGAAGCACTTTGGCTTCCTGGTAAGTTACGATGCTGATGGCCAGTGAGTGGAGGAGCAAAATATTAGTGTGCTGAATCCACCAAAGAAGTGTATTATACACCATCACATCCACGTATCTGTGCTCACAATATCTTTTTTTGTGGGTCAATAAAACTAGACAAAAACATGAAGCAGCACACACATGTGTCTCTCTGCTGCATTCAGTCAGAATTTCCTCACTGATTCAAGATAGAAAGAAAATCACAGCAGCAATTGGGAAGTTCGTAGCTGCAGATATAAAGACTCTACGCTGTTTAGTGGAGAATGCAAGATTCAAAAACATGTCTAGGGCTACAGAGAACTACGTGACTCTAACAGAAGAACAGGAAATAAAAAGCCCTGCAATTCAGACACACCCTCTTGAGAGTCACACTAGTGAAAGCTTGGCCACAGAGCTAATGTTTAATCAGCCATGTTTAATTCTCTTGTGCAGTTTTGTACTCAGGTCTCCATCAGTGGACAGTGGATAAGTTCAACAAACCGGACTTCATGTGAAAACTGTAATGAATTTACTGGTTACACAATTGCACTATTTGTTCTGTAGTACACAGTTATAGAAGGGATTTATTTATAATTGCACTATCCATTATCACCCAGTTGAGGATGGGTTCCCTTTGGAGTCTGGTTCCTCTCAAAGTTTCTTCCTCATATCGTCTCAGGGAGTTTTTCCTCAGAATGTATTTATTTCTGTAAAGCTGCTTTGTGACAATGTCCATTGTTAAAAGCGCTATACAAATAAAATTGAATTCTTTCGTTTCTTCGCTGCTAAGAGTCTGAAAGGATCATGCAAAACTACACTGTCATTATAAAGTTTACATTATTGTACTTTTACAATGTTGAATGTTTTAATTAAATGAAAATAAAAACCTAAGCAGATGGCAATCAAGACACCAGTCAAGACACCACTGTATCGTATTGAATTTGAGTTTTGTGTATCATTACACTCCTAGCATTTCACCGTCTTTACAGTGCAACATACGAGTCTGTGTTTGAAGAATGACTGTAACCAACTAGTGAAGGAGGAATAATTTCCCGGGGCTCTTTTTCATGGTTCAGGATAACATGGTTCCACTGATGCCAAAACTACAGTACACTAGATTTCTAGACAATTCAATGCTTCTTACTGTAGCAGTGGTTTGGTCTTGTTGCAGTAATGATCCCTTATAGAAATGGGTTGTTGAGTGAACTGCACACAGCCCTCCCTTAAACTGCATGGGTTAAACAGTGACAGCATAAACCAAATCTATTCACTCATCACCTATAGCTCTAAACAACCAACGCTGTTAACAAAAGTCAAACATTTGAGCCTTTTTACAATACTACAAGGTGGTAAACAAATCGATTCTAACTGATATAGCAGAAGCATATATAGGAATCATACTGCATATGCTAATTTGACTTGATGGGTGAGACATGAATTAATCATTTTTTGTGCCAAGTATCAAAATCTAAATACAAATAGTAAGGTTAAGTCAAACATTTTTAAGTACATCTTCCATTTATTAAGTTTTTTATATACATTTTGCCAGTGCATTTTTTGTTCTGGATTTCCTTTCAGCTTCTGGAATCAGTTTTTGCTTCTGACTTTGTCATGTTTTTACAGGTAGACAGGTCTTAGAAGACGTTATCCATGACAACATGGAGTTATACATGATATCTCACTCAGCATGGCAGACCATCAGACTGAGCAGGAATATCTATCTAGGCTTGAACATGAAGCTTATATAAAGACTCCAAGTTCCTTCTCTTCGCTAACTTGTAATATTGGGTACATCACCAACACTAGCTAACCTTGATACTAGCTAACCTGGCTAACTAGTTAACTAACATTTGAAATGGAGCCAGAATTAATAATTTACAATTAGTTAACTAGTTTATGATCACGTAAAACATAATTATGTGATAACGGCATACATTCAAGTCTAAGCTAATAAACTCGGCCTATGAAGCCGAAACCTGTTTGAAGGACAGGGTGCACAACATGCATGTAGCTAGCTAGTTATAGTACATATGCACTGTTAGGATGATTAGCTTCTGTATAAAATATTATTTGCTGCCTTGCTAATGGATGCATGCATTTGTGCCCATATAAGTCTCTTCACCCCATCTATATGGGTAGCAGATAAATTAAGACCAGTTATTTAAACTTTAACGAGCCATCAGCTCATAACTCGAGACCTTTCTAAGATTAGGGTTAGCTACTGAATAATGTGTGTTTAAATCAATAACTGATTATAAAACTGAGATTTTAACTGAAAGCCTTGTAAGCCTTGTGCCAACATTGTTAACAAGAAAATCCTAGCTGGCAGAGAGACTTTTACCACAAAACAGACTTTTACCACAAAACCCCCAGCACATGTTGGTGGATGGGAAGGCTCTATGCTAACAGCATAATATATTTTTGAGATGAACTGATTAACTGAAATCTGCAGAAATGTGTGGATTTAAAAGCAACCAGCACAGTGTATAAGCTAATTTTACACATTTGTTACAAAATTAACATAAGTGCATGTCCAGTCTGCAGTCCGGTCCATGTCCATATTATGCTGTTGTATACGATAGCATAAAAAACTGACTTTTTTGTATACTGAGAATCAGTATACAGTTTACAGCTATTTTCCTCACCAGTGATTCAAAATCAGACCATTACAGGCAGCCCTGACTCCGTATCTAGCAATTTTTTCAGAGTTGCAGCAAGTAACAGTAAAGTAACAGCATGGCAAAAATTTGGTGCGACTGCTACCGCTATTTTTTTTTTTTTTTTGACCAAAGAGACCACAGTCCCAGCCACTTATTTTCTATTGGCTCATATGACAGAGTCCCATGAATGTACAGGTCACAGTTCACCTATTCAAAGTCGGTTCAAAGCACACTGACAAAACCTCTACTGGAAGCAAATCCTTTCCTATTCAGTGATCAGTGGTTTTCCGATTCCTTTCCTCTCTCCTATTCAGTGGTTTAAGCCAGCTGAATTTTATTATTTATCACTGCTTTATCTGAGAAAGCTGAAATGCATAGTTTTCAGGTGCTTGTAATGTAAAGAATAAGAACAGGGCTGTAAATGATAATCAGCCACACTATTATTAGGATTTTTAAATTATCTTTACATTAACTGCTAACTAACAGAATGGGGTAGAGACACTTGTATGGCCAATAATGTGTGCACTTATGGACGAACAAGGCGGTAGCTAATATAAAGACAGAAGACTGTGAAATAATAATGCATTAAAATAAAATAAGCAATAGCAAATACATTCAATTCAGTGAAGCAAGTTAATCTTCTAATGAACATTATCAAATACTGTTCACAACAGATAGGTGTTAAGTTAGGAATAACACCATGGTCAAAAGTGTATTATTCTGTTTATATCACAGTGTTTTGCCAATGATTACAATTGTTTTATTTATTATTGAACAACATATCGTACTTTTTAACTGTTTGTAGTTACATTTAATGTTATGTGGAATGTCTGCCATACAAGACCAAATACAAATACAAATCATGTATGGTAGTTACAGCTGGAACTCCTGTCAGAAGCGTCCTATTATAAAAAATTATAGAGAATTCATCAGTATTAGAGAATTCAGCAGTATTCTGGTATAAACAGAAATGCATGACTGATGCTGTTTAACTGTACATGCACACCGCACATGGCACTAACATCTCCATCGCCTCACCACACCTTTAATTAGGAACCTGTTGAGGTGCATGTTTACCTAAACAGAGGGTTGCAAATGAACCTTTCAATCATGCTAGTTAAGCTAGATAATAAACAGATGGCATGCTAATTTGTTACATTCATGTTTTAATGTTCTAATAGTTTAGCCAGCTACTGGCTTTTAACTCACCATGAGTACAACAGTGACAACCACTTCTGCCAGGTAATCCTTTTAAATTTACTTTCAAAATAATGTAGTTTGGGGTCATGAAGTAACTTTCTGTGCATGACATTTTAGGGTAACTAGATACTTTATCCTTACCAAGAACCTTAATGAGGCCATGTAGAAGTTTTTAAATTAATAAATTTAGTTAATATATGAAGAAGCTTTCACTTCATATGAAAGATTAAAGGTTTTCACTTCTTAAAAGGTTAAAACTGAAAAAAAATTAAACCTATTTTTGTTCAATCCAATAAAACATTGCATGGTCAGATAATGTGTTTCTTTCTTTTCTTCTTCTTCTTCTTCTTTTTTTTTCAAATTATTATTTTGATATTGAGAATCATGATAAAACCAATTCTGGTATCATGACCCTCCTAACACATCAGTTGTTGTTTTTAAAAAAAAAAAAAAAAAAAAAAAACTTTTC